>JBBDGP010000919.1:0-332500 GCA_037952835.1 Lithobates septentrionalis | reverse complement strand
GGTGCAGATACCTGTATAATACAGGTATCTGCACCCACTTCCGGGTATAGCTAGCCGCAGCTAGCCGCAGCTAGCCGCAAACCCCCCGCCCACCCCCGATGTGTTGTGGGAAATACACAGTTCCCACAACACAACGGGGACCAGTGTGGATGCGCAGCGCGACTCGCGCATGCGCAGTAGGGAACCGGGCAGTGAAGCCGCAACGCTTCACTTCCTGATTCCCTCAGTGAGAATGGCGGCGGCAGCACCCGAGGATCGAGGGACGGTTCGGTCTCGGGTGCCGACATCGCTGGACCCCGGGACAGGTAAGTGTCCTTATTTTAAAAGTCAGCAGCTGCAGTATTTGCAGCTGCTGACATCTAAATTTTTTTTTTTCCGCGAAACTCCGCTTTAATTTTGTTCATTATATCTGCCTTTATTTTTCAGTTTAAATGTTATTTGAGATAATTACTGTACCTCTAAAACATAAAATGGAATAGAATTCATAACCCCCTTGTACTTGAAAGCAAACCTTTCCCCACTTGTATTAACAATCACGTCAGCAGGCATCTGTTTGTCTGCTAATATGAAAGTCCCTAAATTCATTTGTTAAACAATCATTTTTTATTTTTCTTACAATTACTGTTTTTCAGCTTCCTGGTTGATTAAGGCACTGGTGATGTAACCCTGGCCTCAAAAATGCATCCTGGGAAGGTTACATCATCAGTGCCTTCACTTTCACATGTTCCAGGAGGCAGAGCCAGAGTTTCAAGAAGTAAAGGGAGATGAATTCATCTGCCCTTAGTGAAAATGGCCACTATGAGAAGAATATAGAAAAATATTTCTAAAGGTGTCTTTGTTGTAATGTTTAAGATAAGGATAGCATTCCTCTTTAAAGAGGAACTGTAGTCTGCTCACATAATTTGTATTAAAAACATGTTTGCCATTCTGAAGCTTCCCTCCAACCACTTTGCATATTATTTTATATACCGTATACTGTGATTCTGTACTTGCCAAATATGCTGCAGAAATCTCCCTCCACTAAGTCTGGCTGCAACCATTTTAACTGAGGGCAGCTGAAGCTGCTGCCTGTTCACTTCCTGGATTTACACAGACACACAGAGGCACATCTCCAGCTCTGCAGCTCTCATTGGACCTCTTATGACTCATCCCTCCTCCCTTCCTGGTAAACTCTCACGAGAGTGAGAGAGAGGGAGCTGTGCATGAATGATGTTATAAGCCTAGGGTTTTTACCAGACAAAAAAAAGGAAATGGGCTGTATAAGGTATTTACTGGCAGAAAAAAATGTTTTATTATCCAAAGCTAAAACAACAAGGCTGCAGAAGATTTAATAGATGGAAAGTTGAAAAAATGACTGAAGTTGCGCTTTAAGGTAACACTAAAGCCTGATTTTTTTTTAACACTAGCATAACAGTAGTAGTTATTTTTGCACAGTACAATAATCAATTCTATCATGAATCGCAAGCGGGAACACAATGTGTAGTGTGAACTTGGCTTTATTCAGATTCAGAATACTTCCCTTTGGGATTAATAAAGTATTCTGAATCTGAGTAAGGCCCACTTCACACTACACATAGCGGGAACTTGTGTTCCCACTTGCGATTTTGTATGCACAATTCTCACATGGAAATGCACGTCAAGCATAGGGCAGCCCATTCACTTGAATGGGCTGCCTTATGCACAATTGTTGCTCCAAAAGAAGCTCAGGGATCAAATTTTGGCCATGCACCAGAAGCGATTTTACAATCGTGTTTTGACGCAATAATTAAATCGCTGCAGGGGCGTGTCCAAGATGGCGATGGAGCAGGACGTCTAGCCAGGGAGCTCTGCAGCCATCGCGGGGAAATCATCCTTATAACCCACTCTGTACTTCTCCCAAACCGCCTGAGGTGCTTCCCGCTCCCCCCCCCGCTGATGCGTACGTGAAATCGGCGTCGCCTGGATCAACTCAGCCGAAGTAATAACCGGAGTAACACAGCCGGAGCGGCCGCACACGTGGAAGCAGTAAGCAATATGGCGACACAGACGGAAGACCCGGACCCTGCTCTCACTGAACAGAGCAACTTCGCGGCTCTGATGCAGGCCATAACGGGATGTCAATCCTCCCTGTCTACACTCACCACCAAAATCGATACTGTGCAGCTGGATATTGGGCGCATCAGACAGGACTTTGAAAAGGTGAGGAAGAGAGTGACAGAGGTTGAATGTCGGGTGGGGGAGGCTGAAGACACAATCAGGGATCACTCGGCTTCTCTACACACACTACAAGTAAGAGTCAAACACCTAGAAACGAGAGCCGAGGATTCCGAAAATCGTAATCGTCGCAACAATTTGAGGATCATAGGACTCCCTGAGGGATCGGAGGGCTCTGATACCACTGCTTACACAGAGAAACTCCTCCGCACGCTGTTCCCTCAGGCAGGCTTCTCACCCCAGTTTGTCATTGAGAGGGCCCATCGAATGCCACCAAGCCGAGGTCCGCCTGGAACCCCACCCCCTACATTCATATTCCGCCTGCTTAACTACAGGGACCGGGACCTGGTATTACGTGAGGCCCGGAAAATGGCTGAAATCCGCCATGAAGCGGCCCGCCTGATGTTTTTCCCGGACTTTTCTGTGACCACCCAGAAGCAGAGAAAGTCGTTTGACCAGGTGAAGCAGGCCATGAGAACGCAGGGTATAAGATACAGCATGCTGTTTCCCGCCCGACTCCGTGTGCAAGATGGCGAAAATGTCCGATTTTTTACGTCCCCAGAAGAGGCCTCACGTTGGCTGAACACACTGCCCAGACACTAGGTATGTGCATATTCCTTCTTCATAGAAGTTGCCTTATAACCCTAACATATTGACTGAACTAGCGGCATGATGCTATGGAACTCTCTGCTGAATTGGAATGCCTAAGCACAGGATCCCTGACTTACGCTTCTGCCCTGTTGGCGTTGTAAAGGGGGCGAGTTTAATGTTTGACGCGGAAACCCCCTAAAAAGACTGCAATCCTCAATCTGACTGCAGGCTGGTTTCTGGAAAATGTGCTGGACGTTTGCTAATCGGGTGGCGACTACCTACATATATGTTCATGTTATGTATGTACAGCGTAACGGGACTGGATCGATGGAAACACCCGTTAATGAGCCGCTACCAACTGACTGCAACGCTGCCTGGTTGCTCATCCTAGGATTTGAAGATTGGAGGCAACAACTGACATTTTGCCTTGGTTGAATGGGCTTCTGGGGGGGGGGGAGGGGGGTAAGGGGGGAGTGAAACTCCTTACAATTTTCTATACATTAAGTTTGAGCCCCTGGCACTGGCCAGGTGAAGTACGCATTTATTCCCGCTGATGGCGGCATCTTCCTTAGACTGGAAACACTGTTATTTAAGTAGTCGTTATCTACTTCCTCTCATCTGGTACATGACCTCGTGAGGTCCATGACCTTTTTTGGTTTCAGGGAACAAGCATACCCAGGTTTGGGGGGTGTGCGGGGTGGGGGGGGGGGTGTGTGTTTGGGGGAAGGGAGTTATATGTGTTATACACAGAAATGTTTTATGGTAAAATGCACAAACGTAAGATGCTTGCTACCAATATATGCACTGTATTCAGATGTGTTGTGGAGGATGGGCGTGGGTCTCTCCCTTGGAGGTTCGGGTGCACCCCTCAATCTACACGACGCCGCAATGTGTTCTGACTCCCTATGGCCCCCATAAAGCTTATTTCCTGGAACGTTCGGGGTATGAATTCCCGAATAAAGCGTTCACTGATCTTTAATTTTCTCAAATCATATTCCCCGGATGTTTGTATACTACAGGAAACCCACCTCACTGGAGGTAGGGTTCTGAGTCTTAAAAAGCCATGGGTGGGCCATTATTATCATGCCACATTCTCATCTTACGCCAGGGGAGTCAGTATACTAATTCGTAAGACCTTGCCCTTTACATTGCTGGACTTGCACCTGGACCCCGAGGGTAGATTCATAGTTCTGCATGCGGATATTGCCAATATAAGTATGATAATTGTGGGACTCTATATACCTCCACCAGCATCATTAGCAGTTCTCCACAAGATTACCACTCTCATTGCAGGGTACCCCACTGATAATGTGATCTTGGCGGGGGATTTCAATATGCCACCATGCCCGAACGTGGACAAACTAACGCCCGATCCGGCTACGGAATCCCCATTGTCCAGATGGACCTCTACGTTTGCTCTTACGGATGTCTGGCGTTGGAAAAATCCCCTGCTGAGATCATACACCTGCCAGTCGGCCTCCTACAGGGCTATGTCCCGTATAGACCTAGTGTTTGCCACCACCAGTGTTCTCAACATGGTTCATGAAATTACCCACCTGCCCAGAGGTATATCGGATCATTCTCCTCTTTTACTTAGTTTGAATATGAGGCCTGTCCCTACCGACTGTCTTTGGCGCCTGTCACGCTTCTGGATCTCAGACGATCGTATAGAGCAGGATGCTGAAGTTGCAATGAGGGATTTCTGGGTTAATAATCCCCCTGCAACGACACCTGCTTCTGGTTGGGAATCTTTTAAATTTCATGCCCGTGATCATTATCAGACGGCGATTGCAAGTGCCCGGCGTCAGACTGGGGCAGCTCTGCTCTCGGCTGAGCGCAGGGCTGCTGATTTAGAAACCCAATACACCAATAATAGAGATGAGATACTCAGAGCGGATCTGCAGTGTGCAGTGCGTGAAGTGGCGCTCCTCAGAGTAGCAGCCACGAAAACACACCTACTGCATCAGTCACAGCGCATGTTTGAGCAGGGTGAGCGGACCGGGAGGCTACTGGCGTGGCTCTCCAGGGAGCAAACGGTAACTACTACAGTGGCCAACATCAAGGACGGGTCGGGGCGACTGCTGTCTAACCCCAGGGAGATAAACACCCGTTTTGCCTCATATTATGAGGATTTATATACATCCAAGGTACAATACTCCAATGCAGATCTCCATGCATATGTGGAGACTATTGCGCTGCCCTACCTGTCAGAGGAGGCCCGCGGGAGGCTTGACGCTCCGCTCACCCTCAAAGAAATACAAAATGCCATTGGCTCCCTGCAGTCTGGGAAAACTCCAGGGGACGATGGACTTCCAGTGGAATTCTATAAGACCCATATGGAAACCATAGCTGTAAGATTACTGGAGATCCTATCTGCCTTCTTTGAACTAAATTCTTTGCCCCCCTCTATGTCCAGAGCTGTGATAGTTGTGATACCCAAGCCTGGTAAGGACCCTGAGCTATGCTCATCGTATAGACCTATATCTCTGTTAAATGTCGACGCAAAAATACTAGCAAAGGTGTTGGCCACCAGACTTAATACGGTTATTTTATCACTAATTCATGGAGACCAAACTGGCTTTATGCCGGGCAAAGGAACAGATATTAATCTACGAAGACTTTATACTATCTTGGCGGGCCCGTCCCCTGAGGGGGGGGCCGGTGTGGTGGCCTCCCTGGATGCTGAAAAGGCCTTTGACTCGGTGAAGTGGGAATACTTATGGCTAATCCTACACAAGTTCGGGATAGGACCCAACTTCATACAATGGATCCGGCTGTTGTACTCCGGCCCGTCGGCTAGAGTTCGTACGGGTGGGGTTCTGTCGGCTTCTATTCCCCTCCACCGAGGCACTAGGCAGGGGTGTCCGCTATCGCCGGCCCTCTTTGCTCTTGCGATCGAACCGCTAGCGGAGCTTCTTAGGACATCACATGAAGTGGGGGGCATCTCGTTCCCACCCCTAGTGGAAAAAGTTTCCCTTTACGCGGACGATATGTTATTGTATCTTCGTGACTCCCAGCAATCACTCAGAGCAGCCTTATCCATTATTGACAGATTTGGCGTCTTCTCCGGGATTAGGGTGAACTGGGAGAAATCCCTCCTGTTCCCCCTGATGGACACACAACCGGTGATGGACTCACCCCTTCCCCTTAAAACAGTCTCTAAATTTAAATATCTAGGTATTCAGATCCAATCTAACTTGCAAAATTACCTAGTGGACAACGTATTCCCTATCCTAAACCAGCTCACTCAGCGCTGTGCGGTGTGGAAAAAACTGCCATTAACCCCAGTGGGGAGGATGAACTTGCTCAAGATGTCCTTTCTCCCAAAATTTTTATATGTTTTTCGCCATACCCCGGTCCCCATTCCAAATTCGTTCTTCCTCAAATTAGATCAAGCCGTCACCTCCTTTGTATGGGCTGGGACAACACCCAGGGTTGCCAAACAAACATTACAACTATCACTCACAGAAGGAGGCCTATCCCTGCCAAATTTCAAGAAATACTATTGGGCGGCGTTACTGGTCACCGTGCGTTGGTGGTTTGCTCGAGATCAGAGCAACCCGGCGGTCAACCTGGAGGCTGCGATTTTAGGCTCATATTCTGAACTTAGTAATCTGGTCTATAGAGGCCCGAGATACAGCCTTCAGGTTACTACGCCCATGAAAACGACGGTAAGGGTGTGGCAGCAGGTCTCCTCATATCTTGCCGATGACGGTGCTGTCTCCCCACATACTCCGCTATGGGGCAACCCAATGTTGCCACACCTCCAGTCTGTTCCGGACCCCCAGGTTTGGGCCAGGCACGAGGTTCGAACACTGCGACACATATTTAGGGAGGGCCGGCTTCTCACCTTTGCGGAACTGAGAGCAAGGTATAACTTACCCCCGTGGATGTTCTTCCGCTTCATGCAATTACGACATGCGGTTGGTGCACAGTTTCCACATGGGGTGAAACTGTCTACCCACTCGGTTGAGTCCCTATTGTTAACCGACCATCTAGACCGAACATTATCTTCCATATACCTCAGACTCACATGCAAAGACACCTCCAAAATGCTCCCACTTTTCCATAAATGGCAGTCGGACATTCCGGCTCTGACTGAAGAGGATTGGTCAGAGGGCCTACAACAATGCATCCCATTTATGATCTCGGCAAGGGATAGATTCGTGCAACTAAAGTTCCTTCATAGGGTATACTATACCCCACAACGATTATCTAGGATTTACCCTGGACTTGATGATAGGTGTCCTAAATGTAGACAGTCGGTGGGGACCTTCTTTCATGTGGTATGGTCGTGTCCAGTTCTCCAAAACTACTGGCATGACGTTGTGACTGATATAAATGGAGTAACAGGATTACAACTACAACTTGACCCGATGGTGTTCCTTTTGGGCATTACAGATAATCTAAATACAGCCAAACATACCAAACTGTTTATATTTTACGCGGCTTATTATGCCAGGAAAACGATTCTACTGCGCTGGAAGCTACCGGAACCCCCCACTGTTGAGGCATGGAGGGTTCAAATAAATACAGTACTCCCGATATACAAGCTTACGTATATGGGCAGGAACTGTCCAAAGAAATTCGAAAAAATCTGGGCGACCTGGGTTGAAGCTAGACAACTGGTGGTGTAGGTTCACTGGTGGCTTGGAACCAGGGAGGCTGACTGGCTGGAAATGGGTGGTGAGCACTGCCCCTAATTTACAAAGGGTGTCCATACGACCCTACTCATTCATACCCTCCCTCTCCTCTCCCCTTACGTAATGCGGATATTCCCCCGACAGGCACTGATCTGTATGTGTGGAGGCTCCTTTTGATACCCTACCCCTTTCATCCTTATTTCCTCCTCTTACTCCCTCCCTTTGTCCTGGTAGATGATTTCTCATACATCTTCCTCAACCCTCTTAGCCTTCCTTCTCTTTTGGATCCTCCTTCTTCGTTTCCCCTCTCCCCCCTCCCCCACTCCCTAAAGAGACCTCTCTTGGACCAGTGAAATTCTAGGGGATTAGAATTGATATAGATAAAGATTTAATACAGGATAAGATGATGTTAAAACCATAGCAGATGAGAATGAGACTTCCTTAGATGTTTCCGGCAATGTCTACTAATAATTAATACAAATGGACAGATCTAGGCCCCGTTGGAAATACATTTGTGTTGTTTTTTGTATTATATTGCAATACGGTAACTGACTAAAATTGCTTGTGTCATACAGCATGATCTTTAAATTCAAATGTAATGTGCAGAATACTCAATAAACATTTTCTGTGTTAAAAAATAAAAAAAAATCGCTGCAAACAACAATCACTGCAAAATCACGCCATGTTTAGTTTTCCATTCAAGATGTGCTATTCTGTGCGCAATTTCCTAAGCCCCCATATGTGAACAGGACCTAAATATACAGCATCTTACAAAAGTGAGTACACCCCTCACATTTTTGTAAATATTTTATTATATATTTTCATGTGACAACACTGAAGAAATGACACTTTGCTACAATTTAAAGTAGTGAGTGTACAGCTTCTATAACAGTGTAAATTTGCTGTCCCCTCAATATAACTCAACACACAGCCATTAATGTCTAAACTGCTGGTAACAAAAGTGAGTACACCCCTAAGTGAAAATGTCCAAATTGGGCCCAAATGGTGTGGCCACCATTATTTTCCAGCACTGCTTTAACCCTCTTGGACATGGAGTTCACCAGAGCTTCACAGGTTGCCACTGGAGTCCTCTTCCACTCCTCCATAATGACATCAGGGAGCTGGTGGATGTTAGAGACCTTGCGCTCCTCCACCCTCTGTTTGAGGATGCCCCACAGATGATCAATAGGGTTTAGGTCTGGAGATGGCCAGTCCATTACCTTTACCCTCAGCTTCTTTAGCAGGGCAGTGGTCATCTTAGAGGCATGTTTGAGGTCGTTATCATGTTGGAATATTGCTCTGCGGCCCAGTCTCCGAAGGGAGGGGATCATGCTCTGCTTCAGTATGTCACAGTACATGTTGGCATTCATGGTTCTCTCAATGAACTCTATGGCGTGATTTTGCAGTGATTGTTGTGTGAAAACACAAGTATTGCGGCAAAACATGATTATAAAATCGCTGCAGTATCTCACTTTTGTAAGATACTGTAAGTTAATAAAAACATACTTTTCTAACATTATGCACCCGCTCCTTCGGTTGTTCTGGTATTAAACTGCATAGAGCTGAAATGCAGATCTGGCTGGAGAGGGACTCCTGAGCACTTGTAGCCGGGACACTCCATTCTCAGAACCAACTACAGCATATACTACAATCCATTTGAAGACGGAAGTCCATCCTTGATATCGTAACAACTACAGGGGAGTAATTGCAGTGGTTGCATCCATACGCGCATTGCCCCTGTAGGGGTGAGTGGATCCGGTGAGTGGGGACCCTGGAGGGGGAGCACAGAGTCACCTGAAGAAATTAAGAGCACCCAAGTCACCATTTGTGTTTTATGTCACACTATTTGAAGAAGAATATATGCACATCATATGGACTATTATTTACACGTTTATCTATGAAATGTACTTGTATGTGCCACATTAGCATAGTCACAGACTTATAGCATGTTTGCTGATTGCGGTCTTATTTCTCACAGTATTTTCATTTTTGTTGTATTTTTATCTGGATACATTTAAGGTGATACTTTTATGTATGTGGCATAATAATTATAAGGTTTTTGTCCTCAGTATAGATATATAGCAACAGGGAATCACGAGAGAACCTGGAGTATGCTATTGCTTAGTGGGGTACATATGCCAATTCATCAATTTAGAATTAGATGTGTTCACTTTCACTTATATCTATACTTTTATATTGTGTACTAAGAGACTATACACTACTTAAGGTCACACACACATCTCCACACTTACGGTGATAACCACAAATTATCTAGGTAGGGCCAACCACCCCATTCATTCTATATATATATTGGTTGGAGACCCCCCAGGGGATCTCTATCAGGGGAGGCTGCACACCTATTGGGTATCCTAAGCGCAGTCACATAATACTCGAAACATGTCTGATCATACACATTACCTGCGTGTATATGTGTTCCAGAAGTTTATTGTTGATTTAAGGATGTTGCCTGCGCCCAAGCGCCCTGTAGTCCTGCCAGGGTGTGCACGCGTGAAGGTGGCTACAGCAGGGCTACATGGGATCCTCCAAGGGGAAGAAGTCATCCTGAAAATGGAATATGTGACCAGCACATAAAAGACCTGTATAAACTGCACCAAAGAACTCTTTAATAAAAAACAAGTGGCATACAGTGTAAGGACTCTTGCATATGAGCACCTGAACCCATTTGTTGTAAATTGTGGTGTTTTCCCCACCTGGGCCATCCAGATGTTGCATACAGCCTTCCATAGACATGAATGGCAGTGCATGCTCTTGGTCTTCGCATATTGTGGTACTCACGTAAACATGAGTATAGCATAAGGGCGCATACAAAAATTAGGCATTTTCTTATTTTTTTTATATGACCATATACTATACTCATGTTTACGACAGCACCACCATATACGCAGAGTACAGTCGCGCACACTTTATGCTTATGGGAGGCTGTAAGCAGCACCTGGCCTAGGGAAAAAAATGCTGGAGTTTACATTGAATGGGCTTAGGTGCCTATGTGCACCTCCCTTTAGATTGTAAGCTCTACGAGCAGGGCCCTCCTGTCCCCTCTGTATTGAACTGTACTGTTATTGTGCTGTCCCCCCCTCTACATTGTAAAGTGCTGCATAAACTGTTGGCTCTATATAAATCATGTATAATAATAATAATGTGCAAATGCCCCTAGTCATAACATCTGCGGTAGAAATTGTAAAAATATATTAGGCTTTAATATCACTGTTGGATTACAATGTTCATTTGTATTTTATGCAACAACTAAATCAACAAAAGTATTTAGTAGAGATATATTCAACCAGTAGATGGCAGTGTTTAAAAGTTTGTAGCTACATCTATGTTAATACTCTATGTATTTTCCCTGAATAAAGTTTCTGTTCCTGTCTGTGGTTAAGCAGCAGATAAACACATGTGGACTGTACATTGTATGCTCTGTAGGGCTATATACAGCATTTCTATACTACATAATACAGAATTGTTTTTCTGCATTTGACAAGTATTTGGAATGTCAATCCTAGTTATTTTAATTGAGCAACATACATGGCAGTTCAGAGGCTGCATTTGCCCTGCTTTGTGCTGCGCTGCATTTCTTTGCGCGCAGCATGTCTTATTTAGGTACATTTGAAAAACCGGCAAACCATGTCGTATGTAGCCTTTTCTTGTCAAATGCTATGTTGCCATTTGTGTTAGAATGGCAAACTCAGCCTTTGAATAGAGTACAACATTAATCCTAAAACTGGCGGGATCACAAGGCTGAAACAAGCAGGAATTCTTGGACCACCTCAGAGAATAGGCTCAATAGAGAAGGTGCAGGTAAAGACATTACTTAAAGTGGAAGTCTGGTCTAAACCAGATCTAATCTAATCTTAAACCTGCTACCACCTCCATTCTAAGTCCTATACTATCTATCCTGTAGAGGAATGATATCTATACTTACCTATTCCCTGCTCTCTCTGGTTCGTTCACATGATCATTTTCCAGCGCAGGCTACAGGGGACGTCTATGGGTAAGCCTATGGGTGCCATCACTGCCCAGGCATGGCAGCGGTAATTGGCAATCTCTCCTCTCCCCTGAAGCCGGTGCTGGGAGCTGATCACGTGACCGGATTGGAGTGCCCAGGGAATAGGTAAGTATACACATCTTTCCTCTACACTGCCTTAGTAATTACCACAGCCATTTCATCTGAGGGAAATCATTAAAACATGACCTGTCGTATTTGAGGACTGAAGTTTAGAAACATTGATTTACAGGGTAGTTAGTATAGGACAAATAGGGCGTACACACGGTCGGACTTTGTTCGGACATTCCGACAACAAAATCCTAGGATTTTTTCCGACGGATGTTGGCTCAAACTTGTTTTGTCTACACACAGTCGCACAAAGTTGTCGGAACTTCCGATCGCCAACCACGCGGTCACGTACACCACGTACGACGAGACTAGAAAAGGCCGGTTCAGAACCAAACGCGGCACCCTTTGGGCTCCTTTTGCTAATCTCGTGTTAGTAAAAGTTTGGTGAGAGATGATTCGCGCTTTTTCAGACTCGTGGCTTTCAGATCGTTTTCTGCCGTTCAGTTTGTGCTTGTGGGTTTGTATCTGCTCTTCAGTGCGTGCAAGCAAGTTCAGCGTGACTTTAATTAGTCATTGTATTCTTGTTCGTTCGTTACTGTTTTTCAGGTCGCTCTTCACAGGCCTTGCTGTTCTTCAGTGCGTTCTGTTACTTCGTTCTGAGCAGCCGACCGTTTTCTAGCCATGTTGCGTATGGGTACTCCTCGTAGAGTTCGTGCTGTGCGGGGGCTTGGTGTTGGTGTCCTGACCTTGACACAAGTCCAGTCCATGAACAGGGTGGGGAGGAGTTCATGGACCAAGAATTGGTTGCTTCAGCGTAACCAGTTCTCTCATATGCCTTTGCTCCGTGAGATCCGTGAGAATAATCCTGATGATTTCAGGAACTTTCTCAGGATGACGGACCCCGTGTTTCACCATCTGTTGGCTTCGCTGACCCCTTATATTAGCAGGCAGGATACCTGCATGAGGCAAGCCATCACTCCGGAACAGAGGCTGGTCGCTACCCTGCGGTATTTGGCGACAGGGAGAAGCCTGAAGGACCTCAAGTTCTCCACAGGCATCTCCCCCCAGGCTCTGGGGATCATTATCCCAGAGACCTGTTCTGCCATCATCCAGGTCCTGCAGAAGGAGTATATGAAGGTAAGATTTTTTTCCTTTTATATCACATTTTATTGTATTGAATGTTTGCTAATATATTGTATTTCTTTCCTCATTCCCTAATTACCATGATTGTAATATGCTGTGAATGTCCCCTTTGTCCTCATGCATGCTGGATTTTTATGTAATTATTATTTTAGGTCCTTCATACATATTTGCCCTTCAATAACCTCCCCAGCATGGTGTCTCCTGGCCCTATATTCACCTCATGTAGTCACTTAACAATGTATTTTTTCTGTTCCATATTAGTGCTTTACCCCAAACACCCCCTTAAATGTTTTGAAATGTTATTTTTGCTTTACATTCAGGCAGAGTGGCAGAGGCTTTTTTTTGGTGGTGTCCCCAAATAATTTTTAGTAACCCTCCCTCCCCCCCAAATGCTAAGTCAGCTGATCCCAATTCTCTATCCTCAATCATCTATCTGCTGACTTTGCCAAACCCATACACACTATACCCACCTCTTTTGTGCTCTGATTTATGGATGAATTCCCCAAAGCATGTAGTGCAAGGGCCTGCCTGTATACTTTCAAATGGTAATGTTCAAAGTTTTTGTATTCTATTATTATCTTGATAGGTAATAGCAGAATGTCCAAATGTGCTCAAATGTGTACAATGTGTATTTATATCTTGGTATTATGACACTTCTTACCTGTCCAGTGGGCTGCCAATAGTGTAACTAAGGAGGGGCTGTTCCAAGTAATACCCATTATTTAGGCATTCATCTCTCAATGAAGTGAAGAGGGTTACCTGTCCCAGATTTCCACACACCCTATAATGTTAGAAATAGCCCATGAGAGGGGGGGGGGATATGATAGGTGTACCTTATACTTTGGTGTTGTTAAATTCCCCTTAATAAATGCTATCTGGAGGTTGCCCCATAATGTTTGTGTCTAATCTGCTTGCCATGTTTCTGATCAAAAATAGTAATTTTTTTTTTTTCCTCAACAGTTTCCTTCCACGCCACAGGAATGGCAGACTGTGGCCTCCCACTTTGCCGAGCAGTGGGACTTTCCTAACTGCGGAGGGGCAATTGATGGGAAACACGTCCACATCGTCCCACCACCCAACTCGGGGTCATACTATTTCAACTATAAGGGGTTCAATAGTATAATGATGTTGGCGGTGGTGTCGGCTAATTACGACTTCCTGTATGTGGACGTGGGGAAGAATGGTCGGATGTCCGATGGTGGAGTCATCGCCCAGACTGAGTTTTACAGGCGTCTCCAGAATGGCAGTTTGGACTTGCCAGCTCCAGAGGACAATGTGGAAGGACTCCCATTTGTGTTCGTTGCTGATGAAGCGTTTGCGCTGGGGGACCACCTGATGCGGCCATTCCCAATGAGGACCCTCACCCCGGAACAGAGGGTTTTTAATTACTGGCTGGCCAGAGCCCGAAGAGTGGTGGAGAACACATTTGGAATCCTGGCCAGCCGGTTCCGCCTATTTCTGACACCCATCCATATGGCGGAGTATAAACTGAACCATATTATACTTGCGTGCTGTGTTCTCCATAACTTTTGAAGGAAACATTCGGCCAACTATGCTGGCTCAGTTGGGCCTGAGGCCGCAATGATACATCAAACCACACTGACGGCGCTTGAAAGCGGCCGTCCTGGCTTGCCCTCCCTGAGTGCCCGTGATGTCCGGTTACGCTACCTGGAGTTCTTTGCGGGTAGGGGGGCTATCAATATGCCAGCAAATCTGTGAAGCCTTTTTATAATAAAACAAAAAAAGAAATTCTTTGTGGACATTTACTGCTTGTGTTTGTTTTAGCTGACCCTGACAGAAATGTGTTGAGTCCAGAAAATGTTGTGATTGTGTAACCTTATTATACAAAGCACTGTTGGCTGTTATTTACTAAATGCAAAAACACATTTCACTACAAGTGCACTTGCAACTGCACTGAACCTGCACTTGTAGTGCAAAGTGGATTTGCCCTTAGGAAATAACCCCCATTTTCGCAGAAAACAGCAATTACATCACCCCAAAAGTGTTGTAGTGTTGAGACAATAATCCAAATATTCTTGATTAACCAACTTTTTTATACCTGCACAATCATGTGCATTTACCAAAGGTTTTTAAAACAAACCAACATATTTGTTGTATAACAATTTTTGGGGTAGCATTATCAAAAATCGAAATGTCCATTTAAGATAAAATAGGCCTGTGTAAAACCAACAAGAAAGCCAAAAAACTTGAACTTACAAAGTTCACATTAGGTAAAACCTGAAGGCAATATCAGACATCAGTATTTAGGAACTGTGTTTGATATTGCGTTCAGATGGGGGGAAATCACCCCTGGAAAAGCCAAATTTGGAAGATGCACACCAATTTACGAATGTCAACATGTGCTAGCTGCCATCATGGGGGATCAAGGGACGTGTTTTGGGGGAGCAAGCCCTTCCTCACCGCTACTTTATAATTGAGGAAGGGGTTGCACCCCCAAAACGCGTCCATTGATCTCCCGTGATGGCAGATAGCACATGTTGGCACACTGTGTGCATCCTCCAAATTTGGCTTTTTAAAACATTGCAAAAAGATTTAAAAGATTGGACCACAATCCAAAAAGTGATTTTGTGGGATTTTAAATTCGCCCCAAAACATCAATGATGTTATTATTTTTTTGAATCACATCATTTATTTTTTTCTGGATGTTTTGCAATTCGACATTACACCCCATGATCTCCCCGATCAGGATCTGGGCACTTTCAGATGTGAAAGGATCTCGATCCCTCACATCACGATCACCTAAAAAGAGAGAAACAAAACAAAAACAGGTATCAAAAATCTGCCAGCATCCATCTCTTACCTGAGCCTGTGGTCGCAGACACTCACCTGTTGTGGTGCCAATTTCCACCACATCTTCTTCTTCCTCCTGCTCTTCTTGGGTTGGTGGTATTGAGGGGTGTCCTCCGAGTCTTTTCTCCCCTATGTAAAACAAAATGGTATAATTAGCACACAGATATTTGATGGCAGAACTATAAATAGGAAACATTGCTTGGAAGTGGGGTACAATTGTCAATTTTAGCCGAGTTCCAAGATGTATTTTTTTTATTGCCCTTTGTCACGCTGCAATACTTTACCTGTTTGGTACAAGCTTCACAGATGGAGACACCCCTATAGTATACAATGGAGCACCTGTGTGGCCCCCCTAATAAAAATGGGGTTCTGGGGTCCCACACTAGTGCTCCAGTGTCCAGATGTGAAAACAGCTGCTCAGTGTCCTGCTCAGTGTCCTCTCCTTACACAGAATCTAGTTTGCATTTCATTCGAGTAACAAACCCATCTACACAAACAAATATTTGGCATCCAAGTAGGCCCAAAAAAATGTGGGAAAATGCATATGGCCTAAACAATGGTGTTTTAGAGGCCGAAAGAAAAATGTTTGATACGAACGAATAATGGGCCCATGAACATTAAAGTTGCCCTTTTAAACTTTACAATTAAGAAAAGCATATGGAGCAGCACGAACGGAATAAAGACAGAAAGAATAGGAACACAGCACAACTACTTACTTTTTTGCAGCACTCTCCGGATCTTTCGGTACTGCTCTGGCTCTTTTAATTTGAGGTCCGACCACTGCTTCCTGAGCTGATCTTTCGATCTTCGTACCCCGAAATTCTTGTGAAGACTTTTGACCACTTTCGCCATGATCTTGGCCTTTCTGATATTGGGGTTGGGGTAAGGCCCATACTTTCCGTCATAGTCGGCCTTCTTCATGATGTCGACCATCTCCAACATCTCCCCAAAGGACATATTTGTGGCCTTAAAACGTCTCCTTCTGGATCGGGACGTGTCCGGATCCGGGCTTTCCTCCTCCTCGTTCCTGTAATTAGCACGCACCTGCTGTGACTCCGCCATGTGCTCTTCACCCACTGCGCCAAACGAAAAGGGGCTGGGAATAGAATAGAAAGAACGTCAGGGGCGGGCGGAGTTACACACATGCGCAGCGTATATAAAGCGTAACACACGTGTGTATTACGTACGATCTGTGAGCGGAGGAAGGAGCATTGGACGCGCCGATCGTAAGAACGAAGGTAAGAGACAAACTTGTGCCTATACTGCTTCTACATTGAGGCCTATATTGTAACAAGATTAGGAGAGTTTTGTCTGACATTAGGCTTTGTCTTATGTTGTGTCTTGCAGTGAACATGGATATGCTACTGAAAGACAATGACTTCATGTCAGTATTCCTAGATATGTTAAGGGAGCTGCCATGTCTGTGGGAGATTAAACACCCCCATTACAAGAACCAAGCAAAGAGGAAGGCAGCACTGGAGCAATTGTGTGAAATTGTGAAGCAGGTGATCCCCACGGCAGACATCACCTATTTAAAGATATTAATTGGTGGCCTGAGGAGCATATATCTAAGGGAGCGCAAGAAGGTCCTGGATTCACAGAGATCCGGAGCAGCAGATGACATCTATGTCCCCAGGATTTTTTTTTGTTTGGGCCCTTGTCTTGGTGCGTGCAGCTGTCCAGTTGCATATGTTCTCTAGGGTCCCCAATTTTGCTCTGTTTTTTTCGCTTGTTTTTCCAATTTGGTAGCGCAGGAATAGCTCCAATTTCATTTCTATGTCCCCAGGATGTTGTACTACGACAGGCTGCATTTTCTGGCAGGCCAGACTGAACCCAGGCCATCCCTCTCCAGTCTTCCTTCCACGCTTCCTTCCCCCCGGCTGAGGCTTCTGACGCCCAACCTGGGCCATCCAGGCCACATGTGGAGGAGCCCAGATTAAGCCAGGTATAGCATTCCCCTAAATATTTCTGCTTGTCCAATCAATGATGTTAACTAGATGTTAGTTTGGAGTACTAATTTAGGATTGTGATTGATGAAGCAAAAACTAAAACCATGTCCCTTTTTCATACACAGGGAAGTCTCAGCCAGGAGGTGGCCGGGCCCAGCCGGCTGGCTGATCTGCAGGTCCCTCCACCCCCCCTGAAAAGAGAAAGTGGCAGTAGGAGGAGTGCCCTAGAGGAGGCTGGCAGAGGACTCTTTTGGAGGGCTACAGAGGCCCTGGGAGCACAACAGACCGTGGAGGAGGACATTGCTGCCGTCATTGCATATAAAATGCAGAGGATGGAGGAGGGCCAACAAGTCATGTGTGAGTCGCTCATATTGGAGGCTCTTAACAAAGGTATGAGGGGCCAAATTACAGCTCAGACACACCTTTGCGATGGTCCTCCTCCTCCTCCTGCAGGTCCTCCTCCTCCTTCTCCTCCTTGTCCTCCAGGTCCTCCCAGTCCTCCTTCTCCTCCAGGTCCTACTCCTCCTCCTGCCACATCTCCAACTGCACAGCCACAGCCCGGAAGGAAGCGTGGAAGGAAGACCAGAAAGTGAGGACCCTGGATCCAGTCTGGTCGGCCAAAAGATGCAGCCTCTTGTGGTACCACAGCCTGGGGACACACATGTCATCTGCTGCTATCCGGATCTCTGCAAATTCTGGACCAGACTGCCCTCCCTTACATATGGACTCCTTAGGCCACCAATTTTGATGTTCAAGAATTGATGTCTGCCGTGGGGGTCCCAAGCTTCGCTAATTTCTCATGTTGATCCAGTGTTGCCTTCCTCTTTGTTTGGTTCTGAGCCCTTAATAAAGGATTTTTGTTTTGAATTATACTCTCCTATGTGTTTTACTTCAAAAAGGACAGTTTGTTTGTGAGGATTCAGGTACATTTCAAATATACAATGTGAAATGAACAAGGGACACCAACAACAAACAATCTCCTTGAGATTAAATAATAAAAGATATCAATGGTGTTGGGGTAACTTGACACACAAAACACACACAAAAATAGTCTGGAGTAAAAAGAAAAATAACATTGAACAAAGATCAGCCTTTGAAAAAATACAAACATTAAATCTAAAAAAAAAAGGCTTAAAATCCCCAAAAAAATTTAATAAAAAAAAAAAATTCTGTCAGATGTGACAACTAATAACAATATATTCAGGGAATCCCAATAACAAAACAAAATTAAAACTTTGTGAGAAGTGTGTGTGAATATGAGCAGCAAAACTACTTCATTCTTGTCACATTATAAAGAAGAAGAGAGTGCGCTGTATTAAACCATTTTTAACATTGCAGCGTGACGAAAGTGCTGTATCCATTGCGAACGCTAAGTTTACCAGAACGAGCTGTTCCGTGCCGGAATTTCTTCTGAGCATGCGTGGCACTTTGTGCGTCGGAACAGGCCACACACGGTCGGAATTGACGCAATCGGATTTTGTTGTCGGAAAATTTTATCTCCTGCTCTCCAACTTTGTGTGTCGGAAAATCCGATGGAAAATGTCCGATGGAGCCCACACACGGTCGGAATTTCCGACAACACGCTCCGATCGGACATTTTCAATCGGAAAATCCGACCGTGTGTACGGGGCATTAGAATGGAGGTGGGAGCAGGTTTAAGATCAGATTTACACCAGACTTCTACTTTAAATAATGTCTTTAATCCATTTCACGGTTTACATGTTTAAGTTTTGATGAGCTATAGAAATATAGTGTCCCTGCAGTGCCCCCTACTGTATGTTTTTAAATTAGGCTGCAGGAATTATAATGTTCCATTGCCTTCTATAGGTAATTTAGGAATTTACAGTAGAAATAGTTGATAGAATGAATATGTCTGGGGTGGCCAGCAGTAATTATAGAAATAGGAACTGGCAGTTCTTGGTGGCACTATTGAAGAGATGTGTTGCAAGAGGTGGGGGAAGAGGGGTATAAAATAGAAGCTAGGCCAGTTTTCTCCAGTTATGAAGATTTTAGTATATTTAAAAAATGTGGTGTTAAGCTGTGTCTCTGAAGTCATGACTCCTGTCAGCCTAATAGTGGCATTAGGGGCAAGTTCACACCATATGCAGTCCAGTGTGTTTTTTTCTGCATCAAAAACGCATAGAAAGTAGGTTATATGGTTTTCAATGGCATTGGTCACACCAGTGCTTGCAGTTCCAGAAAAAAAAAGTAGAACATGCTGCATTTTTCCTGCACTGCATTGGAACACTGTAAAAAGCATCAAAAACGCGTCAAAAATGTGCATGCAGGAAAGCATCCGAACTGCATTTCTATGGTGTGAACTGGCCCTAAAAGAAAGAAGAGTGACTAAATAGTTCATTGAGGTAACTTTTTAATTTCA
Organism: Lithobates septentrionalis; assembly: GCA_037952835.1. Taxonomy (NCBI): domain Eukaryota; kingdom Metazoa; phylum Chordata; class Amphibia; order Anura; family Ranidae; genus Lithobates; species Lithobates septentrionalis. The sequence goes on along the minus strand of JBBDGP010000919.1, from coordinate 312,718 downwards.
TTTCATTTATTTATTTATTATTTTTTGTCCTCTGTATTCAGCGTGTTTAAAGCCTAAGTTTAGGTAATTTTTTTTTCTAAGTCAGCACAAGTAAAATTACATTCAGCGTGAATTGTCCCTTGTGCTGGTGTTGGCTGTCAGTCTTCTGCCTGTCACCCACACCCTGCAGCCAATGCTCCAAGGGTTAGATTATCACTTTATATCCAGCACAGATCACAGAAGTAAGCGGACATATCCTCAGTAGGGATGGGCCGAATGGAACCCTGTTTGGTTCGCACCAGAACTTTCAAACACAGTGAAAGTTCGGACCCGAATAACGAACCATATTAAAGTCAATGGGACCCGAATGTCAAAAATCAAAAATGCCCATTTTGAAGGCTTATGTGCAAGTAATTGGGCATACAATGGTTATAGCGGTCTGGGTCCTGCCCTGGGGGACATGTATCAATAAAAAAGTTTGTGAAAAAAGTCATATTTAAATGAGCAGTGATATTTTTTGATTTTTGAAAGTGAAAGCGAAAAAATGAAAAATTCCTTCCAATATAGTGCCGGGGGGGCCTTAGTCTACCTGTAAAGTGGCAAATCTGTACCATGTCTAGAATCTGCTGCAGCAATAATTGCATTTATAAAGCCAAAAAAAATGACATTTTCCCTGCAAGCTGCCTTTATTTTGCTCAGCAACAGATGGTGAGCCAGTGTGAATGATAAGGCCACAATGTAGTGCACTGGGAACAAGATTCAAGATTATTTGGATACATTCTGGTGTCGCTTCGCCTTCCCACTGTAATGCAGCGTACACACGACCGGACTTTCTGGGAAACTAGGTCCGACGGTCTTTCCGACGGACTTCCGGCGGACTTCCGCCGGACTTTCTGAATGGACGGACTTGCCTACACACGGACTTCCGACGGAGTTACGGCAGACTTTCCGAATGAACAGACTTGCCCACACACGGACAAGTCCGTTCATTTTGAACGTGACTCGGGTACGACGGGACTAGAAAAGGAAGTCAATCTCGCCGCTTTTATCGATGAGATTGACACCTTGCAAGCCCCGTCGCGGGGCATACCAGGCCCTTAGGTCTGGTATGGATTGTAAGCGGAACCCCCTACACCGAAAAAATGGCGTGGGGTCCCCCCAAAAATCCATACCAGACCCCTATCCGAACACGCAGCCCGGCTGGTCAGGAAAGGGGGTGGGGAAGAGCGAGTGCCCCCCCCCCTCCTTCAGTTCCTCTAATCTTTCCTCATAGCTGAGCTCCTCCATGCCTCTTATCAGTCTGGTTGCCCTTCTCTGCACTTTCTCCAGATCCCCGATATCCTTTTTGAGACCTGGTGCCCAAAACTGAACTGCATATACCAGATGAGGTCTTACTAATGATTTGAACAGGGGCAAAATGATATCTCTCTCTCTAGAGTCCATACCTCTCTTATAACAAGAAAGGACTTTGCTCGCTTTGGAAACTGCAGCTTGGCATTGCATGCTATTATTGAGCTTATGATCTACCAAAACCCCCAGATCCTTCTCCACCATGGATTCCCCCAGTTGTACTCCCCCTAGCATGTATGATGCATGCATATTCTTAGCCCCCAAGTGCATAACTTTACATTTCTCAACATTAAACCTCATCTGCCACATAGTCGCCCAATTAGACAGTGCATTGAGGTCAGCTTGTAAATTGGAGACATCCTGTAAGGACGTTATTCCACTGCATAAGGGGAAGGCATGGAGGTGGCGGAGGAGGAGGGGGGGTAGAGCTCTGTAGGTCTGGCATCATCACCACCAGCTGTATGGAGACATGAGGGCACAACAACCTGCAGCACCAAGCCCTGTCCTGCATCCTTTCGAGTTGCAAGCAGCGTTACCCAGTGTGCTGTGAATGAAATATATCATCCCTGCCCATGCTTGAAGGACCACGTGGATTTTTGGCTGACTGCCTTGCCCAACGATGCCAGAACATTCCCTTCCATGTGATGGTAGAAAGATGGAACAGCCTTATGTGAAAAGTAGTAGCGACTAGGAACCTGCCATTGTGGTACAGCACATTGTGCAAATTCACGGAAGGGGGCAGAATCCACCAGGCTGAAAGGCAGAAGTTGAAGAGCCAACAGCTTTGACAAGCTTGCATTTAGACATTGGGCATGTGGGTGGCAGGGACTGTATTTTTTTTTCCGCTGCAGCAGATGGGGCAGAGAAATTTATCCTACAGTCTACAGCTGGTGGTGTGCTGCTGGCAGATGTGCTGCTAGGACCTGGGACACCCTGTACTATACCATCATCCCTGTCAGTGGAGGCTGCTGAGAGGTAATGACTCGGTATAGCAGAGGCAGACTGAAGTGGGTAAGGAGGAGGAGGGACAGATGTGTGCCCCTTTTGTGTGGCTTTTAGGTGCTCTTGCCAAAGGGGTGAATGATTGGATTTTAAATGCGTTTTTAGGCATGTGGTACCCAAATGGTTGGTATTTTTGCTACGTTTGATGTGCCTGAGACACAGTTTCCAGATAGCAACAGTGCGATCTGCTGCAGATGTGCTGAAAAAGGCCCAGACAGCTGAGCTTTGGGGAGTGGGCCAGGAGATAACAGCTGCAGAATGTGATGGAATAGGGTGGCTACTCTCTACTCTTTCTTGATGTCGGCTTCCTTGGGGTTGTGCCGCCTCACCTTCAGTTTCCTCCTCTGCTCTATCTGGCACCCAAGTCGTATCCGTGACCTCATCATTATCATCATTATCTCCATCTCCGCCATCTTCATCATTACCACTGGAGACAACTTGGCAATACGATGCGGCTTGGGGAACATGAATGCCAATTTGTCTACCAGTCTTCCTCCCGTTAAACTGGCAATAACGCACGCAAAACAATATGGCGTTAAACTGGCAGTAATGCACACAAAGCGATATGGCGTTAAACTGGCATTAATGCACACAGAAGTTAATGGCGTTAAACTGGCAGTAACGCAATCAAATAGACATGTTCAACTATTGGTCCCGTTTGATGATGTACGCTCGAGCATAGAAGAAAATGGACTAGTAGTGTTGCGGGATGGGATAGACAAATATGGCAAAGAAGATGGAGAGGGAATCATTTTCAGTATACAATGTTATTTTTAACTCCACCGTGGCCGCTCCCAAGTCCGTGCTGAGAAAGGAGGAGGGTCGAAAGCTGGGTCATGAATCCAACCTTGTAGCAACATCAGCCAGATGAACGTATCAGAGGCTTTAAGCTGCGAACTAGTGATCCCGTCTGATTGTGCACGCTCGAGCATAAAAGAAGAAGATGGCCTATTGAAGTGCTGAGCACCCCCATTCTGCAGAGGATGGATAGCAGCACATCATTATACTTGTGCACAGCATCAACCAGCTGAACATGTTGGATGAGCCAGCAGTGTCAGAGGCTTTAAGCTGAGAAATAGCGGTCCCGTCTGATGGTGCCAGCTTAAGTATAAAAGAAGAAGATGGCCTATTAAAGTGCTGAGCACCCCCTGTATAGCCCCATTCATCTCTTGTATACTCCCATCTATCACCTATATATCTCCATACACCCCCTGTATAGCTCCATTCATCTCTTGTATACCTCCATATGCTCCCTATATACCACCATCCATCACCTATGTATATCTCAATACTCACCCTGTATATCTCCATACACTACCTGTACATCCCCATCCATCACCTGTATAGCTCCAAACACCCCATGTATACCTTCATACACTCCCTGTATACCCCCATATATTATCTGTATACCTCCATACACCCCTTGAATACCCCCATACACCCTATTTATACCCCCATTCATCACCTGTATTCATCCATATACAGTGGGGATGGAAAGTATTCAGACCCCCTTAAATTTTTCACACTTTGTTATATTGCAGTCATTTGCTAAAATCATTTAGGTTCATTTTTTTTCCTCATTAATGTACACGCAGCACCCCATATTGACAGAAAAACACAGAATTGTTGACATTTTTGCAGATTTATTAAAAAAGAAAAACTGAAATATCACATGGTCCTAAGTATTCAAACCCTTTGCTGTGACACTCATATATTTAACTCAGGTGCTGTCCATTTCTTCTGATCATCCTTGAGATGGTTCTACACCTTCATTTGAGTCCAGCTGTGTTTGATTATACTGATTGGACTTGATTAGGAAAGCCACACACCTGTCTATATAAGACCTTACAGCTCACAGTGCATGTCAGAGCAAATGAGAATCATGAGGTCAAAGGAACTGCCTGAAGAGCTCAGAGACAGAATTGTGGCAAGGCACAGATCTGGCCAAGGTTACAAAAAATTTCTGCTGCACTTAAGGTTCCTAAGAGCACAGTGGCCTCCATAATCCTTAAATGGACGACGTTTGGGACAACCAGAACACTTCCTAGAGCTGGCTGTCCGGCCAAACTGAGCTATCGGGGGAGAAGAGCCTTGGTGAGAGAGGTAAAGAAGAACCCAAAGATCACTGTGGCTGAGCTCCAGAGATGCAGTCGGGAGATGGGAGAAAGTTGTAGAAAGGCAACCATCACTGCAGCCCTCCACCAGTCGGGGCTTTATAGCAGAGTGGCCCGACGGAAGCCTCTCCTCAGTGCAAGACACATGAAAGCCTGCATGGAGTTTGCTAAAAAAACACCTGAAGGACTCCAAGATGGTGAGAAATAAGATTCTCTGGTCTGATGAGACCAAGATAGAGCTTTTTGGCCTTAATTCTAAGCGGAATGCAGTGGCGTTGCTAGACGGGGGCGGGGGGTGCGGTGCGCACCGGGTGCCACCCACTACAGGGGTGTTCTGTGCACCTGAGCCGCCCAAGCTGGTGCGGTAACGGGCGGGGGTGTCGGCTTGAGATGGGGGGATGTCCTCCGCTGCCTGAGGTGAGATGTTGTGGGGTGGGGGGGGCTTGCTGATGAGGTTGGTTTATGCTGCTGGTTACAGCTATATCATATGGAAGGGGGTGGTTTGTTCTGGGGGGGGGTCTGTACTTATGGAGGGCGGTGGTTTGTTCTGGGGGGCTGTACTAATGGAGGGGGGTGGTCTGTACTAATGGAGGGAGGTGGTTTGTTCTGGGGGGGTCTGTACTAATGGAGGGAGGTGGTTTGTTCTGGGGGGGTCTGTACTTATGGAGGGGGTGGTTTGTTCTGGGGGGCTGTACTAATGGAGGGGGGGTGGTTTGTTCTGGGGGGTCTGTACTAATGGAGGGGGGGTGGTTTGTTCTGGGGGGTCTGTACTAATGGAGGGGGGTGGTCTGTACTAATGGAGGGAGGTGGTTTGTTCTGGGGGGGTCTGTACTAATGGAGGGGGGGTGGTTTGTTTTGGTGGGTCTGTACTAATGGAGGGGGGTGGTTTGTTTTGGGGGGTTCTGTACTAATGGAGGGGGGTGGTCTGTACTAATGGAGGGAGGTGGTTTGTTCTGGGGGGGGGGTCTGTACTAATGGAGGGGGGTGGTCTGTACTAATGGAGGGGGGTTGTTTGTTTTGAGCGGTTCTGTACTAATGGAGGGAGGTGGTTTGTTCTGGGGGGGTCTGTACTAATGGAGGGGGCTGGTTTGTACTAATGGAGGAGGGGGTGGTTTGTTCTGGGGGGGAGTCGGTACTAATGGTGGGGGTGGTTTGTTCTGGGGGGGTCTGTACTAATGGAGGGGGGATGGTTTGTTATGGAGGGGGGTTGTTTGTTCTGGGGGGGTCTGTACTAATGGAGGGGGGTCTATACTAAGGGGGGGCTATACTGAGGGAGGGGGAGGTCTATACTGTGAGAGGGGGGTCTGTACCGAGGGGGGTGGTCTATAATGATGGAGGGGGTTTATACTTCGTAGAGGGTCGGCACTGATGGAGGGGTCTTTACTTAGTGAAGGGGGGTCTGTACTGTGGGGCGGCTATAGTTGGAGTGGGGGGTGACACCATGTTTTATCGCACCGGGTGACACAGACCCTAGTGACGCCACTGGCGGTATGTGTGGAGAAAACCCAGGCACTGCTCATCACCTGTTCAATACATTCCCAACAGTGAAGCATGGTGGTGGCAGCATCATGCTGTGGGGGTGTTTTTCAGCTGCAGGGACAGGACGACTGGTTGCAATGACCCTAAGCACACAGCTAAAATAATGAAGGAGTGGTTTCACAACAACTCCGTGACTGTTCTTGAATGGCCCAGCCAGAGCCCTGACTTAAACCCAATTGAGCATCTCTAGAGAGACCTAAAAATGGCTGCCCACCAACGTTTACCATCCAACCTGACAGAACTGGAGAGGATCTGCAAGGAGGAATGGCAGAGGATCCCCAAATCCAGGTGTGAAAAACTTGTTGCATCTTTCCCAAAAAGACTCATGGCTGTATTAGATCAAAAGGGTGCTTCTACTAAATACTGAGCAAAGAGTCTGAATACTTAGGACCATGTGATTTTTCAGTTTTTCTTTTTTAATAAATCTGCAAAAATGTCAACAATTCTGTGTTTTTCTGTCAATATGGGGTGCTGTGTGTACATTAATAAGGAAAATAATGAACTTAAATGATTTTAGCAAATGGCTGCAATATAACAAAGAGGGAAAAATTCAAGGGGGGTCTGAATACTTTCCATCCCCACTGTACTCCCTTTGTACCCCCATATACCCATTTTGTATCAACATTCACAACCCTTATAACCCCATACACCCCCTTTATAGCCCCATTTATCACCTGCATACCTCCATACACATTCTCTGTGTACCTCCGTACACGTACGGTAGAATTGTCTGGAGACGAGAAGAGAGCAAATTGGGCAACAGACCCACAAGAACAAAGAAAACCTTGCAGTATACAACTACTTCTCAAAGAAGATGAATCCACACAGAGAAGAAGGATCTGCATCTCTTCCTGTCACAGTAGTATATGTTTGTCTGTCTTGTGTCATCCATTGTGTACATTTGTGTTGCTAGCTGTGATTGATGACAGTGATTACATGGTACAGACAGGGCCAATCACAGCCCATCTGTACCACATGATTAGCTGTGGCCAATCACAGCTATTTACAACAAAACACACTGAATAAATCAGTTTCATTCAGTAAAGATGGCTGCGTATACTAGTGAAATTTACTGGTATAAACAAACATACTGTGTTAAAAAAAAAATCTGTATCAATTCCCCAGAGTAGTAGTGTTACAATGGTAACACTTTATCGTTCTGGTCACAGTGTGTTAAAAAAAGAATGTAAACAAACAAAAATGTAAACCTCATGTACCCATTTTGTATAAACATTCACCACCCTTATACCCTCATTCATAACCTGCATACCTCCATACAGGTTCTCTCTGTACCTCCATCAATCACCTGTATACCTCCATACACATAAGATAGAATTGTCTGGAGACAAGAAAAAAAAAGAGCTTTAGGCAGTTCTCTGTGCAAAGGGCTAAAAAGCAATTGTAGACAGTCCACTTTGGGACTACACTACACGAGAATATAATGTTTGCTGTACATCTCTTCTCTGCTGCCCCGTCTGTGCGCAGTCTCGGCTGCAAAGTGTGGGACTAGGGTGTACTCCTTTACAGGGGATAGACAGCAGGACCTGTTCGCCCATAGTACGGTAGAATTATTTGGAAATGAGAGCAAACTGGGCAATACGCCCATAAGAACAAAGAACACATTGCAGTACACAACTACTTCTCGAAGACGAAGAAGCCACATAGAGAAGAAGGATCCACATCTTGTCCTGTCACAGTAGTATATGTTTGTCTGTCTTGTCTTGTCTTTCACCTCACATTGTCTGGAGACAAGAAAAAAAAAAGAGCTTTAGGCAGTTCACTGTGCAAAGGGCTAAAAAGAGATTGTAAAAAGTCCACTTTGGGACTACACTACACAAGAATACAATGTCTTCTCTGCTGTCCTGTCTGTGCGTGCAGTCTCGTCTGTAAAGTGTGGGAAGAGGGTGTACCCCTTTACAGAGGATAAACAGCAGGACCTGTTCACCCATAGCATGATAGAATTGTTTGGAGACAAGAGCAAATTGGGCAATAAAAGAAGGAGATGGCCTATTAAACAGCTGAGCACCCCATTCAACGGAGGATGGATAGCAGCAAATCCTTACAATTGTGCACAGCATCAGCCAGCTGAATGTGTCGGCTGAGCCACCAATGTCAGAGGCTTTAAGCTGAGATCTAGTGGTCCGGTTTGATGGTGCACACTCAAGCATAAAAGAAGATGGGCAATTAAAGTGCTGAGCACCCCTGCGAAGGATGGATAGCAGCACATTATTATAATTGTGCACAGCATTAGCCAGCTGAACATGTCGTCTGAGCCACCAATGTCAGAGGCTTTAAGCTGCGAACTAGTGGTCCTGTCTGATGGCGCACGCTGCAGCATAAAATAAGGAGATGGCCTATTAAAGTGCTGCACACCCCCATTCTGCGAAGGATGGATAGCAGCACGTCATTATAATTGTGCACAGCATCAGCCAGCTGAATGTGTCGGCTGCGCCACCAATATGGGAGGCTTTAGGCTGAGAACTAGTGGTCCCATCTAATGGTGCATGCTCGAGCATAAAAGAAAGAGATGTCTGGGGATGGGCCGAACACCCCCCGGGTTCGGTTCACACCAGAACATGTGAACAGGTAAAAAGTTATGCGAACCATATTAAAGTCAATGGGACACAAACATGAAAAATAAAATCAAAAGTGCTCATTATAAAGGCTTATATCCAAGTTATTGCCATAAAAAGTGTATGGGGACTCGGGTACTGCCCCAGGGGACATGTATCAATGCAAAAAAAAGTTTTTAAAACAACCTTTTTTTCAGGAGCAGTGACTTTAATAATGCCTAAAGTGAAACAATAAAAATAAAAGATTCCTTTAAATATCGTGCCGGGGTCCCCTTAGTCTGTCTGTAAAGTGGCGCATCTGTGTGATGGGTTTTACAGTGCCACAGCAAAATTAAATTTCTAAGGGAAAAAATGTAATTTAAAATTGCTCGCGGTTGTAATGTATTGTCAGCTCTCGGCAATATAGATAAAAATCAAGGAAAAAGTAAAAAAAAAATGGTGGGGGGCCCCCCACAAAATCCATAACAGACCCTTATCCGAGCATGTAGCCTGGAGGACAGGATGGAGGGGCGAGCGAGCGTTCTCCTCTACTGAACCATACCAGGCCACATGCTCTCAACATGGGGAGGGTGCTTTGGGGTCCCCCTCAAAGCTCCTTGTGGGGCCTCGTCCCCACAACTCCGGCCCGAAGGTTGTGGGGGTCTGCGGGCAGGGGGGCTTATCGGAATCTGGAACCCTTTTTTAACAAGGGGGCCCCCAGGTCCCGGCCCCCCCTATGTGAATGGATATCGGGTACATTGTACCTCTATCCATTCACAAAAAAAGGGTCAAAAAGTAAAAACCACAAAAGACAGTTTTTGACAATTCCTTTATGAAAAAAGATTTAAAAAAGTGTCCCACAATTTACATCCATCATCAAGCACGCCACCCAACGGAATCAGAAAAAAAAAGGAAAATACTCCGCCTCCATGGGAGGGCACCTGCCGACTGCTGTTTTTTTCGATGTGACAGCTGTAATATAGGCAAGGGCGGGGCCACCGGCTAATGTAACTGAATGACCCCGCCCCCTCTGATGGCACATGACATCAGAAGGGGCGGGGTCACCGGGTGGTCCTGCCCTTGCCTAGATAACAACAGTCACAGCCAAGAGACAGCAGTCTGCGATAAGCCTCCCACCCACAGACCCCCACAACCCCCGGGACAGGTTGATGGGGTGCTACAGAGAGGGTTGTTCTTCTGGAAGGTTCTCCTCTCTCCACAGAGAAACGCTGGAGCTCTGTCAGAGTGACACCTCCCTGACTAAGGTCCTTCTCCCCCAATTGCTCAGTTTGGCCGAACGGCCCGCTCTAGGAAGAGTCCTGGTGGTTCCAAATTTCTTCCATTTACAGATGATGGAGGCCACTGTGCTCATTGGAACTTTCAATGCTGCAGAAATGTTTCTGTACCCTTCTCCCGATCAGTGCCTCCATACAATCCTGTCTCGGAGATCTAAAGACAATTCCTTGAACTTCATGGCTTGGTTTGTGCTCTGTGCTCTCAAGTGTTTCCCAGTGCTAAACCTTGCATCCAATTTCTTATATGCTGCATTTGTAAATTTCAAAACCCAGTATAAAGGAATAGTAATGGCAAAAAAAAAAAGCACTTGCAGGTTTACCTAATAATTTTTTTGTATAATTCTCCTTCAAAGGGGCATGGCAGGGGGTGTGTCCTGTGTCTACAACCTTTTGCTAATAGGTGTGCCTCGTTCCTATTGCAAAAAGTTGGGAGATATCCAAATCATGTATAATCAACTGAATTTACGACAGATGGACTCCAATCAAGTTGTAGAAACATCTCAAGGATGATCAGTGGAAATAGGATGCAGCTGAGCTCAATTCTGAGTGTCATGGCAAAGGCTGTGACTGCTTATGTTCATGGAATTTTTTCGTTTTTTATTTTTAAAAAATGTGCAAAGATTTCAAACAAACTTCTTTCACGTTGTGATTATGGGGTATTGTTTGTAGAATTTTGAGGAAAATATGAATTGAATCCATTTAAATGAGGCTGTAAAAGGCTGTGAATATTGCCAATGCCATCCCCCACCCGCGGGCGGGTCATGGGTGGCACCGCTCTCAGTCTGGGCCCCGCACTTAATCCATCTCATGGGCAGTGTGGCGGACGGTGTCAGCTTCTCTCCGGGCTTCGGGGTGCTTGTTGGCTTGGTTCCCGTCTTCTCCCTCCTCTCCTCCATGCATCTCCTGCAGCCAGCAAGTCAGATTGGATCTTCTTTTGGCCAATTGGGTGACGGTTCTCATGACCTGCTTCCTGATTGGCCAGGAGGAGATTCAGTGTTACAATAGCGAATATTCATTCGCTATTGTAACACACATGGGTGGGCTCGTAGCACAGTGCTCTGTGCCCCGAGCCCACCTATTTTGAAGCCTATTAAAGCCTCTGGCTCTAATGACATATTTCAAACCCCACCTATTGGAATCCATGGATCTGGCATCCCCCTGTGTGCCCCTAGTGGATTGGCCGCAACTGGAGGTACGCATATATGGAGCCCCACTGAAAAAAGCCCAGTTCCATGAGGCCGCATATATGTGTGCGGTCGGCCCAAAGGGGCGTGAAGGTGATTTTGGGAAGAAAATAATTCACAGGGACCCGAGGAGCCACAAGTACCAGGTAAGCCTTTTCTTTTATAGATAAAATGCCATCTCTAAAACCCTGGTTAATAATACTCAATAATTCCTTTTTATGTTTAACAGTAGGATCTCACTGAAGAGGCATATATGTCTGATCATTGGACAGTAGCCTATTCATTTCACCAATATTTGAGGTCTTGCCAAGGACTACAATACCACCCCTATTTTCCACAGGGTGGACAACAATATCATTCCACTGTTTTAAAGAATGAAGCCAATCAGAAAGAATTTTTATTCTTTTTATTACGTTTAGTCTGCAATGCATCCAGGCCGAAAGTGATAGCGAAGTTCCACTGCTCACAGGTGAGTAACTATGGCCATAATCCACCTGGTATAATCCAGGTGGTGGGGTGCATGCCCTGTCAATGCGAACAAAAAGATAGGATGGCAGCACTCCCACAAGATGCAATATGGCTTTATTGAAGTGAACAAAAATCCATAAAAACAACCAAGCATAGACAGGCAGGGGGCGACAAGGTTGACGCGTTTCACACAGAATCCATGCTTTATGAAAACCACAAAGGAATTCAACTATCAGCACAATATATAAATAAAATCACAAGTCTGATACAGGTGTTCCCAATCAGATCCTTAACCACTTCAATACAGGGCACTTATACACCTTCCTACCGATTTTCTGCTTTCAGTGCTGTCGCAGTTTGAATGACAATTGCGCTGTCATCCATCACTGTACCCAAACTAAATTTTTATCATTTTGTTCCCACATATGGAGCTTTCTTTTGGTGGTATTTGATCACCTCTGTGGTTTTTATTTTTTGCTAAACAAAAAAAAAAAGACCGAAAATTTTGAAAAAAATAAAAGCTTTGCTTTTGTTTCTGTTATAAAATTTTGTAAATAAGTAAGTTTTCTCTTTCACTGATGGGCACTGATAAGGCGGCACTGACAGGCACTGATAAGGTGGCACTGATGAGGTGGCGCCAATGAGCGGGCACTGACGGGCACTGACGATGGGCACTGATATGCAGCACTGATGGGCACTGGTAGGCAGCACTGATAGGTGGCACTGATTTGCAGCATTGATGGGCATTGATAGGCGGCACTGATCGGCACTCATGGGTGGCACTGGTGGGCACTGATAGGCAACACTGATGGGCACTGAAATGCTGCAAAGATGGGTTCTTATGGGTGGCACTGATGGGCACTGATAGGCGGCACTGATAGGCAGCACTGCTGGGCACTGATGGGCACTGATACGCGGCACTGATATGAGGCACTGATAGGCATCCCTGGTGGCACTGGCAGTGATAGGCATTGGAGTGGGCACTGATTGGCAGCTGCCTGGGCACAAATTAGTATTTCCCTGGGGGTCTAGGGGGGGTGTACCTGGTGGTCCAGTGTGGATGGCTCATCCTGGTGGTTCTGGTTGGCATGATGGTGGTCCTGGGTGGGATCCGAGGGGGGGCTGTGCTGATAAACGATCAGCACAGACCCCCCTGTCAGGAGAGCAGCCAATCAGCTCTCCTCTACTTGCATCTGTCAGAGACGAGTGAGGAAAAGCCGACACACCGGCTCTTCCTATTTACATTGTGATCAGCCATGATTGGACACGGCTGATCACGTGGTAAAGAGTCTCCGTCAGAGACTCTTCACCTAGATCGGAGTTGTGGTGTGTCAGACTGACACACCGCAACAACGAACGCCGCGATGCGTGCCCCTGGGGGGGCAGCGGCTTAATATCCTGAGGACGTCATATGACGCCCAGTCAGGATATTGAAACCACTTTGCCGCCGTCATTCTGCTATATGGCGGGCGGCAAGTGGTTAAAGATGGAAACTACATTGAAAGGGGCGGGGTAAAAAGGGAAGCGTTAGATAAACCAGAATGTCTACTACCATCAGTAGCAACCCGACTATGTTTAACGGGATTGGATATTAAATTTTTGACATTCATTTTCTGGATGTACTTTTGCACATCCATGAACACCTGAAATTTGTTGAGGGGTTTGGCAGGGGCATATTTTGCATCTTGATTCAAAACAAACTTTTTATTTTCAGATAGAGCGGAGGTCAGCAACCTGTAGATCAGGGATATGCAATTAGCGGACCTCCAGCTGTTGCAAAACTACAAGCCATCATGCCTCTGTCTCTGGGTGTCACGCTTGTGGCTGTCGGAGTCTTGCTAGGCATCATGGGACTTGTAGTTCTGCAACAGCTGGAGGTCCGCTAATTGCATATCCCTGCTGTAGATCATGATCTACCAGTAGATCATGGACAGGTGACTGGTAGATCTCAGTCTGGGTTTGCTGACCCCCCCATTCCAGAGCATCAAACAGAGTGCAATGCAGAGGGACTAGTTGTAAAGTTAGAGCTGTAGAAGGGAGCAAGAGCTGCATAAGCCGATGCCTCCTCTGTTGTCCTGGCTCCTGTCTCACAAGGACCTCTTATGCCAGGTAGCTGTCTCCAGAGTGGTGCCAGCAGCAGGTAATAAAAGATCTTCAAGTCACTGTGAAGCAATACACTGGGCATAATAGTATAGGGCTGCTTTCACATTGATGTGCTGCGATTTACCCACACCATGGGTGCAGTGCAGTGTACCTGCAGCTTTCCTGCGGGTTTGCTGCGCTTAGCCACAGACTTCTATTATATCCTGCTGTTTTACCACCCCCAACTTTACGTGTGAACGAGCCCTAAGGTGCCGCTGCTGAATGCCACTAAGGGCTCATTCAAGTGCTGCTCCTCTGAAAAGCGATCCAAGTGTGTTGATAGGTGGTGAGGAGGTGATATGTTGCCTTCTTACCATCTGATTTAAACCCATGATTGTCGTTGCAATGCACACGTTTGAGACATGGTAGTACTGCAGTTAGAGGTTTAAATCAGGTGTGAGGAGGCGACACTGTGCCCGGTGATCTTTGACTTCACTCGTGTTGTTCAGGTAGATCTCCACCACTTTAAGGTTGCCTACCCCTGAGATAGCGTAAAGCCTTGTACACACAATCGGATTTCCGGCAGGGAATTGTGTGATGACAGACTGCCTAAAATCTGACTGTTATGCCGCGTACACACGGTCGGACTTTTCACCTGCAAAAGTCCGACGGACGCCGCCGGACCAAGTCCGGCAGAAAATCCGACCGTGTGTGGTCTCCATCGGACTTCCGACGGACCGTTTCGGGCGGAAATCCGACGTACTTTAGATTTGAAGCCTGCTTCAAATCTTTACGTCGTACCTCCGCCGGACTCAGTTCCTGACGGAAAGCCCGTTCGTCTGTATGCTGGTCCAAAGGACCAGATACGACGGAGGAGCAGGTTACTGCATCTCGCGCTCGCTGCAATAGGAAAAACAAATTTTCCCATTGCGGCGAGCGCGGGGGGCATCCCAGGCCCTTAGGTCTGGTATGGAACTTTAAGGAGAACCCCCCTACGCCGAAAAACCGGCGTGGGGGTCCCCCCAAAATCCATACCAGACCCCGATCCGAGCACCCAGCCCGGCCGGTCAGGAAAGGGGGTGGGGACGAGCGAGCGCCCCCCCCCCTCCTGAACCGTACCAGGCCGCATGCCCTCAACATGGGGGGGTGCTTTGGGGGAGGGGGCGCCTTACGGTGCCCCCCCACCACAAAGCACCTTGTCCCCATGTTGATGAGGACAAGGGCCTCTTCCCGACAACCCTGGCCGTTGGTTGTCGGGGTCTGCGGGCGGGGGGCTTATCGGAATCCGGGAGCCCCCTATAATAAGAGGGCCCCCAGATCCCGGCCCCCCACCCTATGTGAATGAATATGGGGTACATGGTACCCCTACCCATTCACCTAGGTAAAAAGTGTTAATAATAAAACACAACACAGGTTTTTAAAATAATTTATTAAACAGCTCCGGGGGGGGGTCTTCTTCCGTCTTCGGGGGTCCCTCCGGTTCATCTTCTCCCGGCGTCCGGTTGGTTCTTCTCCGCTCTCCGGCCTCTTCTCCCGGTGTCCCAGGTCTTCGGCCGGCCCCTCCACTGTCTTCATGTAGCTCTATTGCCAGCGGAGGTCCGGACTTCTGGGCTTCTGGGCTTCTTGTCTTCTCTTCTCTTCTCTTCCCCCAGATGTTGACACGACGCTCTCTCCGGCTGGACTGGTCTCTGAGGGCTGCGTTGTGACTTATATAGGCGGAGACCCCGCCCCCATATGATGTCACAGTCCCTGGGCATGCTGGGACTGTGACGTTTTAGGGGGCGGGGTCTCCGCCTATATAAGTCACAACGCAGCCCTCAGAGACCAGTCCAGCCGGAGAGAGCGTCGTGTCAACATCTGGGGGAAGAGAAGAGAAGAGAAGACAAGAAGCCCAGAAGCCCAGAAGTCCGGACCTCCGCTGGCAATAGAGCTACATGAAGACAGTGGAGGGGCCGGCCGAAGACCTGGGACACCGGGAGAAGAGGCCGGAGAGCGGAGAAGAACCAACCGGACGCCGGGAGAAGATGAACCGGAGGGACCCCCGAAGACGGAAGAAGACCCCCCCCCGGAGCTGTTTAATAAATTATTTTAAAAACCTGTGTTGTGTTTTATTATTAACACTTTTTACCTAGGTGAATGGGTAGGGGTACCATGTACCCCATATTCATTCACATAGGGTGGGGGGCCGGGATCTGGGGGCCCTCTTATTATAGGGGGCTCCCGGATTCCGATAAGCCCCCCGCCCGCAGACCCCGACAACCAACGGCCAGGGTTGTCGGGAAGAGGCCCTTGTCCTCATCAACATGGGGACAAGGTGCTTTGTGGTGGGGGGGCACCGTAAGGCGCCCCCTCCCCCAAAGCACCCCCCCATGTTGAGGGCATGCGGCCTGGTACGGTTCAGGAGGGGGGGGCGCTCGCTCGTCCCCACCCCCTTTCCTGACCGGCCGGGCTGCGTGCTCGGATCGGGGTCTGGTATGGATTTTGGGGGGGACCCCCACGCCGGTTTTTCGGCGTAGCGGGTTCCCCTTAAAGTTCCATACCAGACCTAAGGGCCTGCGACGGGGCTCGCAAGGTTTCAATCTCGCCAAAAAAAGCGGCGAGATTGAATTCCTTTTCTAGTCCCGTCGTACCCGAGTCACGTTCAAAATGAACGGACTTGTCCGTGTGTGGGAAAGTCCGTTCATTCTGAAAGTCCGGCGGAAGTCCGTCGGGAAGACCGGATTCCGGAAAGTCCGGCCGTGTGTAGGCAAGTCCGGCCGTTCAGAAAGTCCGGCGGTAGTCCGCCGGAAGTCTGGCGGCAAGTACGTCGGACCTAGCTTTCTAGAAAGTCCGACCGTGTGTACGCGGCATTAGTACGCTCATTCAGACAATTGTTGTCCAACTTTCGGCCAACAAATGTTGGATGGCAGGCTAGTAAATTTTCGGCGGACAATGGTCTGTTGTCAGATTTTCGTCTTGTCTGTACACAAGTCCATCACACAAAAGTCCAAAGTTCAAACACGCATGCTCGAAATCAATGCTCACCTAACACGACATTAGCAGAAGGTGCCCAAAGGGTAGCTCACAAGAGCTGAAATTCCACGTAGTACGTTTAGTACGTCACTACGTTCGTGTTTGTTGGCTGACAATGGTGTGCTGTTAGTATGCAAGACAAAATCCAGGCACAAGCCATTCGGACAAAAGTCTGATGCTCTGTCTGCCAACAATCCGATCGTGAAATCTGAATTGAAAATGCCATTAAAAATATTGCCTTCCTGAATCTTATTCACACCCCTGGGGTGTAATTATAAAATAAAAAAATTGCAGAGCAATTCTTCCAGTAAAATCCATGTTCTGTGTGAATAGAGTAAAAAAATGTTTATGTACTGGATAAATGTTTTCCCAATAAGGCTATTTCCTGTACTGGAGGAATGTTTTTCATTGATTTAATTCTGTTCTGAGTAAATTTAAATATATGCCCAACACAGAAGAGTCTAATAACATTCTTTCTCTGGCCTATATACACAAAATTAATGTACATGCACTTTTACTGGAAGAATTTCTGTAAAAATTATTTACAAATACACCCCTAATCAGGGGCGTCTTTAACGCAGGGCAAACAGGGCACCTGCCCAGGGCCCAATCTTTGTTGGGGCCGGGGGCCCAAAGCATTGTGCCCGCACTACCCGCGAATTGGGGCCCAGATGACGGCTTTGCAGAGGGCACAGAGGACATGGGAGGCTGTATTCCTGAGCTAGCCAGCAGAAAGCGGACAGGGCCGGGAGCTCCACTGACGCTCTGACCCGCCCCATGCAGCCTGTATGCTCAGAACAGAGCGGCTGTAGTGAGAGCAGTGATCGGAGTGGGAACATCAGTGGAGCTCCTGGCTCCATCCCTCTATACTGGCTGGGGAATACAGAAGTCCGGGGGCGGGCCCAGGAGCTCCACTGATGCCTGTATGCTTGGGGAGGAGCAGTTGTAGTGAGAGCAGAGAGTGGAAGCCCCGCCCCCGGACCTCTGGCTGTATGCAGTTTGCTCGGATAGCCAGGTATGTCCTTACACTCATAAAATGCCTGCTGCTGAGCTGTGTTATTCAGCTGTAAAGCTGTGCATTGCTGAAAGTTCTCTGACCATCTCCTGTATAATGTCAGCAGTCTCAGATTGTCTCCTGTATAATGTCTGCAGTCTCTGATTGTCTCCTGTATAATGTCTGCAGTCTCTGATTGTCTCCTGTCGCATGTCCGCAGTCTCTGATTGTAAAATTACAGAAATGTGGCGCTCGCAAATGTTATTAAACATGTGTGACCAAGTGTAGATGAGTGCAGATGTCAATATACAAAGCAAAAAACATGTAAATAAAGTCCAAATGTGCTGAATGTTCTGGTCCACAATGGGAAAAAAAACTTTTGAAGTGCAATGGACCACAGACACTCCAGGACTTTTCATGTGCAGAAACGCCACCCCCACATGTGTGCCCACTCACCAAATGGTGATGACCCCCAGCTTTGCAGTCTGGGCGTCACTTTAGGCTTATGTGATGGTATCCAGAGAAGCTCAGGAGTGGTGTTGTGCACATCAGATCCAAGGATATCTTGTTGGAATTTCTCAGCAGAATCACCAGGCACCAAAAAAGGAAAAAATGGAACTAATAGTGAAAAGTACCGTTTGAAAAGGGATTTATTCCATATACAAATGGGTACTTACAAAATAGTTGACGTCATGGAGCGTCTGTGGTTCATTGCACTTCAAAAGTTTTTTTCCCATTGCGGACCAGAACATTCAGCACATTTATTTGGACTTTATTTACATGTTTTTTGCTTTGTATATTCACATCTGCACTCATCTACACTTGGGCACACATGTTTGCGAGCGCCACATTTCCATAATTTTAAATTTCTAGTGGATAGCACTTTGTGTGTGGCAGCTGTTTTAGTTTTCTTTTTCACAGTTTTTTCACCATTCAGCGCAAGTTTAAATTTTATATTATTCGCAGTCTCTAATTGTCACCTGTAGTATGTCCGCAGTCTCTGATTGTCACCTGTAGTATGTCCGCAGTCTCTGATGCTCTCCTGCCGTATATTTGCAGTCTCTGACCCTTTCCTGTAGTATGTGTATTAATGTGCCGCTTTACTTGCTCAATTATTTGGAATTGCTCAAGTGCTCAGTGAGTGGTAATGATGTGCATTAACCTGTAGCAACCAATCAGTGAACAGTAGTAATCTGCTGTAATCTCTAGCAACCAACCAGTGAGTGGTAATGATGTGCTGTAACCCCTAGCAACCAATCAGCAAGCAGAAATGATGTGTTGTAACCTTTAGCAACCAGCCAGTGAGGAAAGGCTGTAACCTCTGCCAACCTATTGCAAGCGCTGTGTGATCTGCTGCAGTAAACTGATTTTGCGTCCACCTGCTATTTTTTTGTATGTCTCAGAATGGAGGGGGGGGGGCAAGAAAATGTTTGCCCAGGGCCCAATCAGTATCAAAGACAGCCCTGCCCCTAATATTTCAATCATGACCCTTCTTTCACTTCCTTCCTCAAGGTGGAGGAACTAGCGGGAACAGCAGGTGACATGCTATCCAAAGCACGGTGCTCATAGCTGTACCAGAGAGTAATGGACTCACTGCTCACCAGTCAGACAGGTATCCAACATCCTCTTTTACACAGCGGGAATTTTGGTTAGCTGAATTGCTACAGTGCATATTTTTCATGCATTAAGTTGCACTGTCAGGTTGATTAAAATAAACGGGGCTTCCTTTACACTGCACGACATGCAATAATACAATTCATAGTGCGAATGGGCCCTTAATCATCAGATAATCTGAGATTTAATCCTCTACTTCAGGGATATCCAATCAGCGGACCTCCAGCTGTTGCAGAACTACAAGTCCCATCATGCCTCTGCCTCTGGGTGTCATGCGTGTGGCTGTCAAAGTCTTGCTATGCCTCATGGGACTTGTAGTTCTGTAACAGGTGGAGGTCCGCTAATTGGATATCCCTGCTCTACTTGATCACAGCCTCTCCTGTTTTCTTTTGCACTTAACTTTTTTAAGCCTGATTCACATGGGTGCCGGCACCCCTTCCACGTGAATGATGTGCTTATTTTTCCACATGCATCTGCCCTGAGCTGCTTGCAGGCATCAGCTGCACGGACACATTTCAAACTTTGACAGGCATGCAGGAGCAGGTGCACAACCCTAATCCCAGACAAAATTTGCTTTTATGTAACTGAAAAAAAATATATACATACATATAAGGCAGGCAGGCAGGCAGGCCACTAATCTTGTTACATTTTTTTAAAACATTTTTTCTAGCACTACGGCAAAATGTTTTTATCAAATTTAACCAGCAGGTGGCATTCTTAGTATAGATTATACCAGCATAATCCATTAAAGTGACACTAAATTTATAAAGAAAAAAATTATATTCTAATTTAAATGTAAAAAGTACCTTCTATTGCTGTCAACCAAAAACATAAATGTATTTTATTGGGATTTTATGTTATAGATCAACACAAAGTGGCACATAAATGTGAAGTGGAAGGAAAATTATAAATGGTTTTCAAATTTTTTTTACAAATAAATACCTGAAAAGTGTGGCGTGCCCCATTTACTCTGATAACCCTAAGGCCTCATTCACACGAGGCGGACTCCATTTCCACGTAGCCCGTCTTGGTCCGCCGGCTCAGCAGGAGATCTCTCCATTGATCTCCGCTGAGCCGGCGGATGACAGGTCCCTCTCTGCTCACTGAGCAGGGAGGGGCTTGTCAGGCGACGCTGCTGCCTATGTGGGGATTGGATGAAAACGGACAGCATGTCTGTTTTCATCAGATCTCACCCGATCCGATCCACCAGCGACGGATCTGGACGTCGGGCCATCCGTCTGCTTTCAGCGGACCGGACCGGGTCGGATGTCAGCAGATATGTCTCCGCTGACATCCGTCGCTCCAACATGGCTAACATGGAGCGCCCGTTCAGGTCTGCCGTCAAAACTGACAGGCGGACCTGAACGGTCCAATCGTGTGAAAGGGGCCTAACTAAAATCTAGTGGAACCAATTGTCTTCAGAAGTCACCTAATTAGGAGTCCACCTGTGCGTAATTTAATCTCAGTATACAGTGCCTTGCAAAAGTATTCACCCCCCCCCCCCCGGCATTTTTTGTGTTTTGTTGCCTCACAGCCTGGAATTAACATGAATTGTTTGAGGATTTGCATCATTTAATTTACAGAACATGCCCACAGCTTTGAAGATTTAATATGCATAACTATTCACACCCCTAGAGTCAATACTTTGTAGAACCACCTTTTCCTCCGCCCGTTCCTCCTTGCAAAACTGCTCCAGCTCCTTCAAGTTGGATGGTTTGCGCTTGTGAACAGCAATTTTTAAGTCTGACCACAGATTTTCTATCGGATTGAAGTCTGGGCTTTGACTAGGCCATTCCAACACATTTACATGTTTCCCCTTAAACCACTCAAGTGTTGCTTTAGTAGTGTGTTTGGGGTCATTATCCTACTGGAAGGTGAACCTCCGTCCTAGCCTCAAATCACACACAGAGTGGTACAGGTTTTGCTCAAGAATATCCCTGTCTTTAGCACCATCCATCTTTCCCTCAACTCTGACCACTTTCCCAGTCCTGACTGCTGAAAAACATCCCCACAGCATGATGCTGCCACCACCATGTTTCACTGTGGGGATGGTGTTCTTTGGGTGATGTGATGTGTTGGGTTTGCGCCAGACATAGTGTTTTCTTTGATGGCCAAAAAGTTCAATTTTAGTCTCATGAGACCAGAGCACCTTCCTCCATACATTTTGGGAGCCTCCAACATGCCTTTTCGCAATCTCAAAATGTGCCATTTTGTTTTTTGCTAAAAGTAATGGCTTTCTTCTGGGCACTCTGCCAAAAAAGCCCAACTCTATGGAGCGTACCACTTATTGTTGTCCTATGTACAGATACTCCAGTCTCTGCTGTGGACCTCTGCAGCTCCTCCAGGGTTACATTAGGTCTCTGTGCTGCCTCTCTGATTACTGCCTCCTTGCCCGGTCCATGAGTTTTGGTGTGCGACCGTCTCTTGGCAGGTTTGCTGTTGTGCCATGTAATTTTATTTGGTTATGATAGATTTGATGGTGCTCCTAGGGATCATCAAAGATTTGAATACTTTTTTATAACTGTAGCGCTACCCCCTAGGGAGCCGCTTAATGTATGTTTGATTCTGCACCCTGCCTCTCAACCCCAAGAATGGTCTCAACCACTCTGGCACACCTGCTTGGTAATATTAGTGTGGGACCCAGCAAAAGAGAGAAACACAGTAATAATAAACCATAAATTATATTTACCATAGCCGTGGATCCTGTCACTTCACCAGCTGTAGTAGTAAATAGAGACTCACACAGAATATCAATTAACCACTCAGAAAATTTACTAAAGTGAATATTAACACAATGAACAATGTGATAAATCAGAAACAATAAATGACAGTAGATAACAGTCAGTGTATATGTGAAACGGAGGGTTCAATAATCACAGTAGGGGAGTATATGCAGACAGGTGCACAGTGGGACAGGCGTTCAATATGCTCCAAAACCTATATTAAACACCTTACCACTGAAACCCCAATACACACACACAAAACTGTCATAATATAATATTACTTACATACAAACAGTACAATGCAATATTTAACCTGTACTCAAGGGCTCCCCCTAGGTTGTAATTCAGTGTTCAAACTACAAAGATAGAACCGTGATGCTTTGCAGAAAATGATAAGAGTTCCTTGTCTTCAGACATCTTCAGTTAGCCTGTAGTTTAAACTGCAGTATTTGTAATCCAACAGGTTAAAGTAAGAAAGCAAACTGTAGAATAAATAGTACGTAGATAACTGTGTAACTGAAGAAATATGGCACTTGTGGCTTCCTGCCTCATGTATGAATGTAATACAGTACAAACTTTACAGCACAGGGAATAACAGTCCCCAGAGTTCAGCTGTATGAGACCTGTAAATCGGTAGGATCACTTCTGTGGAACTACAAGTCTCACCAGCAGTCTGTAAATAACTCGCTCAGCAAATGGTGCACTTTACTGAAATGGGCAGGTGCCCTCTCACCACAATAGACCCAGAGGCTGTGAGGCTCCATCCAGACTCCTCTCTTGATGTCTCAGTCTGATGAAAGATGGCGCTGCCACTCTGTACCGCTCCTCCGGATGGCTGGGATTCAGGAAACTTCCTGATGTCCTGGCACTACACACCAATCCGCTACTAAGCTGGTAGAGCTGTATTCTAAAGACCCTTAGAGGCTGGTGATCCCGCTCTGCGCCATGTAGACCGCAATCTTTTGGTCACACACACGGAGACCTCCTGCTGGCAGGTATTGAATGGCGTCCAGAGAGGCCAAAAGATGGCCACGCTTATCCTTTTATCTGTTTACCCAGCAGGCTGTTCTGTGACTTGGCATTGTGGGTCTGTGACTTGGCATTGTGGGTCAGTAGTTCCCAGACTGATTTAACAACATGAGTCACTTCCTCATCAAACTACATTCCCCACAATGCATAGTTGTTTGCTTCTTAAAAGAAAGAAAGATCCTGGTAAAGTTTCAGCGGTCACTAGGGGGAGCCAAACCCTTACTTAAGAAACAATACATTACTTAACATGATAACTTTTGGTAGCAAACCCCTGTGCTACACACTCCCCCCCACTTGAAATCTTTCGTCCCCAAAGACAGTAAAAGTTTGTGACCTGTTACATGCTTTTATACACAAGCAGAGAAATAGGTTAATGAACACATGACAATAGACAAGTTGTATTTTCAGAAGAAGAGTTCAAACTCAAACAGCTCATATCGTGACACAGAGCTGACAGAGGCGCTTCCCACCAATTGTCAAAGGAAGGGAGGCTGTTCTGTCCACTTGCCACTGACACCGAAGTGTCCTGTATAGATGTGGCAGGGGATGAGATGGGGTTGTCCTCCACCAAATTAGCGGTGGAAGGACCAAACACTTCAGGAGTCCTTTTTGAAGTAAGACAAATCTCCTCTTAAAATTGTCTTACTCTGAGGAGATTTGAGTGGGTGAATAATTCTCTTCACTCTCTGTTCTTTAGGCTTTGGTGTTACAGGCACACTGGTATCGTCTTCATCCACGGACACTTCTTCCTCCTGCACATCCACTTCAGCTTCCTGTATTTTGGTTTCTTGCATTTCAGCTTCCCGCATTTCTGCTATAATGAAGGAAGAAGAACCCTCAGAGTCTGTTTCCATCAAGGAAGATTGGGGGTCTTCCAGATCTTCTGAAGATCTATCTTGAGGCACAAACTCAGGGGCCTCTGGTCGGAGAATTCCACTGTCTGTCACCGTGGGATGAGGAAAAGGGGTGGTAGCAATCTCTGGTGTGTGAGATGGCCACAACCAGTCTATTCCCATCTCTTCATCCTCGCTGTCCTCATCTTCTTCAGCAAGAGGCACAGACTGACATATAGTCACTGGTCGGGATCGCCGAGGGGTGTTGGACGTGGATGGTGAATCTTGCTGCAGTGTTAAACGAACTGTCTCCGACAGAGGCAAAAGTTGATTGCAATGCCAAGTCTTTAGTGGGCCTGTGCATCCCTCTGGCTGAATCTGGTACACTGGCAGTCCAGTCCTGAGTGTTGTTTGCAGATAACATAGGGCTGTGACTTCCAACAATCAGCGAACTTGTGTTTCCCAGGTACACCTAGATTCCTCAGCAGCACTCTATCGCCTGGTTGTAAGTCCTGTACTCGCACCCTGAGGTCGAAATTTCTTTTGTTCCTCTTTCCTTGGGCAGAAGCTTCCCTGAAGCAGCTTGAGCCTTATCATAGGCAGTCTTCAGGCTTCTCCGCAGTCTGTCCCAATACCCTCTGTGGGAAGTTGCTGAGGTATGGTCCGGGGATGTGCTAGATCTACTGGTAGCCGGGCCTCCCGCCCAAACGTCAAGCGTTAGGGAGAGTATCCTGTGGCATCATTTGCAGTGCTGTTGTAAGCATACACAATAGCTGCTATGTGCTTGTTCCAGTGTTGCTTTTGCTCTGAAGTTAGAGTTCCGAGCATATTCAAAAGAGTTCTGTTGGGGGGCGTGGCTTGGACATGGCTGAATAGAGACGTGCTTTAGCCGAGCTCCCGGCCGTCTCTCCCCTACCCCGGCTATTCATGCCTAAAATCTAAACTATGTACTCTACCAAAAGGAGAACTACTAAGAAGAGCAGCAGACCGACCAAATCCACCCCTCAGCCACCCTCATCTGGCGAACTTAGACGGAGATTTCAGCTCTCTCTCTCCTCGGCTCTCCGGAACTTAAGATGGCGGCACCGCATGGAGAGAGCTCAGGGAGACAAGCAGCGAGCAGCTCCTCTTTACCGCACGGAGAATCACACGCGACAGAGAGTTACGCCGGATTCCCCGCGGACCTCCACCCGGTCCTTGGCGAACATTCACAGCCTCCATCACACTCACAGGGAGTGGACTCGGAGCTGCGCGCTCTGTTGCAAGCCCTGCCAACCAAAACGGACATTGTGGCCCTCATTGCCACGGTAGAGGCAGCTCACCGCAAGGAGATGTATGCAGTACGGGCAGATTTCTGTACGCTGACCTCCAGAGTGGAATCGGGAGAAAGCTCCTTAGCAGCATTAGAACGTCGGATGTTAGCAGTGGAAGACAGCCAAGACGCACAGACCATGGTGCTGCAAGAACAACAGCTGAGATTGGAAGAAATGGAAGACCGGTGCCGCAGGAACAACCTGCGTCTCCGGGGACTCCCAGAAGCCACAGGACCTGAGGATCTGGCGGACACAGCGATCGCTATCTTCTGCAGCCTTCCAGGTATAGATTTGCCAGAACACATTGTTCTTGACAGGATACATCGCGCACTAGGCCCCAAGCCAACTGACCCCCTGAGACCCAGAGACGTCATTTGCAGGGTACACCATTATGTGCATAAGGAACAGATCCTGCGGAAGGCGTGGGAAGCAGAAGATCCAGAATTGGACAGTGCCACGATCAAAATTTTTCCAGATCTGTCCCGGGCTACATTACAGAGAAGGGCGATCCTGAAACCATTGTTGGATGTGGCAAAGAGGAGCTACCTATCATTGGGGGTACCCACTATCTATCACATTTAGGAAAGATCAAAGATCCTTCACCTTGCGCAATCCAGATGCCTTGCCAGCCTTCTTCTCATTTCTGGACACAGATCCGGTGGATGTTCCTAATTGGCTGGGCCCTCTCCCACGCACACCAGGGCGGTTGCCCGCACAAGGAATGGGAAACAATCTCCCACAGAGGCAACCAAGAAACCACTGCCGACCCAGAGCAACCTCTCCTGACGGCACACGTGAGTCATGAAAACACTTCCCTTTCTGCACCATACTTAATCACTGAGCGGTGACGTTCGAGTTATTTTGTTCCCCACTGTTTGGAGCGGTTTGTTATTTTTATTTAACTATTATCCCTAAGCTGCAAAGGCCATATAGTGGTCAAAGACCTGCTGGTGGTATTATTTTATCTTTGGGCCGCAGTACCAGCGCCCACCAGCGGATGGTTCCTGGCAGTGTGGAGCCAACATCATCTCCTGCGATCAGGTGTCACCTGCGCCCGATTGGAGGAGATGTGTATAAATACCCAGCAGACACATACCTTGCCTTGGTATCTTTCCTTGCGCCCTGACCCTGACCCTGAACCTGAGAGCTCTGTATCTGTACCTGATCCTGTTCCTGTCTGTTTACCTTAACCTTGAGCCTTGTACCTGTACCCGTCCCTCCTGTGGTCCTATTACCCTTACCTTTGTCCTTTAGCCTGATCCATCCATCCTCTTCTTGTCCTGTTTGTTCCCTATCCCCAGCTGCTGACCTCCCGTTGTCGACCCTGGCCTGGTTCCATTTATGATTCCAGTATTCCCCATTATATGTATATATTTATCTGTTACATTTATTAATGGTGGGTTTCTGTTTGTGGTTGGTTGATTGCACATTGTATTTTATTGGAAGTGGTTGTGTTTATTCACTTATCTTAATAAATCATTATATCTCACTTATACATGTTTGGGTTTCCTCTGTTGCAGTCCACACAGTTCTGGTCTTATCTGATATGTGACACTTCCCTTAGCGTGTGTGTGTGTGTGTGTGTGTGTATATATGTATGTATATATATATATATATATATATATATATATATATATATATATATATATATATATATATATATATATATATATATATATACAGTGGGGCAAAAAAGTATTTAGTCAGCCACCAATTGTGCAAGTTCTCCAACTTAAAAAGATGAGAGGCCTGTAATTGTCATCATAGGTATACCTCAACTATGAGAGACAAAATGTGGAAACAAATCCAGACAATCACATTGTCTGATTTTTGAAAGAATTTATTTGCAAATTATGGTGGAAAATAAGTATTTGGTCAATATCAAAAGTTCATCTCAATACTTTGTTATATATCCTTTGTTGGCAATGACAGAGGTCAAACGTTTTCTGTAAGTCTTCACAAGGTTGTCACACACTGTTGCTGGTATGTTGGCCCATTCCTCCATGCAGATCTCCTCTAGAGCAGTGATGTTTTGGGGCTGTCGTTGGACAACACAGACTTTCAACTCCCTCCAAAGGTTTTCTATGGGGTGGCAATCTGGAGACTGGCTAGGCCACTCCAGGACCTTAAAATGCTTCTTACAAAGCCACTCCTTTGTTGCCCAGGCGGTGTGTTTGGGATCATTGTCATGCTGAAAGACCCAGCCACATTTCATCTTCAATGCCCTTGCTGATGGGAGGAGGTTTGCACTCAAAATCTCACGATACATGGCCCCATGCATTCTTTCGTGTACACGGATCAGTCGTCCTGTTCCCTTTGCAGAGAAACAGCCCCAAAGCATGATGTTGCCACCCCCATGCTTCACAGTAGGTATGGTG
This sequence comes from Lithobates septentrionalis, assembly GCA_037952835.1. Taxonomy (NCBI): domain Eukaryota; kingdom Metazoa; phylum Chordata; class Amphibia; order Anura; family Ranidae; genus Lithobates; species Lithobates septentrionalis. Next base: position 285,257 of record JBBDGP010000919.1, on the reverse strand, counting down.
TTCTTTGGTTGCAACTCAGCATTCTCTCTCCTCCAAACACGATGAGTTGTGTTTCTACCAAACAGTTCTACTTTGGTTTCATCTGACCATATGACATTCTCCCAATCCTCTTCTGGATCATCCAAATGCTCTCTAGCAAACCTCAGATGGGCCCGGACATGTACTGGCTCAAGCAGGGGAACACGTCTGGCACTGCAGGATCTGAGTCCCTGGCGGCGTAGTGTGTTACTGATGGTAGCCTTTGTTATGTTGGTCCCAGCTCTCTGCGGGTCATTCACTAGGTCCCCCCGTGTGGTTCTGGTATTTTTGCTCACCCTTCTTGTGATCATTTTGACCCCACGGGGTGAGATCTTGCGTGGAGCCCCAGATCGAGGGAGATTATCAGTGGTCTTGTATGTCTTCCATTTTCTAATTATTGCTCCCACAGTTGATTTCTTCACACCAAGCTGCTTGCCTATTGCAGATTCAGTCTTCCCAGCCTGGTGCAGGTCTACAATTTTGTTTCTGGTGTCCTTCGACAGCTCCTTGGTCTTCACCATAGTGGAGTTTGGAGTGTGACTGTTTGAGGTTGTGGACAGGTGTCTTTTATACTGATAAGAAGTTCAAACAGGTGCCATTAATACAGGTAATGAGTGGAGGACAGAGGAGCCTCTTAAAGAAGAAGATACAGGTCTGTGAGAGCCAGACATCTTGCTTGTTTGTAGGTGACCAAATACTTATTTTCCACCATAATTTGCAAATAAACTCTTTCAAAAATCAGTTGAGGTATACCTATGATGACAATTACAGGCCTCTCTCATCTTTTTAAGTGGGAGAACTTGCACAATTGGTGGCTGACTAAATACTTTCTTGCCCCACTGTATATATATATATATATATATATATATATATATATATTGGTCACCAGAAGTATATCTGGCCCCTTGTTGTTATCTTATGTGCACTATTTCAAATACTAACTGTATATTAGTTGGTGAGCCTGTTTATTGCAATAGAGTTTATATTCAGCTCTTGTTATTTTAGTTAACTCTGTCCCTGGTGGTCTGGGATTCTACAGCTAATTTTAGTTCTAGGCTCAATAACCAGCATAGGCTAGAGCAGTGGAGGTGCGTTCATACGGGCGCCACCCCCTCTCTCCTGCCAACCCCCTCTAGCACCAATAGATTCATGCATTGCGCCATCCCCAGCTGGACCAAGCGGGACGCTGGAACTGCTCTGCCACTACACGTGATCTTCTTACTGGATCAGGACTGAGGATGCCGCTGCCACCTCCTCCTTTGCTCCCTTACCATCACCGACGATCCCCTAAATGTTGGGAAGATGTTTCTCCACCTCCTCTGATACCATCCTGGGCTCCCTCTGTGGGTGGGCACATGGGGAGAGGGGTGGGAAGTGGAGCAGATCGAGACCGTTTCCTCTCCTGTTTGTGCGGAGGGGTCAGAGCCACTCATCCCTAAAAGATGGAGCCAACCTATGCTACTGGCGCAGGGGATGTTTAAGGTGTGACCGGGCACACCCGGCACACCCCCTGAGTTATTTCCACACCAAGGTGTATCTATATACTTATTTTTTTTGTAACAGAAGAGAATATACTTAACGTTAATGTTATATGCTGGTTGCAGATGTCCCTGTGCTTCCAATTACTTTGATTGGATTACTGGCTCATTTCCAAGGAAGGGAATCCCCTCTGTTTGCAGAGACACTGTCCTGGGTGGAGACACTGACAATTTTATTATCAAACCCAATCTTCTACTTAGCAAAGGTTCTGGTTCACTTATTTATCTACAGGTTTAGCGCAATATCCTGTTTGGAGTGGGGCATTTTTCATACCTCCCTCCCGCCCCAAAAGAGGGCTACACTTACTACTGCCATATCAAGAGGTAACAGTCAACTATATTTATCGGTATGATGCAGGGCAGGTTTATTGCCTGCATGGCAAGTGATACTACTTTGACACAAAAAGCCTCTCCCTATCCTTTGGAATTCGCTACCCCAATCTGTCCGACTATCTTCAACTCTATCCACTTTTAGGTGATCCCTGACAACTTTTCTTTTCAGAGAAGCCTATTCTGCCTCCACCTAACAACTGTACTTTAATTTCCTTCATCAGCTCATCTCCACAGTTATTACCTTTTGTATCACTTGATCCTCCCTTCTAGATTGTAAGCTCTAACGAGCAGTGCCCTCTTATTTGTCGTGTATTGAATTGTATTGTAACTGTACTGTCAGTCCTCACGTTGTAAAGCATTGCATAAACTGTCAGCGCTATATTAATCCAGCATAATAATAAAAAAATAAAAAGGAGGTGACCTTACACAGAGGCAGAGCAGAAGCTCAATGGGGGACTAAGGGTCACTTTCTCTTTTTTACTTTACTTTTTTTCTTTTACGAAGATGATTTAACTAAGCACCAGAATTAAGACCATAACAATTTTGTTAGTATGTAGGAAAACTGTTCAGCACACAGATGTCCTTCCTCATCACTGAACAGATATGGAAGAATTCCTTGCAGTTGTCTCTCCTGTTCCAGATAAAAACATGTGGGGGAAATGCCCTGCAGTGTACTCTTGTTAATAGTGTATGAAGAGCAGATTACAGGTCCCACAGGTTCTGTGGGTGCTATTGGGGCTTTTGTCAGATGGATTGTTGTTCCAGTATTAGTCTACACAGCATTAATACATGCAGAATTGTTACCTGTTTCAGTGCATCACTGTTTAATAGCAACTATTTTTTTTTTTTCAAGTATAATTTTTATTGAGTTTTTCAAAGAGAAAAAACAAAACAAGGGAAGTTCAGGGAAAGTACAAGACACCAGTGGCCATGATAGACAATCAAACATACATATTGGTCTTCAAGAGAAGGCTCAGATTCTGTTTACAATATGGATGGCATAAAATACGATAGAGAAAACGTGTTAAAACATCTTATACTTCACCCAATTCGATTATAGCCATTCCTTATCTCATATACATGTTTTTATGATATTGCCCCAGTCAACGGGCTGTGCACATGGTCGCATTATCTATGTCCTGACCACACTAGTAAGATTGGAGAGAAAGGCAGGAAGTAAATCAACTGGAAATAGAACCTTCGGTTGAGAGAGTAAAAGATGGAGAAAGCAAGAAAGGAAGAAGGGAAAGAGGAGAAGGGAAAGGAAGGGTAGGGGGAAGGGGTGTTGTTCGACATGAGCGTGATGGATGAGGCAATGTTGTTACCTTCCAATCCATCAGTTTCGGTGTGACCTTTAAGAGTTTAGAAGAGCTTGCCCTTCATCAGACAATATGAACATATTCCATTGCATCCAGGTTTTAGCGTGCTTTTCTTGTTTGTGTTGTGCTGTGAGCACCAGATCCTCTAGTTTTTTAATGTCTTCTACTTTACGCAGCCACAATCCGATAGATGGGGGTATATTTTGTTTCCATGTAGCTGGAATACAGGATTTTGCGGCATTGAGTAAGTGTCGTATTATGGATTGATTATACAACTGTGCCGGGATTGTGGTGGCATGCAGCAGGAAGAACGCTGGGTCTTTCTGAATTGCATAGTCTGTAAATTTTTGTATGACTGTCTTTATTGTTGTCCAAAAGTGTTGCAGTAGCGGGCAAGACCATAGTATATGGAGGAGTGTTCCTTTGTCTGTTTGGCAACATCTGTCTGTTGTAGTAGGAAAGAATCTGTGTAGTAACTGAGGCATATAATACCACCTTGTTAGGATCTTATAGTTCGTTTCTTGTATCCTTGTGCAGATGGATGATTTTAGAGAGAATCTGATTATGTTTTGTTTTTGTATGGTAGTAAAAGTGCATTGTAGGTCACTTTCCCATTGTTGTATGAACATCAGGTCTGGTTGTTCTGTTGGTGTGTTAAGCAAAGCGTATGTTTTTGAGAGTACTCGGGTCAATATCCCTTCGTCTCTACAATATTCTTCAAATAATGTCAGGTCTCGTTGGAATCGCACCAGTTCTGGTATTGAGTGTATGAAGTTATGTAAACGGATCTCCTTTCAGAACAGAAGCTGGAAGCCCCCGGTATCACTCATCAGTAATTGGATCGAAGTCCATTTATCCCCGTCTAGGTAGTGTAGAGCACGGTCTTTACACGCCGTCCAAAGTGTTTCATATTCTGATCGATCTAATCCGCTTTGTTTTGATAAGATTGCATCTGCCGAACCAGGAGTGGAGTCCTTTGTTCCACTCCTCGAGCAGCCCTCTTGCTTTAGATAACATTGGGGGGGGAATTTAGTTCAAATGTGTGCGTCAAGTCACTGGGGATGTTGGTTCCTAGATAACTAAGATGGCTGTCTGACCATTTGGAATTGAATTTGGTTTTCAGAGTGGTCAGGTTGTCAGGAGTCATATTAATGCCCATAGCTGTGGATTTGTCGAAGTTGATCTTGAGATTAGATATATTCCCATAACTCTTGAATTCTTTAATTAAGTTTGGGAGAGATACCACTGGGTTAGTGAGGGAAAATAGAAGGTCATCTGCATATGCAGAAATCTTATATTGAGCCTGACCTATGGTGATTCTGGATATATCTGGGTTTTGGCGTATCGTACATAGGAAGGGTTCTAGTACTAGGGCGAAGAGAAGGGGTGACAGGGGACAGCCCTGCCTGGTACCATTGGAAATGGTGAAGGGATCAGAGAGGACACCGTTATCTTTGACCTGGGCCGTCGGGATAGAGTATATATTGGAGATCCAATGTAGCATGTTCTCACTGAGTCCAATGTGTTTGAGAACAGAAAACATAACTTCCCAACTCACCCGGTCAAAGGCCTTCTCAGCATCTGTGCTGAGAAAGACACACTGGGTTTTGGATACTGAAGCCCTATGTATTAAATTAGGTACTTTGGTGGTGTTGTCCCTAGCTTCTCTTGAGGGAACGAAGCCCACTTGGTCTAAGTGTATCAGGTCTGTCATATGCTGTGATAGTCTGTTGGCCAATATTTTAGTAAAGAGTTTGAGATCTATATTTAGAAGAGATATAGACCTATAGCTGCCACAGGCGATCGGATCCTTTCCCTCTTTAGGTATGAGAGCGATGTGGGCCCTTAAGGTATCTCTTTGTAGGTGGCCTCCCTCTGTAAGATTGTTGAATAGTTTGATCATGTAGGGTCCTATTACTGGTAGGAAGGTTTGGTAGTATTGTAGGGTAAACCCGTCTGGGCCTGGCGCTTTACCAGGTTTCATGCTTTTGATGGCACATTGTAGTTCCATCAATGTGATGGGTTCCTCCAGTGCCTCTCTAGTTTCTTCCGAAAGTTTGGGAATGTTTGACGAGTTGAGATAATCCCTTATTGCAGTGTCCCTGGTATGTTGCTTCGGGAGGTTATACAGGGAAGAATAGTAGGCCTGGAATTCACTGGCTATTTGAGTAGGCATAACTTTCCTATGACCAAGGATGAGTTAACTTGGGGAATGTCTTTGTTGTCTAACTGCTTTGGCCAGAAGTTTCCCGCATTTGTTCCCTGATTCGTAGGAAAGTCTCCAACAAGATTGTAATGCTGCCTTAGCCTTATATTGTAAGAGGTCTACTGTTTGTCTGCGGAGAGTTTGCAATTCTGCTTCTAGTGAGGGTATGGGGTTCTTTTTGTGTTTGGTTTCCAATTCCTGTATCTTATGCAAGAGTAGTAAAAGTTGTTTTTCCCGTTCTTGTTTGATATGTGCCCCGTGCTTGATCAGGACTCCCCTGATTACGGATTTGTGGGATTCCCAGAGTATCCCTGGGTCACAATTGTCGGTGTCGTTGGTTTGAAAATATTGGTTCAGTTCTTTTGTAATGTCTGTCAGCACCGTAGGGGTCTGTAGTAGGCTTTCATTCAGCCTCCAGAACTTTGCCTTAGTTGTGGAGGTCTGCGAGAGAGTGTAGCGCATGGTAATGGGTGCATGATCCGACCAGGTGATATTTCCTATCACCGGGTCATGTTGGCCATGCGGTATCAAGAAATAATCAATACGGGAGTATATTTTGTGAGGGGACGAGTAGAATGTGTAATCTCTCTCCCCTGCGTGGTGAAGTCTCCATATGTCTATTAGTTGGGCTTCATGGAATTCTTGAGAGATGCGTTTGTGTATACTTGTGCCGAGAGATGGGGTACCAGAGGATGTGTCCACCATGGGGCTCAGGGGTACATTAAAGTCACCTCCCAGAATCGAATGCCCTTCAGCAAAATCCATCAGGAGGGTCAGTGTATTGTGTATGAAAGTATCTTGTCTGTAATTTGGTGCGTAGAGCGTAGCTAGCGTCACCAGCACCTTTCCTATTAGCCCCTTAGTGAACACATACCACCCCTCAGTGTCTACTTTAGTGTCATGGCAGGTCCAAGGTAATTTTCCTGCAAGGAGTATAGATACACACGTAGACTTTGCTGTTGGATTCGTGGCATGGTAAGTTGTCAGGAAGTAACGTTTTTTCAGGCAAGGTGGTGTGCCTGTTTTGAAGTGTGTTTCCTGAATGAACGCTATATCTGCTCTAGATCTTTTAAGATCATTCAAGAGCATACGGCACTTTTCAGTCATATTTAGCCCCTTGGCATTCAGTGAAAAAATATTAACGTGATCCATCACGCCTGTGTCGAGCGGGGAGGCTGTAGGTAGGGAAAGTGAAGGGTTGGTGTGGAGAAAGTAGAGAAGGGGGATAGGGTAGAAAGGGGAGAGCAAGATAGCTCTAAAAAGAGTAGAGTGGACAATAAGTGCTAAAAATTGTCCTAACTAGTATTAATGGTTTAAAAAACAATTGTACGCAATGAAACACAATCCGGTTATCACCAGGCAGGTGTTTCGACCTATTGGGGATGAGGTTAGACTACGACCCGGGGAGTCTACCCGGCCCCACCCAGCCCCCCAGCCCTAGGGTAAAACTTTGGCATGTATTGTATGAAAACAGAAAAACAACATATAAATAAGTAAGCAAACAGGCGATAACCTAAACATAAACACATATGTAGAACACACATGTCCCCAGTATTAACTTATTAAACATGTTTATTTTGACCCATCTTTAAACGTCAAGTGAGAGAACTTTTTTTGCCCAACACCGGTGGAGCCCTTTTACCTCCATTTGAACATTCCGACCTGATCGGTGTTTCGGACGGTCCCTGGTCGATGTCCTCCCGTAATTGGTTGCGACGTGGGCAGACCTGATCTCTTGTAAATAGCCAGTGTGCCCATGTCTCCCCGGAAAGGGGGACCACGCCCATCTTTGTAAGGACATAACCACGCCCCTCCGGGGTTAAACCAGGGGGAGCATGAAAACATGCCTTTGTGGCCCATGGTTCCACCCATCCAGCCCCTTCTCCCGTTGAGGGAATTTCCTTCCCTTCTTCACACAACCCAATCCAAGATGGCCTCCCGGGCAACACCTATGGCTCCAGAGTTCCCCCAGTATAGCCCAAAGTGCCATTCCCATTACACATAGTACATTCACCAGTTTAACAAAAAACAGAAGTGCAGGGACTAATGCGCAAAACCACAACCTAGTCAATGAAAATTCAACCTAAGCATTAAAAGATGGTACCAGATAGGAAGCTGCCAACATAAAAGAGTGCACTCACACACCCCAATGGATAGGTAATTAAAATCAGGTATAGTATGTGGCGCTAATCTATCCTCAAGTACTAAAATAGGGAAAGGATCACCAATGCTGCACCAATCAGTATGAGTGCAATCTTCCTATTTCAAATGCCAGTGTGTAGCAATAAACCTTAAGACCAATCCAAACACCGGCGAAAAAACACACAAAATGCTACCCCAATAATATCATATGACTTCTTACTTCCAAGTGCACAGTGCATAAATATTAAAAATACCACACACAAACCCCTACATCACAATATTGGCTTGTGGATCGTTATGCTTAAACTTACGCAAACTATTAAATTGTTGAAAAAAACCCAAATATGGCAAAATACTTATACATGTATACATGCAACTACAGATGCGAGAAAGAGCCCCGCATCAACATATAGGCAGTGATAATATGCAAAAAGTGATAATTGTGCAATATATTCATACATGCATCTCTGCGACATTTTTTTCACCAATTTATTATATTTTAGAGAGGAGCAGTGCACACTTTATATTTTAGCACGAGGAACCATACATATATTTTTCTGCACTATAGTAATTTTGGGCTGTACTCACAGTCACAGATTATGCAAGTTATGATTATTTTTTGTGTCACTTTTTATTATTTGCATTATTTATCATATTAGGAGTTGCACCCTGCACGAAGCACTTTAATAGTTTGCGTAAGTTTAAGCATAAAGATCCACAAGCCAATATTGTGTCCACTTTGTCCTAGTCCCCCACGGTGATCAGACCCCCGTATGGCAGTAAAATAATCTGTTTAGAGCAAACAACTGTTATATGTAAAAATTTTTGCAAGCCCATGCCCGATCATTTGGGTAGCAAGTTTTCCCCCTAATTATGTACAAGCACATGGATCATGAGACCAGGTTGTCTAGATCATAATATGCGAGTGTCCCCACCACAGACGTGTTTTGAGGCCTCCAGATCCCACTGATCGTGTCTCTCCCAACCAAGTTCGTTTTCTGAGTCCATTTGGTCAGTCTGTAGTGTGATACAAAGAGAGTTCCTGTTCAGGAGTGTCCTTATGGGTCTGTGGAGATTAACGTGGGGGGGGGGGTGCCTCCGCTGTGTGTTCCCCCCAGGGGCCGGTTTCAAATGACCACAGCATCAGGCACAAGCTTAAACATGAGGACAGAAATAAGTAACCAACCCAGAAACCATCGCTACTTCTGATCCCCAATGTCCATCCACCGCTCACAGTCTCACCGCCCACCCCAGGTGTCAAATCCTTGGTGTGAGGTTAAACTCATGAAGCGGGGATTATAGTGATTTTTTGTCTGTAAAGAGTTTTCACTATGTTTATATGTCTTCAAATTGGGGTGAGGTGTCAGGAGGCTCCAACTAGAAAAGTACTGGGGATGAGGCACAAAAGGCAGTATACATGTGTGTACAGTCTCACCGCTGCGGTCACCGCCGCTAGGTTTCCCTGGTTTCCTCCGGTGATGTGATGCAAGATCTGCGCCGGTTTCTCTGTGGTCTCGGTGAGCGGGTCCTCCTCTGATTTGACCCGCTTGAGTGGGGGGCCGAAACGTGGGATCACCTGGAGCCAATCTAAACTTCTACTGGATCTGCTTCCAGGAACAGGGAGTTCTGATGGTGACCGCAGGGTGAAGAACTGTGAATGCTTCTTGAATGTCACCGCTATAGGGAAGCCCCATCTGTATGTAATACCGCGGTGCTGGGCGATTTCAAGAAAAGGCTTTAGCAGTGCTCTCCGTTGCAGGGTGGCTCTTGAGAGATCTGGCAGGACTTGAATGATAGCTCCATCAAATTCCATGTCTCTCACCTCCCTTGCTTTCTGTAGGATGATTTCTTTGTGTACATACTGATGGACTCGGCAGATCACATCCCTTGGGCGATTTGGGTCTGACGATCGTGGCCCCAGCGCTCTGTGTATCTGGTCAAAAGACATGGTAGTCAGGAAAGCATCTCCTGCTATGTTCCGGAATATGGCTAGCGTAGTAGCTGCCAGGTCTTCTGTTCCAGTGGCTTCAGGTAAGCCCCGAAGTCGCAGGTTGTTCCTCCTGCTGCGATCCTCAGTTTCTTCCAGGTGTAGTTGCTGGGCGAGTACTGACGCTGCTTGTACAGCTTGTGCTTCTTCCACTCGTTTGAGTCTCTTCTCCAGTGCCGACACTGTGGACTACCCTGCTCCCATCCTCTCTGTCAGCAAGGTAATGTAATTTCTTACCGCTGCTATGTCCTGTCTGTGGGATGCTTCTAGCCTGTCTGCTAATGACTCAAAATCAGCTCTCGTAGGCAGAGCCTGCAGCAGCGCCCGCAGCTCTGCATCTGCCCGCAGAGTCAGCGGTATGGGATGTGCGTGCAGTGAGTCCTGTGTGTCAGAGCGAAACACCGCTGGTATGCCGAGGTCTCCCTCCATGGAGTGAGAGGCTATGGGAGACATCTGTGAGCTGCGCTGTACTGTACTCGCATGTCCGTCCGACCTTGTGATGTCCGCCATCTTAGGAGCCAGGATGTTTCCTGCTGGCCGGGGAAATAACGTTTTAATTTCCCCCTTTGATTGTGTTTTAGGCAGCGGTTTCCTCCTCTGTTTCCCTCTCCGCTTCCCAGCAGAGTACATGCCGTGAATGCTGGCAATTTTAGCTGAAATTAGGGCTGTAAGGGCCAGGACAGACCGGGAGCTCCACAAGAACACGTCTTTACTGGGCCATGTCCAGACCACGCCCCAATAGCAACTATTTTTTATCGCTAGTGTAATGCTAAAAAGGACACAGTGTGGGTGATGATTAATACTGGCCAGGAGTATATAAAAAATACAATGGCAGCTCCTTTTTAACCACTTCAATACCAGGCACTTTCGGCCATTCCTGGCCAGGACAATTTTCAGCTTTGAATGACAATTGCGCGGCCATGCAACACTGTACCTGTAACGATATCAAGTACGGGACATGACAAGCTGTAGCTAGCTGCCATCTTGTGTGGAAGTAGCCATGACAGTTTTGCTAACCATGTAACCTCACAGAGAACTCTGAACTCCGTCTTCCCCACCTTAGGAATTCAAAGCTTTTTAAGTTCAACAGAAAAGGTTATCTCAACAGAGAAAACAGAGCAGGCTAAGTCAGTAGGAAAACATTTGTTGTAAGGGCAGTGTTCAGGCCTGTCGTAAAACTGTCACCCTCCCCACTCAGAGAACAACCAGACCTCGGTCGTAAAGTTTCTGAATACACCTCAATAGAATAAGTATGAAATTTCAGCATGTTTCATAACTTCTGACTTAGTAATAGCACAGACATAATCTGGACATATTTAGCTTCCTCAGATAATATGGAACGTTTCAAGTCCAGACACCCCTATGTCAGGTCATATGGGAAACCCCTGGGACCACTTATTCCTCCAAAGCAGGCTATACGTTATAGACATAGCATGTTTAGACTTGTTTTGAAGGAAATCTCAAGTTGAATAATAATATGGATATTTGGAGTCTGTAAACCCTATAGATGCAGATATATGAACATGTATTACAAAATGTACCTGGGACGTGGTCATGAGTGTAGACACCTCCCAGCAACCAACCCCTACACCAGCTGACCAGATGATTGGTTACTGGTCGCTGTCAACACCCCTTCTGATTTGACAGAAAAGAGGAGATGCCAAGACAATGGTGAGTTCTCCTTTTACCATCCAAGAAGAAACATCTGCCAAGTTGAGAACCGATTACCTAGCTCATCGATTGAACTCTGATCAACCCTCGGACATTAATTGCAAGTATTCTTTCTTCCCAATTCCACCTTATTGCTTTGTGGCTGTATATTGTCTTTATTTTTTGAAACATCTTTTTTCTGTAAATATTTTATTTGCATCAACTTTGACCTTTTCATAATAAACCCTTATGTTGAAAAGTGTTAACCTTGTCTCTAAAGCTCTTAACGCAAGCTATAAACGAACCTGCCTCTTGAAGGGCGCTACTGTTATAGAGTAAGACTCTGAGCAGACCTGTCTGAAGTGGCAGTGTGTGTAGCAGACGCTTATTCTCAAATTATAATTGGTATTGCAAAATTACGAGTCTCCCCCGGCTCGGTCTTTTAAACGGGGGTGGTGGCAGTTAAAGGGTTAATTGTGTAATTAGCCCAGTGACAATCACTCTCAGGCTGCTCGCACCTAGATTGTGGTCCTGCAAGCTGGAAAATCTTTGTGCTGGGCGTAGCTGAGAGTGGCATTGTTACGTAAGTGACAGCGTGGTGTGAGGTTGGCCGGTCCTTTGTCGCGAGTTAGCGAGGAGGGCAGGGATCTGACACCCGCGTTCGTCACAGTACCCAAACTAAATTTTTTTATCATTTTCTTCCCACAAATAGAGCTTTCTTTTGGTGGTATTTGATCACCACTGGGGTTTTTATTTTTTGCTAAACAAACTAAAATAGACCAACATTTTTGAAAAAAAAAAGTTTTTCTTAGTTTTTGTCATAAAATTTTGTTTTCCCCTTCACTGACGGGCACTGATGAGGCGGCACTTATTGGCACTGTGTTGGGCTCTGATTGGCACTGTGGTGGGCACTGGCACATTTTATTGTTGGGACACTGCTGGGCACTGATTTACAGGTGATTTGCACAACTGGGGGGGGGGGGGGGGCTGTGCTGATAATCAATGTGCTGATTATCAGCACAGACCCCCCCCCTCTGACAGGAAAAGCCACCGATCGGCTCTCCCTGTCAGTGCGAACCGAGAAATGCCGTTTACCGACACTTCCTGGCTTGATTGATGATTGGTCACAGCTGATCACATGGTAAGAAGCCTCTGTCAGAGGCTTCTTATCACGATTGGAGATGCGATGTGCTGCAGTGTGCTGTGCACATCCATGGGCACGCAATGGCACGTTATCCTGCTGGACATCATATGATGCCCAGTCAGGATAACAGAACCACTTCCCGGCCGTCATTCTGCATACGGCGGGTGGGAATAGTCATCTTAGTATTATCTCCCCCTAGGAAATTAAACTTCAGTTTTAAGAAGAGTTTTTTCTGAAGAAGATGCCCCTCCTTTCAATCTCTACACCATTAAATTCAGGCGAGTGACACTGGAATGAGGATGACCATTCTGAGTGAGGTGATCCTTCTCTACAGGAAGGGAAAGAGGAGGCATTGTTACCAACTCTAGGCATAAAGGAAATCACTGCAGCCTTGGCCAGCATGGAAGAATCACTATGGGTGAAACTTCCTCCCTGTCTATCTTCATGAGTACATCACATTATCAGAGGTAGGTAGATGTATACAAGCTGGAGGCTCCATGATGTTTTAAAGGGCATCTTGCTCTAAGGCCTCTGGGCAGCAATATTGAGTTACAAATCTTGGAACTCGTGCATTAGATCCATCTAGTGAGTCCAAAATGCTGCTAGCAGGTGCCATTAGATCTTCTAGGTCCTCTGCCCAGGAAAACAGATCTGCTGCTAGAAATTCATCTTTCGTTCCTCCCTGAATGATGTACGACAGTACCATTCTGTTGTTTAAACCTCTCTGGTAATAGAAGAAATACCTTTTAAAGCTTTGAAAGGAGCTTGAAGCTCCAACACATTCAAATGTATTAGAACTGGCCCCTATCTTCCACGAGCATGAATCCCTTGACACTTACAGGTCTTTCCACTCTCTTAAGCCTGTGACTGGACAGCATGGTGTGGCTGCAGTAAACACTAATGCCCTGTACACACGGTCGGACTTTGTTCGGACATTCCGACAAAAAAATCCTAGGATTTTTTTCCGACGGATGTTGGCTCAAATTTGTCTTGCATACACACGGTCACACAAAGTTGTCGGAAAATCCGATCATTCTGAACGCGGTGACGTAAAACACGTACGTCGGGACTATAAACGGGGCAGTGGCCAATAGCTTTCATCTCTTTATTTATTCTGAGCATGCGTGGCACTTTGTCCGTCGGATTTGTGTACACACGATCGGAGTTTCCGACAACGGATTTTGTTGTCGGAAAATTTTATCTCCTGCTCTCCAACTTTGTGTGTCGGAAAATCCGATGGAAAATGTGTGATGGAGCCTACACACGGTCGGAATTTCCGACAACAAGGTCCTATCACACATTTTCCGTTGGAAAATCCGACCATGTGTACGGGGCATTAGAGTCCAGTTGCAGAAACAGAACTGTATTGAAGTTAAAGTTCAGCAAAGTGCAACTAATCCAGCGGGGGAGACAACCTAACCGGGTACACTCACAGAACGTTACAGTGTTGGGTGTATCAATAGGCCTCAGGTGTGCAGACAGCGTCTGTATCAGAGGAGCATAATGCATCCTGGATGGTTTCCACCCCAAGAAGAGAGGCTTCCAGGAAGGATGGCATGTCCCTGCACTTTCACTACTCATTTGGAACCTCTTCCTGCCGCTAATTACTGTCCCTGCCAGACAGGTGACCTGTCCTTACACTACCCACACGTGAAATGCCCGGGAACCAGGGTCTTATATAGACTCTGCCTGACCCAAGATGGCCACCAGAGTCACATGGGGCACCAGCATCCAATCGGATAGCTCTCCCAGTGACCAAGGAAACCATAGAGGAACCATGTTCCTCTAGAATTCCTCTCCTCTTCCTCTTTGAGCTCCACCTGCAGTAAAGAAGGCATACTGCACCTGCCTACACATGTGCTATCAAGGACTATGCTAACAGGAGAAGAAAAAAAAGCATCAGCATGAGTCTTTCACACTAATGCTGCTCCTTCGCTGTCAATTTACACGCTGGAGACAGTGATTGTAGCAGAAAAAAGTCAGTTCTCCAGGCTGCTTATTCTATTTGTTTAGCGCTCCATGTAGCTACTGTTTGTTAAATATAGTTTTTGGCCTCCCTGTAATCAGAATCAGGGAGAGCAGTATTTGACTAGTTAGGTCTGCTCTGGGCTCTGTAGGTATTGGCTCAAAAAATCCCCCTTGTCTGCCAGGGGACCCTGGGACATAGTGGGTGGGAGAACATGACCTCAGCCTGCATGTTAATATCTCCCCAGCCAACCCCTGGTCAATTTGGCAGGTGACCAGCAAGGGGCTGAGGGGGATATAAATGGGCTAGAGCCCAGAGCAGAGGCCTCTTGTCCCTGGGGGAGTAAGACTCAGCCTGAGGGAGATCTGCCTAGAACAGCCAGCATCATTTGTGGGATCCCACCTACTGCTTAGCTGGGGGACCTCTGTTCTACCCTCCTAGAGCATTTACAGAAAGGATCCAAGACACAGGCGACTGTAGTATAGAAGTTGACTCACCTTGCACATGGCTGCACTGAGATCAGGAAACAGCGAGTACCAGCCTTCTGGACCTAAAGACTTTCCTAGCTTCTCTGGAAGATCAGTAGTTACTATTTTGTACACTCAGGACTGTATTCCTGTTGAGGAATTCCTGTTTGGTACTGTACACCTATACACTTCAAATGGGGTGCCATCACCCTGAAGTCCTAAAGACTTTCCTTAGCTTTTCTGAAAGTTCACCAGCTACTACTTAGTACATTCAGGACTGTATTCCTGTTGAAGGGTCCCTGTGTGGTACCATTCATCCATACACTTCAAAGTGGGTGTCCTTGCCATGAAGTCTTAATGCAGAGTTAGTATCCTCATTTTCAATTGTATATTGGAGTATTCCCAGGCTCACCCTCATCCTATCCAAGTTCTACCCAAAAATAAAAAACACAGAAAAAACATGCAAGGCCTGGTTACTGTGAGCACAGTGCTCTGTGCTTGGCTGCCATGTGCCTATCAGGGGAGGCCGGGATCAAACTGCCAAACCAATCCGGTCAGTGTGCTACATTTGTAAAGGCTATTTAAATCACAGGAATGGATGGTCAGAAATACAAATCCTTTGGCAGGTAACTTCCGTAAAAAGTGACATTAGTACACAAGTATCTGAGGTGTCATCAGAATATTAGAGCATGAAGGAGTCTCACATACTCAATGATGAAACCCACCAAAGTCCAACTGAAAGCAAGCAGTCAGTTTTGGCGAAGATACCTAATAACGTCCAAATTTTTATTATAGTCTGCAAACTTTTTTTTGTAGCACAAGCAATGCACTGCTCTACACAGATTGTTCATGCACAATGGAAAAATCTATGCGAGGCTTGATGAAAAATGACTCCTAGTAGAATTGCAGCACAGATCTGGAATGTGTCCATGCTGTACAAAGCTGCTTTCCACACTTTATTGTCCGCGTAGTATGCTTCGTAAGATGTTCTGCTAAACATGATAGCCCAGCAACGGAAATAATTAGCTTTTCCAGACAGCCAGGGGTTATGGAAGCCGAATCCGTCAGCTTGTATTTTGTGAACACATCTGCCTGGATGTGGTTGGCTGCTGGCAAAGAGCTGGGAGGACTCAGTGGGAAGGAATGCAGCTTAGTGCTGGAGGAGGGAGTACTGCAGCTGGAGGCACAGGCTATGAAGGAGCTGATGGATAGCAGGTTGAGAAAATGTTGTGCCTGTTAGGATGGGGATACCAGCTGGTGGGTGGCCACATGACCCCGAATTTGTAGTGGATTTTACTCCACACGCACTGCTAGATAATAACAGCTGTCACTACACTGTAAACAGTGCCTGGGAATGTGTGGAAGAGATACAAATGATCACAGTTGTGGGACTGTAATTAGTTTAAACAGTTGGGTTAAATTAACAGGATCATGCGAGCTGTGGGTAATCTACAAAGCAGTACAAACAGCAGTGCGTAGTGTAATAGCCACTAGAGAGCAGTCCCATTGCTCCTGATTATCTCTTTTTTGAAGAATGCCTTTTTATTACAGTAGGGGTAAGAGCGTCTGTGATGCTTTTATTGCTGTCGATTGGGGATATTTTACTCTCACTTGCTATTGAAGTGCGGAGCACAGTGATAAAAAACCAACAGGAGCTAACTGGCTATATCCAAAAAAAAAAAAGTTCTAGCTAGATTTTGCAGGCCCATTCACATAAGACTGCAGTACACTACAGCCTGAATTTTATTGTGTATTAATTAACCACTTCAGCCCCGGAAGATTTGGCCCCTTAATGACCAGGCCATTTTTTACGATACGGCATTGCGTTGCTTTAACTGACAATTGCGCGTGTGACCTTATACAAAAACAAAATTGACGCCTTTTTTTCCCACAAATAGAGCTTTCTTTTGGTAGTATTTGATCACCTCTGCGATTTTTATTTAAAGTGCGACAATTTTGAAAAAGAAATAACATTTTTTTCTTTTTGCTATAATAAATACCCCCAATTTAAAAAAAAAATTATAATTTCTTCCTCAGTTTAGGCCAATATGTATTCTTCTACATATTTTTGGTAAAAAAAATTGCAATAAGCGTACATTGATAGCATCTACAAAATAGGGGATATATTTATGGCATTTTTATTTTTTTTATTTTTTTTACTAGTAATAGCGGCAATCTGCTTCTGATTTTTATTGGGGCTGCGACATTTCAGTGGACAGATCAGACACTTTTGACACTTTTTTGGGACCATTGACATTTATACAGCGATCAGAGCTAAAAATAGCCACTGATTACTGTATGAATGTCATTGGCAGGGAAGGGGTTAACACTAGGGGGCAATCAAGGGGTTAAGTGTGTGTCCTAGGAAGTGATTCTAACTGTGGTGGGCTGGGACTGCCTGGGGGAGGAGACCAATAGTTGTTCATACTTAGTATGAACAACAGATATGGCTCCTCTCCCCTGACAGAACAGACATCTGTGTGTTTAAATTGACAGACCTCCATGCCTTCTCTGTGTGGAGTGATCGCGGGTGCCTGGCGGACATCACGACCACCAGACACGAGCATCGGCCCCCTCATCGTGCCTCGGGCAGGCCCCCTAGTGAGCTTAAAGCGGCCGATGTACAGCTACGATGGCTCGCCCAGGGGAGCCAACCTGCCGCAGTATAATGACGGTGGCTGGTCGGGAAGCAGTTAACTGCTTCAGGAAGGATCGTGAGCATGTAACCATTGTGATTGGCTGTAGCAGTGGTCACACAATCAGGAGCCAGTCTTTCCGGCTACTGATCGCTAGCGGGGTTTGAGAGCTGTTTTTGGAGCTCAGTTCCTGTGCTGGGAGTGCGCAGTAAGCACGCGCTCTGCACAGAAACATTGGTCACCCAGTCATACATATGTGCAGTGTGCGAGCGTTAAAGCGCACCCTTTTGTTGCTGCATAGATGTGTTATGCGGGCAACAGGTAGAAATGCATTGTGGTGCATTGCATTAGGCAGCATATTCAAAATGAATGCACTGCAATGCACTTCAATGCAGTTAAAAAATAGGTCCTGCTATATAATTTTGCAGCACATAGTTGTGGTGTGCTGTTGCACAGCTGCATTCTGGATGTGCATTTGGTTGCCGTTCAAAATAAGTTGACTGTAATGCACATCAATGCAGGGAAAAAAATGGTCCTGCTGCATATGTTTTTTTTCAGTGCACTGCAACACACATCATGTGTTTGGCAGTGTGCTGTTGCACAGCTGCATTGTATACATGCGCTTGGGTGCCATTTAGAATGAATGACAATGCAGTGTACTAATACATGCATGGTGCCCTACCAAAGTGTGAGCAGACCCTTATTCAGGTTTTAATCTATGACAAAAGAAAGTCAAGGGAAAACTTTTTTTTCAAATGCAGGAACTTGCATAGGTCCTTGTGATATCTACTGTGTTAAAGTATTAGAATAACTAGTCTGGTATGTAAGATGGCTCCAGCTGAATGCTGTACTATTTTATTGTTAATAATATAAATGCCTCACAAGGATCCTGGATTTATGATCGTTTTAGAACACAGTTGGTTTTGGTTGTTTCCGCTACACACTTTAGAAGAATTACCGTATATACTCGAGTATAAGCCTAGTTTTTCAGCACATTTTTTTGTGCTGAAAATGCCCCCCTCGGCTTATACTTCAGTCTAGCACTTTTCTGCAGCAGACAATTACATTTTCTGAACCGACTTTGGGGCCCTGTATCTCGGGACCACTTGGTGCTAGGAACCCCATTTGGTGTACAAACCCAGCGGAACTAGCATGACAACATATCCAAAGCTGGGGTTCCTAGCACCAAGTGGCCCCGAGATACGGGGCCCCAAAGTCGGTTCAGAAAATGTCATTCTCTGCTAGGAACCCCAGCTTTGGATGTGTTCTAGTGCTAGTTCCACTGGGTTTGCACACCAAATTTGGGGTTCCTAGCACCAAGTGGCACCGAGATACGGGGCCCCAAAGTTGGTCAACTGTGTCCATCTGCAGCAATATCATTTCGGACCCTTTGGGTCCAGAGACCCCAAATTTTGGCTGCAGCTAGGGGACATCTAGGAACCCTTAACTACTGAGTTTGAAGTTCGGGGGACCTATAGCTGAAAATGGGCACAGTGAGGCTGCAAATGGGCATTGTTGACCCTCTTTTCCACTTACAGTAGCTGTGCATTTCTCACCCTAGGCTTATACTCGAGTCAATAAGTTTTCCCAGTTTTTTGTGGTAAAATTAGGTGCCTCGGCTTATATTCGGGTCGGCTTATACTCGAGTATATACGGTAATCATTTTACTGGAAGAAATTACATCATATAATGCGTTATCTTAATGGTTGAAGCCTTCCCCATGGATCATGAGTTAGATTTCTTTGTTGATTTATAGGTTGCTCTATTATGTGAAGGGGGTATGGATGGCTTCATCATCTTAACATGTCCCTTGTTATCTTTCTTCAGCATCCACTCTCCAATAAACTGCCTTTATATTGCAGGTCAGTAAAGAACAGAGGAAAGAGAGAAAAAAATAAATAATCAAAGTGAAACTTCACTCGAATGTGACCATCGCTTACAGAAATATACAGTATAAATAAAGTATCCAAGAGAGAAGAGGCAAAAAGCTCAATTCACAACAGAGCTCAAGCAATCTCAATGGAGCAGGCTATAGGTGGAGATTCCCTCCAAGGCTATGGACAGCAGAAAAGATCTGGCAAGGGGTTCTAATTTTCCTAACTCCATTCAAAATTAAAACAAAAAACAGAATTCAGTTTAAGAAAAAAAATTAAACTGAAATGTGTTGAAATAAAAATAAAAGGTTTAAGAATAAAAAAAAATACTCAAGTTGTCAGGGCTTTAAAAAAAGTAATTATTCCAACACATACAAACATTTGCCAAGCCTTCTTGTTATAGAAAAATTGTAACCTGGAGCAGTGATAGAAGTGAATCTGAATTCAGGACTTTTAGAATAATATGGAGTTGTGTGGGGTTAAGTTGGAATATCCGTCGATTTTTATTGCTAAAAGTGTGCCAGATGAAGATATTTCACTCCATTCATTGTCCAGGATACAAGTGTCAGACATAACAGGAAATAGGAGGACACCAGGAATGCAGATGGCATAAAAAAAAGTTTTACTTTAACCACTTCAATACAGGGCACTTAGACACCTTCCTGCCCAGACCATTTTTCAGCTTTCAGCGCTGTCGCAGTTTGAATGACAATTGCGCGGTCATGCTACACTGCACCCAAACTAAATTTTTATCATTTTGTTCCCACAAATAGAGCTTTCTTTTGGTGGTATTTGATCACCTCTGCGGTTTTTATTTTTTGCTAAACAAATAAAAAAAGACCGAAAATTTTGAAAAAAATAAAAGTTTTGCTTTTGTTTCTGTTAAAAAAAATTGTAAATAAGTACGTTTTCTCTTTCACTGATGGGCACTGATAAGGCGGCACTGACAGGCACTGATACAGCGGCACCGATGAGGTGGCACCAATGAGCGGGCACTGACGGGCACTGACCATGGGCGCTGATATGCGGCACTGATGGGCACTGGTAGGCGGCACTGATGGGTGGCACTCATATGCAGCACTGATGGGCATTGATAGGCGGCACTGATGGGCACTGATGGGTGGCACTGGGTGGCACTGGTTGGCACTGATGGGCACTGATAGGCGACACTGATGGGCAATGAAAGGCGGCACTGCTGGGCACTGATAGGGTGGTGCTGATAGGTGGCACTGATAGGCGGCACTGCTGGGCACTGCTGGGCACTGATAGGCGGCACTGCTGGGCACTGATACGTGGCACTGATGGGCACTGATACGCGGTACTGATACTAGGCACTGATGGGCATCCCTGGTGGCACTGGCAGTGGTAGGCATTGAAGTGGGCACCGACTGGCAGCTGCCTGGGCACAGATTGGCAGCTGCCTGTGCACACAGTGGCATTTCCCTGGTGGTCTAGGGGCATACCTGGTGGTCTAGTGTGGATCGCTTCCCTGGTGGTCCTGGGCGGCTTCCCTGGTGGTCCTGGGTAGGATCCGAGGGGGGGCTGTGCTGATAAACAATCAGCACAGACCCCCCCTGTCAGGAGAGCAGCCGATCGGCTCTCCTCTACTCGCGTCTGTCAGACGCGAGTGAGGAAAAGCCGATCACCGGCTCTTCCTAGTTACATCGTGATCAGCCGTGATTGGACACGGCTGATCACGTGGTAAAGAGTCTCCGACGGAGACTCTTTACCTAGATCGGTGTTGCAGGGTGTCAGACTGACACCCCGCAACAACGATCGCCGCGATGCGCGCCCCCGGGGGCGTGCAGCGGCTCGATATTCCTGATCACGTCATATGACGTCCGATCAGGAATATCAAACCACTTTGCCGCCGTCATTCTGTAATAGGGCGGGCGGCAAGTGGTTAAACCATCTCAACTCCTACACAAAAACGTAGCCATTCTAGCCAACCAAGCCAAATGTAACCAGTAGCAGTTTTATATAAGGAAGAGCACTTCTAAGTGCAGCAGATTGAATTATTTATTAGTACAAAAAATGTAAATGCCACTCACATGAGGCAGGAACCAGTCTGACAGGATGGGAACTTGGCTGATGACATTAAATGCTGGAGGACGTGGAGGTGGCATGGCTACACGCCTCTTTCTCAAGCCTGTCATTTAGTAGCCGCTATATGGCGGAACTCTACCCAGTGGGGAAACCTGACAAAGGGTTATAAAGTCTTCCCACAAAAAAAGGTTTTTTTTGCTTTAGTTAGAGTGGACAGGGATTAGAACCTGTCAAATTTTTATTGTTGTCTGTGCCCCTGTTAGTGAGATTCATCCTCTATCTTTGACCTTTTTTTGTTGAAAGTGAAAGTAAAAGAAAATCACAAATTTTGGGTTGTCCCCAGAACAGTAATAAAGGGGACACTAGTTCTGGTGACCCTGGTAACAACCAGAGATTCTCTCACTTTGGAGGGAATTCTTCTTGCTTCGTGTTTTGACTATGGTACAGGAAGTGAAGGGAAATCTCTCTAATGGGACACAGATAGCAAAAAAAAAAAAAACTGACAGGGGTTACTGCCCTCCCTTACTCTATCCAAAATGGAAAAAAATGTTTGCATATAGATCTACTTTAGGCATTTAGAGCGTTTAGTTCTACTTTAATGCCTACTACAGACAACCTTTTATGGATTTTTTTACTCCCCTTGTGTTTATACTTTTTCACTATGTAGTATAATTTTCTTTCACAAAAATAATCTGGCAGGTTGTTTGGTTCCTACCTGAACTGGTCAAAAAATACACTATATTACCAAAAGTATTGGGACACCTGCCTTTACACGCACATGAACATTAATGGCATCCCAGTTTTAGTCTGTAGGGCTCAATATTGAGTTGGCTCTTTGCAGCTATAACAGCGTCAACTCTTCTGGGAAGGCTGTGCACAAAGTTTAGGAGTGTGTCTATGGGAATATTTGACCATTGTTCCAGAAGAGCATTTGTGAGGTCAGGCACTGATGTGGACGTGAAGGCCTGGCTCACAGTCTCCGCTCTAATTCATCCCAAAGATGTTCTTTTGGGTTGAGGTCGGGACTCTGTGCAGGCCAGTCAAGTTGCTCCACCCCAAACTCGCTCATCCATGTCTTTATGGACCTTGCTTTGTGCACTTGTCCAAATCATTTGGTGGAGGAGGGATTATGGTATGGAGTTGTTTTTCAGGGGTTGGGCTTGGCCCCTTAGTTCCAGTGAAGGGAACTCTTGAGGCGTCAGCATACCAAGACATTTTGGACAATTTCATGCTCCTAACTTTGTGGGATGGCCCCTTCCTGTTCTAACATGACTGTTCACCAGTGCACAAAGAAAGGTCCATAAAGACATGGATGAGTGAATTTGGTGTGGAGGAACTTGGCCTGCACCTCAACCGGATAGAACACTTTTGGCAATAAATTAGAGTGGAGACTGCGAGCCAGGCCTTCCTGTCCTACATCATTGCCTTACCTCACAAATGCGCTTTTGGAAGAATGGTCAAACATTCCCATAGACACACTCCTAAACCTTGTGGATAGCCTTCCCAGAAGAGTTGAAGCTGTTATAGCTGCAAAGGGTGGGCCAACTCAATATTGAACCCTCCGGACTAAGACTGGGATGTCATTAAAGTTCATGTGCATGTAAAGGCAGGTGTCACAATACTTTTGGTAATATAGTGTATCTCTGTGTATCTCATGGGGTTTGACGGTCAGATGAAGCTAGGAGGCTGTGTCTATGCGTTCTGAGGATTTTTAAATATAACAGCTACAGAACACACTCCTACACAAATAACTCTGACAACTTGTAGACTAGTATGACACTAGCAACTCTAGTATATCAAATCAATCAAGTTGTAGTAGGATACTATTTCTTTTAATTTGAACACAAGGTAAATGTTTTTTTTTTTTTTTTTAAAGCCACCTACGATGAGTATTCTCCCCAAATATTTTTTCTCATTTTCTCAACTTTGCATTCTAAAGACTTTCTACTTTCTGCACACTGTTTATTGGCCTGGGGTGATCTTAGGAAACCCTTTTGTGTAATACAAAAGGTAACTTCTCTGTAAGGGCCTGTGTCTAGCCAGCAAGTCCACAAATTCAAATAGAAGGTGGAAGTCCGCCAGCTTGGCTATAGCCAGAAGTGTCCCAGTCTCCTGGATAGTTTGCATACTCAATTGATGGTGTGTTTACACCCTTGTGAAACTGATGACCTGTCTAAATTCAGATTGAAATTCAGCATACTTCAGCAATACTTAATTATGGATAATATAATATATAATAAAAATGTCATCTATAAAACCTCACAGCGTTTCATTTTTTATATCCACCACCACCGGTGTGTGCTGTGAGGACAGGGAGTTCTCTAGCACAAGAGTGTTTTAATGAAGCAGTAAAAAGGGCATTTGTCCAGAGTCTGCCAGGGGAGAGATCCAAGGAACAGAGCTTTTAGTAATTGTAAAATAGAAAGAAAAACTGCGCTCAGAAGCTAAAAAAAGGAATAAACACCAGCTGCGGTTACAAGTGTAGCCCACCGTACAAAATTCAAACAATAAAAAACCGCGCTAAAAAATGATAAAGGAGTCCATATTACAGTCCTATAATCATGAATGCATAGTCCCAATGTTGATCCGGGTCAAAATTTTCTCCACGCAAATTAGTGATGGATAAACACAATCAGCAAAAACACTCCAACTTCAGTTGTGCTTACCAGAAGTAAGTTTGTAAGGGCGAGTGGCTTAAACCCAGCCTGGGCCTTTAGATGTATACTCCAGATGGAACAGGAGGGGCGCCCTCATCCCGTGTGTTAACAGATATAGTGCAAAAAAATATAAAAGTATATAGTGTAATATTGTTTTAACATATACCACACCAAACAAAAAAGGGGTGACCACCCACAAAAACCTTAAATCACGTGTGATCATAAATCCTACGCTGAGTAGCTAGGACAGTGGGGTGAGTGTCATGCAATCATGCACATACAAGTGAAAGAAGAAAAATAATAGATAAAAACAAAATATCAAAAAATGAATAAAAAGAATGTGAAAGCATACAACGACTTCCAAATCTGCTTACCAGATATAGGATAAGTAGTCGGCATATAAAGATACTCCAGGTGAAAAAAAGTATAAATATATGGAAAATAGGAAAGCTTATATCCAGTGATAGACACAATAGTGATGCAAGCTGCTTACCAGAGGGCTAACCCTCATATGCAGATATGTGGAAACACGAGAACCGCCACCAGAGGATAAATAAGGCAAACCTTCAGGGTTGTCCCCTTACCAGACAGAAAAGGACACATAAGGCAGATGTAATATGTTCACAACATCACTTCCAACCGAAATGGTATGTCACGTCTTGTCCTCTCCGTCCAAGCTCGTGTAATAATGGATCATGTGTATTGTCCCGGCCAATCGCGTCCCCCGATGTCCATGTATTCATTCACCTTGCTTGTTCTGGGTCACAAAGCATGCTTACATGGACATCGGGGGACGCGATTGGCCGGGACAATACACATGATCCATTATTACACGAGCTTGGACGGAGAGGACAAGACGTGACAAAGACTTTTTTCCCAAATTTTAACAAGAAACCATTTGTGGGTCTGGTTTAGTTATCACTTGTAAATGCTGGTTTGTAGAGCACCAGAAAGCATTTATGCATTAAGAATTAATTAATCACTTGCCGACCGGCTCCTGTACATATACATCGGCACTTTTAAGATGGATATCTCGGTAACGGCAGCAGCTGCTGCCACAACTGAGGTATCCATCTCTTCAGGAGCTGATCGTGTTTACGATAATGGCGGATTCGCCGCAAGATCACAGTTATCAGCGGCGGAAGAGGTGCCACCCCCCTCCCACCGCTCTCCTGCACCCTCCGCCGCTTACCGGAGCCGCCGGCAGCGGCGGAGGCGAGCGGGACCTGTCCGTGGCCGGGTATGGAGACGAGTGAGGGGAAGATGGCCCCCACCCGTCTCCATACTATAGCAGGGCGGAAGCGACGTCATAACGTCCGCCCATACGCCCATACGTCTTAAAGGGACATTTTTTCAAAGTCATTTTTTCAAATGACAACATTTTATTTTATTTTTTTTTATTGCATTTAAGTCCAAATATGAGATCTGAGGACTTTTTGAGCCCAGATCTCATAATTAAGAGGACCTGACATGCTTTTTTCTATTCTTGTAATAGAAATAAAAGTGACCCAATTTAAAAAAAAAAAAAACAGTGAAAAAATAAATAAAATCAAGTAAAATAAATAAGAATTTTTTTTTTTAAAAGCGCCCTGTCCCGACGAGCTTGCGCGCAGAAGCGAACGCATACGTGAGTAGTGTCTGCATATGAAAACGGTGGTCAAACCACACATGTGAGGTATTGCCACAATCGTTAGAGTGAGAGCAATAATTCTAGCCCTAGACCTCATCTGTAACTCAAAACATGAAACCTGTACAATGTTATAAACGTCGCCTTTTTAAGGGTAAAAGTTTGATTCCATTCCACGAGCGGGCGCAATTTTGAAGCGTGACATGTTGGGTATCAATTTACTTGGCATAACATTATCTTTCACAATATAAAAAAATTAGGCTAACTTTACTGTTTTCTTATTTTATTTATTCAAAAAAGTGAATTTTTTCCAAAAAAGTGCGCTTGTAAGACTGCTGCGCAAATACGGTGTGAAAAAAAGTATTGCAGTGACTGCCATTTTATTCTCTAGGGTGTTAGAGAAAAATATATATATATATAATGTTTGGGGGTTATAAGTAATTTTCTTTTTTTTTCCGAAAAGCAAAAAGTTTATTAATCAAACAAGTTGAATTACATGTTGAAATATACAGTCTCAATACATAGGAAAGGTGTTACAAGCTTATGTCAACATGGTAATACAGAATAGGCAGTACAGTATTCAACAATGATCAAACAGCATTGTAAATTTATATAAGACAAATTTAAGGAAAGGATTAGTTCCTTAACATAGAACCAATAATCAAGAACTCAACAGGGGTAATGAGCCCTTTATGTAACGAAGTGTTTGAAACATTGTACGGATGTCTGGATGCGTATGTGTATCGTCTGTATCTAGATACCTCACTATTTTCAAGGGAATCTGTTCACCGCTTAATGCGATTCAAAGCCTGTGACCCGTTTTTGCTAAAAGTTTATAAGTGGGAAGCGTGGGCTTGTAGATAGTTCGGTGGTTACAGTTCGAGGGTGTGGGATCACTGCTAGGGGAGGGGAGATAGGTGGCGTTTAATTGGAGTTGTTGCGTAATTGTATAAGTGTGGGTACTGTCCCCTGGCTCTAGAAGCCTGGTGGTGCAGGAGACAGCTATGTTGCTGGTTACTAATCACCTTCAAATCATACCAGAAGTGAAGTCAGAAAACATGGAGTATAAAAAAGATGGGGGTTCGGGGAAAGTGGTGTTGTGGGTAAGAGTATGTGAGGAATAGGTTTGGAGAGGATGGGGGTTTTCTGGATTCAGGAGTTGTATAGCATCCTAGTCTGTGGCTTGTGGGTGGTGGGTCCTGTTGGTCGGGGGGTAAGGGGGTGCAAGATGGGTGCCGTGAGCGACGGGTCGTGCCTACTATTCCATGTTATAGACCTGTTGGACCTTTTGGATCCTTTCTTACTCTTTTGAGAGTAGGTGCGTATATTCGTCAGTTGTCTGATAGTGTTGCCAGCAGGACCAGATTGTCCTGAATTTTATGGGTGTATCTTTAGATTGGTGTATCAGTTCTTCCATTTCTGCTATTTTTGCTATACGTTTGAGCCAAATAGCGGTGGTAGGGGGTTTGGGGGATTTCCAGAGGGCCGGGATGCACATCTTTGCAGCGTTTAGTAAGTGTAGCGTCAGGGATCGCTGGTAGTTTCGTTTTGGGATAGAGGAGTGGTGTAGGAGCATTTGTGCAGGGCTAAATTCTATCTGATAGGTGGTGATGTTGGAAGTGATGCGGTGTACTTCCTTCCAGAATGGTTGGATAGCTGGGCATGACCACCATATGTGTAGTAGGGAGCCTTCTCCGTCAGAGCATCTCCAACACTTGGAAGATAAGGCGGGGGAAATTTTATGTAGGTTCGTCGGAGTTTTGTACCACCTAGAAAAGATTTTAAAGCTATTCTCTTGTGCAGACACATTGGTTGAACCCTTATGAATGTGTGTATAGATAGTTTCCCATTCTTCTTCCGACAACTCAATAGATAGATCTCTTTCCCAGTTGCGGGTAGCTTTGTTAGACTTAGGGTTGTGGTCAGAAAATAGGAGAGAATAGATAACTGAGATTAAGTGTCTTTGTGGTTCTGATTTGGTGCATAATTGTTCAAACGGCGTGAGTTGTCTGGCATAATTGGCCCGATGGTGAGGGTGGTTGAGAAAGTGTCTGATTTGGAGGTAAATCCACCTCGGGAATGTTCGTTCATTTGATTGCGTAATTAAATTGGCAAGTGGTAGGAAGGTCTCTCCAGAGAAGAAGTGTGCAGCGTGTATGTCCGTGTGAGGCCAGAGATCTGTAAGAAACGTGTCGGTCATGCCCGTTGGGAATTCCGGGTTGTGTCGAATTGGAGTCAGCGGACTTCGCGTGGAGGAGATGTGGTGGTGTCTGCAAGCCTTCTGAAAGGTTTGGAGAGTGCAGCTTATCAGGGGGTGTTGTGTGTAGGACGAGGGGATATTATTTGGGGTGATCCAGGGTAATTGTCGCACTGGGATCTGGGAGAATTTGTTTTCGATTGTAACCCAAGCTTTCGTGGAAGAGTGGACACACCAGTCTACTATTCTCGTCAATTGGCAAGCCTCGTGGTATTTAGCAATGTCCGGAAGACCAATGCCTCCTTTGAGTTTAGGTAGGGTTAGACGGTCAAAGCTTAGCCTAGGACGGTCTTTGCCCCACAGGAACTCACTACATGCTCTGCGGTACGAGGCAAAGAAGGCTTGCGGTAGTTTTATTGGGACAGTTTGTAAGATGTATAGTATTCTCGGAAGGATATTCATTTTAAGTATGGATGCCCTTCCGAACCACGAGAACATGCCTGTTGACCATGCCTTCAGGTCTTTCTGAATTTTTTGGAGGACAGGAAGGTAGTTTTTAGAATATAGGTCAGAAAGTTGGGATGGTAAGTTGATTCCTAGATAAGTGATGGCGTTTTGAGACCATCTAAATGGGAAATTGGTTCGGCAGAGCGTAAGAGTTTCTTTACTAAGTGAAATGTTTAGGGCTTCTGACTTCGCGAAGTTAATTTGTAGGTTTGAAAGGGTGTTGAACGTGTCAAAGTCTTTAAGCAGGTTAGGTAAAGTGATGTGCGGGTCTGTTAGAAATAGGAGAATGTCATCTGCGAAGGCAGAGAGCTTGTGTGTAGTATTTGCTATTGATACTCCTTTGATGTCCGGGTTGGATCTTAAACGTTGGAGGAGGGGTTCAAGGGAAAGGACGAAGATTAAGGGGGATAACGGGCAGCCCTGACGAGTCCCATTGGACACGGAGAAGGCATCCGACAGGTGACCGTTGATCCTGACCCTCGCGGTAGGGGTGGAGTACAGGGCCATAATGAATTGGAGCATACGGTCTCGTATTCCCATCATTTTAAGCACTTCAGTCATATAGTCCCAAGCCACCCTGTCGAACTCCTTCTCCGCATCCAGGGACAGGAAGAAACCCTGTTGCTGGGAGGAGGACAGCCACTTGTGAATGTTGATAGCTTTGATTGTGTTGTCTCGCGCCTCTCTACCTGGAATGAAGCCTACTTGATCCAATGAGATGAGATTGGTTAAGAGAGGCAAGAGACGATTGGCTAAGATTTTGGCGTAAATTTTTAGGTCAACATTTAATAATGAGATCGGGCGGTAGTTAGTCACTAATGACGCGTCTTTGTTTGGTTTAGGGATTACTGTGATGTGTGCAGTGAGTAGGTCTCGTGGTGGTGGGTTTTCTGGGGAGAGGGAGTTATAGGCAGATAAAAAGTGAGGTTTAAGCGTGTGAATGAAAGTTCTGTAATAACCCGTTGTCAGTCCGTCAGGGCCGGGGCTTTTACCAGGTTTCAGTTGTTTAAGAACCATATCGATTTCCGTGGACGATATAGGTTGTTCCAGATCGTTGGCCGAGTCAGCCGATAGGGGAGTAGGACAGTATTTACTGAGAAAATCTCTGATTAGTTGTAGTCTATCGGTGTTGTCGATCCGAGGGTCTGTGTTGCGCAAGTTGTACAGCTGGGAGTAATAGTGAATAAACTGTTCAGCTATTTGGTCGTTGGAGACTATTTTTTTCCCTTTAGCGTCAGTAAGTGAGTGGATAGTCATGGAAGCCTTTTTAGCTTGTAGAGCCCTTGCCAGGAGTTTACTCGATTTGTTACCGTATTCATAGAAAGTTTTTTGGGAGAGTATATAATTTCTTTTTATTCGTTTGTTAAGCGTCTCCAACAACTCTTTTCGGGTTTGAATCAGTTCTGGGAGGGTACCTACTGCTTGGGAGTTTTTGTGTGTGCGTTCTAATTCTAGAATACGTGCTGTCAGTCTTGTGATATGGGCATTTCTTTCTTTTCTGCGTGTGGCTGAGATTGATATGAGTTCACCACGTATAGTACTCTTGTGGGCCTCCCATCTCATCATAGGTGAAATGTCTGGGGAATTGTTTTCTTGAAAGTATAGAACCAGTCGTTCGTCAATTCTAGAAGCAATGGCGGCATCTGTAAGAAGAGAGGGGTCTAGGCGCCAGATTGGGGTGTGTTTGGGGGGGGCGTTCGTGAGTTGTAAGGTCATGGAGATGGGGTGATGGTCCGAGAGATACATGGGGTCAATGGACGCCGCGGTCAGACATGGTAAATCTGTTTGTGAAAGGAAAAGATAGTCCAGTCTGGAATGACGATTGTGGGGTGTTGAATAGAAGGTGTAATCTTTCGTGTCTGGGTAAAGTGTGCGCCATGCGTCGTGAAGTGATAATTCCTGTAACTTTGTTTTAATCGCCCTTAGTGCTTTATATGGCATGGTGGAGGTGCCTGTGGAAGTATCTAGTAGAGGATTAAGGGAAACATTAAAATCCCCTCCTAGAATAAGGAGGCCTTCCTGGAATGAGGAAAGTTTGTGCAGTGTGGTTCTAAAGAACGCTACTTGGCCGGCGTTTGGGGCATATATATTGGCCAAGGTGATTCGCCTTCCATATAGAGTGCCTTTTGCAAAGATGAAACGTGCTTCTCCGTCGATATAGGTATCCGTAAGTTGAAATTGGCATTGTTTGGCAATGAGGATTGATACACCTTTGGTTTTCGCTGCATGATTAGTTGCGTGTAGAGCTATTGGAAAGCGTTTGTTGGAGAGTTTTGGAATGGAGTTTGTTTTGAAGTGTGTCTCTTGGAGGAAAACTATATCGGCCTTGTTCCTGTGTAGGGAGAGGAGGACTTGAGAGCGTTTTTCTGGGAGATTAAGTCCCCGTGCATTGAGGGAAATAATTTTAGTGTTAGATTTGTTAGGTTTGTTAGCTGGTTGTGACATAATGTGTAGGAGGGTCCGATCTTAATGTAGTAAAGAGATTAGAAGGAGCAGGAATAGATACTTGTTTTTTGGAGGAGAATAGGGGTTGCGAGGGATGGCGCGTGTGGATAGGAGGTATACGCGAGGGCGTTGTCTGGGGAATAGGTGATGGCGATTTGATACCCTTAAAAAGGGGCGGAGAATGCGGTGTAAGGGCTATGGGTGGGGTCTATGATGTGTTTCACTGGAGGTGAATCCGTAACAATGAGAGAGATAAGGGCTTCTGTCTTTAGGTGATCGATATCGGAGATTAGCAAGAACCTGCTTGCTAATCCAAGGATACTGTGTGTCCGTATCCCAGAAGAGCCGAAAGAGGTCAGTGGTGGGTAGGGGCGGAGGAGGAGTCGGACCGTAGTACCGATGTGTATAGATAACCACTGAGTGGGTCGTAACCAGAGATGACCGAGAGTGATGGGGTAGAGCGGGTAGTTACTACCCGCCAAACAGAGAGAGAGGTGTGGTAGTGTGGTAGGAGGATGGTAGAGAGAGCTGATTCTTGCTATACGGGGTATATTTAGGTCAATTGGACGAGTGGACGGGATGAGGGGTTTAGTAGTGCCGGAGATTGTTGAAGAGGAATATTATAGTGCTTTCCAGAATGTGTAATGCGGCTATGTGGAAGAGGAAAAAGATTAGTCTGTGATCTCTCCTAGTGTGTGTGAATGTTGAGCATGGGTTAAAAAGGTAACTTATATAGAAATTAAGCTAACAGTGTAATATCTCGTACTAGCTGGAGAACAGTGCATGACAGAGCATGCCTATCAGGTTTGAGGTACTCAATGAAAAGAACCTAAGTATACAAACATTTTAAGAACATTCTCTAAGCCAACTTAGCTTTATCCTCAGTATTGAGTTGTGGTGTGCCTGCATAGTCTGCTGTAACCGCTGTGGTGCATGCGTAGAGTAAGGAGAAAAGAGCCAAGACCTGGAGCTGGATGG
This sequence comes from Lithobates septentrionalis, assembly GCA_037952835.1. Lineage (NCBI taxonomy): Eukaryota > Metazoa > Chordata > Amphibia > Anura > Ranidae > Lithobates > Lithobates septentrionalis. Next base: position 253,520 of record JBBDGP010000919.1, on the reverse strand, counting down.
ATGGTACGTTGCGTCTTCAATGGATCTTCCTTTTCCCCTTTCCTTCCTCTTCCTCTGTTCCTTCCCTGTCCCAAGGGGCATATCGACATCCTCAGGGTCCGTGTTGTTCTCGTAAGGGTAACCAGTGACCTATGTGTGAGTAATAACAACCCTAAACATGGCTGGTTACTTGTCAGATAATACTGGGAGCATGAAGCTTAAGTTACTCCTTGATACTGCGCTTATATCCAAGAGGCATAAATCTACATGGAGGGCATTAGTTGTTATGAAGTACAGGCTTTAAGTAAGCTAGTATATTTCGTGCGTTTCCTAAGCGTACTTATCAAGTAGTGGCAAGATGACGATCCATTATGTTCCCTATGATATACTCCTTGACTATGGGAGTCTAGATTGAGCAAGGGGGATGGGGTGGTGGTCGAGAAGAAGAAGAAAAAGAAAAGAAGAAGAAAAGAAGAAAGAAGAAAAGAAAGAAAAAGAAAAGAAAAAAAAGAAGAAAAAAAAAGGGGGGGGTGGGGTTTTAACCTGAAATGGATCTGGCATTATGTGACATTGGCATGTGGACCAGCTGGTGAACCCACATTTCAGGTAGGCGGGTCTAAAACCGTTCGGATCTATAGGCTGGAGGGGATATCTATGTCAGAGGAGTTGGAGCATTATAAATTTAAAAATTTTTAATTTCAAGTTTTAAATTGCCGAATGGATCATCATCCCCACTGCAGGCATAGAAGGTTTGGTGGAAAGGTATCATGCATGCACGGAAGTTATACCAGCTTCGCAGAGGGTGCGTAGGCAAGCAGTAGAATAGGCGTATAACGAAAAAAAAAAAAAAAAAAGGGGGGGGGGGGGGTAGAGGAAGGTTTTGACCATAGAGAAAGGAATAAGCAGACCCAAAAATGCATCATAGGTGGGAAAAAGTGGTTGTGTGCCAGCTTGACAGTTGTCTGTTACAGTCAGCTCAGTAAGGTTTTGAGGGCTAACGTTTGAAGAAGTTTCTTGGCAGTCAGTGATAGAATGCGATATACTAGAGTGCACCTAGCGAATGAGCATTGAATTTGAAAGTAGGCAAGCTTCATGCAATCCTAGCGGGTGAGAGAGAGATTAGCAGGACTGTTATAGCAGGACTGTGAGGCAGCAGCAAGTGAGCGCAGGCTGTGAGGAGGAGCAGGTGGGGTTCAGCCAAAGAGAAAAAAAAAAAAAAGGTCATATGGAACAGAATAGAGAAAGAGAGTAATATAGGTAACTTAGCTGAGGGTAAGGAGGCGCGTTTTGTTGCTTAACGGTCGCGACGCGCCCTCCTGGTCTGCGGAGCTTTCAGCGGGCTGGCTCTGTGATCCTGATCTGGGGTTCGGTGGTGTTCCCGGGGATCGGAAGGCGATCTTTGCCTCCTGAAATGGTGAGCTTGCGTTTCCATGGGCTCAGTGCGAGATGAGGCTTTGTTGGCGGGAGGCCGGTATTCCGCGTACCATTCGGGTACTTCCGTATAGGGAATATCCAGGGTCTCGCAGAAGTGACGCAGATCTTCCGGCACTCGGAGGAGTGCAGAGCGCCCTTGATTGGAGGCTGACAGGCCGAAAGGGAACTTCCAGCGATACGGGATGCCGTTGGTACGAAGAGTTTCCAGCAGAGGGCGCAGTTCTCTTCGACGCTGTAACGTAATGGTCGAAAGGTCCTGGAAGAGACGGATTTCTGTGCCCTTGTGTGTCAATGGAGCGTTAGTACGGGCATTCCGTAAGATCTCTTCTTTTAGTTGATAGTCGATCACACAGCAGATTACGTCTCTGGGAGGATCAGAGTCTCTCCCCCGTGGACGTAGGGCGCGATGTATGCGTTCCATCCCAATAGATGTTGTGGCGGGTTTTCCCAGCAGGGTGTTGAACATGCCTGTTACTTCTGTTAGAAGGTGGTCCGCATCGACAGATTCCGGCAGTCCTCTTATGCGTAAGTTGTGGCGCCGGCCGCGATTGTCCAAATCCTCGACATGGCGGTTAAGATCGCGTAGCTGCAGGGTGTGTGTGTCTATCACTTGGCATGAGCGGCGGAGTACAGAGGTATGTGTGGTCGTGGTCTTTTCCACCTCGTGTACTCTGCCGGCGATGGCTTGAATATCAATTTTTAGGTCTGATATCGCGGCCGTTAGGGCTGCCGTAAGGGTGTTCTTGATGTCCGTTGCTACTGAGTGGAGATCATGGAGGCTTGGAGGCGGTTGTGGCGAGAGGACTATCCCGGCAGTGTCTGAGGGGATCTGCGAGTCTGGGTTAGCTAGCAGGCTTGACGTGTGGAGTAGGCCGCGGGAGGTCGCCATGTTGCTTGCCTGAGTGCGGAACATTTCCGGGATGTTCTGACTCACCCGCCCGGTTAAATCACGGGGAGACCTGGATCGGGAGGCCGAGGAGCTCCGGGAAGAAGTCCCCATAGCGTTTGGAGGTAGTAGTGGGTTAGAAACCTCGTTTTCAGGCTGATGATTCTCTCTGTCGGCGGGAGCTGACAAGTTAAGCTGCCATTCTCAGTCGAGGTCAGGCCACGCCCCCTATAAGTAATTTTCTAGCAAAAAAACTTGTAAGCACCAAAATCTCAAACCGAGGCTAGTCCTTTAAGCATTTATTCAAATCACCTCTCACATCCACGCTGGGAATTATGCATAGGGTCTTAATCTGAATGCTATTTGCTGTTTTAAACAGGCTTTATGCTGGATTTTTAAAAAGCCTTACTGCCAACACTCCCATTATTATCTGTATTCAGCACTTCCACCCTGGGGGAAAAAGGTGCTTTAAATTTAAATTACGCCTGGAAAAAAAAGGCTTTTATTGGGTCATGATAGCCGAAGTATAAAGCCTGTGTAGCTGTAACATACTGAACATGGGAGTGACCACACAGGGGTAAAAAAATTTGTAATCATTCAACATGTACAGTACATGTAGTGTTTTTTTCACAGAATTTTATTTTCCCTCGTGTGCTTGCAGAGTTCTTTGAGTTTGTTTCCAGCCTTTATCGGGCTAGCAATAATAATTTGAGTTCTTCTTCTAAAACAGGGGTCTCCAAACTTTCTAAACAAAGGGCTATTTTATTGTCCTTTAGATTTTAGGGGGGCTGGACTGTGGACAGTGGGAATGGAAATTTTTCCTGGCATCAGTGGGAGTAAATATCGTCACATGTGGTATTAGGTGGAGGACTAGTGTCCCATTGTTGGTATCATTGGGAGGAATAGTGCCCCATTGTTGGTGTCAGTGGGAGAAATGGTGCCCCATTGTTGGTGTCAGTTGGCAGAATAGTGTCTCCTAACAGTGGGGGGAATAGTGCCCTAAGGGCCTGATAAAGGCAAGCAAAGGGCCGCAGTTTGGAGACCACTGTTCTAAACCCTGCAATGAACAGCACAGCAGTGTCCCACTGAATAGTTGCCACTAATGAACCCTTATACTTGTATTTAACCGCTAGCTGACCGCCGGCTGTCTATTGACGGCCAGGCGGCGCAGCTCTCGTTGCGGGCGGGCGTCATATGACGGCCTCGCATTCCTAGGCCACCAGGGGCGCGCGCGCGCCGCCGCCGGCGATCGCGCGCGCCCGCCGCCGCCGGCGATCGCGCGCGCCCGCCGTGTCACTAGGCACCCGGTGCGCGTGCCCGGCGGCCGCGATGTCCGCCGGGCACCCGCGATTGCCGGTAACACAGCAGGACCGTGGATCTCTGTGTGTAAACACAGAGATCCACGGTCCTGTCAGAGGAGAGGAGACCGATGGTGTGTTCCCAGCACAGCGGAACACCGATCGGTCTCCTCCCCTAGTGAGTCCCCGCCCCCTACAGTTAGAATCACTCCCTAGCAACACAGTTAACCCCTCGATCACCACCTAGTGTTAACCCCTTCCCTGCCAGTCACATTTATACAGTAATCAATGCATTTTTATAGCACGGTTCGCTGTATAAATGTGAATGGTCCCAAATATGTGTTAAAAGTGTCCGATGTGTCCGCCGCAATATCGCAGTCACAATAAAAATCGCAGATCGCCGCCATTACTAGTAAAAAAAAATAAATAAATAAAAATGTTATAAATCTATCCCCTATTTTGTAGACGCTATAACTTTTGCGCAAACCAATCTATATACGCTTATTGCGTTTTTTTTTTACCAAAAATATGTACAAGAATACATATCGGGCTAAACTGAGAAAAAATTTGTTTTAAAGAAAACAAAATTGGATATTTATTATCGCAAAAGATAAAAATTATTGTGTTTTTTTTAAAACTTCTCACTCTTCTTTTGTTTATAGCGCAAAAAATAAAAACCGCAGAGGTGATCAAATACCACTAAAAGAAAGCTCTATTTGTGGGGAAAAAATGATAACAATTTCATTTGGGTACAGTGTTGTATGACCGCGCAATTGTCATTCAAAGTGCGACAGCGCTGAAAGCTGAAAAATGGCTTGGGCAGGAAGGGGGCGAAAATGCACTGTATTGAGGTGGTTAATAAATAATTGCGAAAAGCAGAATCTCATAGTAACCAATCACTATAGTCAGATGAGTTAAATTGATATCTGATTGGCTGATGTGAAAAATTGTTGTTTGTACATAATAGTTGTGCAACTAATAGTGCCTGCTTTTTGTATCAAGAGTAAGTTATTACAGACAGAAAATTTCAGTTTTTAAGGTGCTCACAGAACACCAATCTCTAACACAAAATATGTAAAGAACACACACTTTGGGCGGAGTTCACTAATAATATTGAACAACTCCAGTTCCCAAAAGTTTAATGAGTCTCATAATGTTTAAACAACTTCTTCTTTTGGCACAGGTGACCATGTTGACGATGGGAGGCTAAGAATGCAAACAGTATCAACAATGCTGTGCCTTGAAAATAGATCTCATTCATCTGAATGAGTATGGGTGAGCGAATCTGCCTTGGTATATTTGTTAATCATTTCAAAAATTTCCTTCTAAATTTGAAGTTCGCACACTTTGCAGTGAACCCTATTGAACTCTATGGCTACAAATCTTGGTATTTAATCTGGGCACTGCCATAGGAGACATGTACTAATGTCAAATTGACTCCCATGACTCATTGTTGACTAAGGGCATAGGGTATGCTCTGAATTATAAGTGTTCCTTATTTCTGGCAGTGAACCTGCAAAGTTTTTGGCCAAATGCAAATTTCGCAGAGTTTGGGGATTTGCAACAAATAACCTGAACCTCATTCCTATGAATGAAAAGTGAAACTCTTTTGGATCTTTACATAAACTGGCCAATAACAAGTCAGCACCTTAAAAGTGAGGAGGACATTCAGGTGATATTCAGATCCCAACTACAGTACTCTACTAAATTGAACATTTAGTTTTGTTTTTATGGACCTAAATTTCAACAAACCCACTGAACCACCTCCATCATACAGAAAGGTAAAATGTTAATACTGACTGGAAACAGCAACAGGCTGTTACTGTGGTGCTAGTCATGTAACGTCACTATTATTAGGATCCAGCTTGCCAAAAAGCATTCTGCCTCGAATCCTGTCTGCGTATAGCAAGTCTGTTGTAATCGTTACTATCAACTGTTTTATTCTGTCTAGTATTGTCATCATGTGGAGTACCTTTTATCTATATACTTACAGGCTGCTGGATAACCAAAGCATCTTCATAATCTGTACTGGGCGTCATTTATCAAAGTTTCTTAAAAGGATATGTTATTTTTTGCAACCAATCTACTTCATTAATACAAATATTGAATTTTTAGCAAGAAACTCCCCAAAAACAAAACAAAAATAAAACACCTACAATTAATACCTATCCACATAGATTGCATTTGTAGTTATGTTGTTTACATCTATGGGCTAGATCTGTATGGGCTATATGCAGTGTTATATCATTTGGGAATAGAATTACACCCATCAAGGATGAATACAGTTCTTTTATATTGATTTTTATGACTTTTGGATTTTGAATAAACTTTATCTACTTTTATACAGAAAACTATAGTACTAATCTTCTTTATTTAGGTGTTACTGGTAGCAACCTACAAGGCCCTTTCTTTCTTTTTTTCTTTCTTTGTTTTTTGAGCCAATATTTATTGGACGGGGTGCCATGTCAACAATGTGTGCTTCATTTTGTGCTATAGATTACATTTGTAGCTATATTAAAGTGTATACGAACCAAATAACAAATATATTGCATCTTAGCAGCCAGGGGCGTTGCTAGATCTACAAAAGATCTGGGGCTAGAGCCCATAGCAGCGTAGTAAAGAAAGTCATACGCTTGGGCAGGCATACACATGTATATACAGTAATATACGTGTGGGTGTATATATATCCCCAGAGAGCCCCCCGCTTACATCAGGGTCCCCAGAGAGCCCCCCCTTACATCAGGGTCCCCAGAGAGCCTCCCCCTTACATTAGGGTCCCCAGAGAGCCTCCCCCTTAAATCTGGGTCCCTAGAGAGCCTAGGCCTTAAAATCAGGGTCCCCAGAGAGCCTCTCCCTTACATCAGGGTCCCCAGAGAGCCCCCCCACTTACATAAGGGTCCCCAGAGAGCCTCCCCTCCCCTTGGGGACCCCTGCAGAGACTCGGGGCTATTGGCCTCAGATTCGGGGCTATAGCCCCAAAAGCCACCCCCTAGCAACGCCCCTGTTAGCAGCCATTAGATGTGTTGGCTGCATTCATTTTCTTATTTTTGGGCTGTTTTTTTTTTCTCTTTATTTTTGTCCCTGTGATCCTGTCAATAACAATTATCCTGTTCTCTTGATTTGGATTACTTTTGATTTCTATCAGGAACAACAGGTATTTTTTTTAATTGCAGGAAATATACTGAGCTTAAAAAAAGTATATAAATACAACCATCACGACTAAAAACTTGTAATAATATATATTATCATTATTTTTAACTGGTAATATAATACATTTTTGTTATTGAGTTTAGGTATATTTTAATCTCATTTAAAGATCTTAGCCAGGGGCGTCGGGAGGGGGTGGCTAGACGTGGCTGAAGCCCCGAATGTGCCCCCGAAAAGCCCTGAGCCTCAGGCATGCAGCTCTTCATTATAAGCCCCGAGCGGCGAGCGCCAGGACCGATCTGATCCCGAGCGCCGCCGAATTTGGCCGAGTTTCGCCGAGTGCCGTAGCAGGTCCCGCCTTCTGAAGCCTGCAACGCCTATGATGGACGTCCCTCTGGTCCAATGCTGGGACCGCGGGACGTGTGACGTCCATCATAGGCGCTGCAGGCTCCAGAAGGCGGGAATTACAATACGGCCGCCGCGCCACTGTGAGATCCCCGCTTAGCGCTCGGGTGGCCCGCTCTCCTCTCCTCCTCGGCTCCTCCTCTGACTGACTGTCTGACTGCCTGGCTGCTGTGACACCGCACACCACGGCTGAGCTGAGGTAGGTCAGACAGTGTATGTGTGTCAGGCAGGTCAGTGTAGGTAGGTCAGTGTAGGTAAATGTCAGTGTAGGTAGGTCAGTGTAGGTAGTTCAGTGTAGGTAAATGTCAGTGTAGGTAGGTCAGTGTAGGTAAAGGTCAGTGTATGTAGGTCAGTGTAGGTAAATGTCAGTGTAGGTAAATGTCAGTGTAGGTAGGTCACTACGGTCAGTGCAGGTAGGTCAGTGAATGTAAATGTCAGTGTAGGTAGGTCAGTGTATGTAGGTCAATGTAGGTAGGTCAGTGTAGGTAGGTCAGTGTATGTAGGTCAGTGTATGTAGGTCAGTGTAGGTAGGTCAGTGTAGGTAGGTCAGTGTAGGTAGGTCAGTGTAGGTAAATGTCAGTGTAGGTCACTACGGTCAGTGTAGGTAGGTCACTACGGTCAGTGTAGGTAGGTCACTAGGGTCAGTGTAGGTAGGTCAGTGTAGGTAGGTCAGTGTAGGTAAATGTCAGTGTAGGTCACTACGGTCAGTGTAGGTAGGTCACTACGGTCAGTGTAGGTATCTCACTACGGTCAGTGTAGGTAGGTCAGTGTAGGTAGGTCAGTGTAGGTAAATGCCAGTGTAGGTCACTACGGTCAGTGTACGTAGGTCACAACGGTCAGTGTAGGTAGGTCACTACGGTCAGTGTAGGTAGGTCAGTGTAGGTAGGTCACTATGGTCAGTGTAGGTAGGTCAGTGAATGTAAATGTCAGTGTAGGTAGTTCACTACCATCAGTGTATGTAGGTCAAGTAGGTCACGGCCCAGCCAAAAAAAAAAGGCCTGCATCACGTGTACACACGCGCCCCCCCCCCACAACCCCCCCCCCCCCCCCCCCCCGTTTCTGGCCTTGGACTTCGGGCTGAAGCCCCTGGTCTTTTTGCCACCTAGCAACGCCCCTGATCTTAGAATAACAATTTTACAATTTGCTGTAAGATCTCACTTTCTGATATAGCCAAATTTCCTTTATTACATTATTTTATTTTATCGTTCACTTTAGTAAACAGCATGAGTGTTATTATTTATTGTTTTACTGCAGCAAGAAGTGTGGATGTTTTATAGATAAAACTGAAAATTAGAGCTGAGAAGGTACCGAGGTTGATTTACTAAAGGAATAGATCATGTTCAACTTGCAAAATGAATGTTTTCTTAGCTTAGCAAATGAGATGAAAGTAAGTGAAAATACACTCTGAAAAAAAAAAAATCTTACAATCACGTGCAAAAAAAAAAATAGGATTTTTGCTTTCACATGATTGGATTATTGACGTTGGCGCAGTTTAAAGCGGAGCTCCACCCAAAAGGGGAAATTTCGCTTGTTTGCACATTTGGCACTTTTTGGGCAGGAGTGGGTACCTGGCTTTGACAGGTACCCTCTCCCACTTCCGCCTCAGATGGTCATGGCAAACATAGCCTGATGTTCGGCCAGCCCTCCTTCCCCTGCAGTTTATGGGACCATTCACCAGGAGCAGTGCGACTCCTGTACACGCAGCAGGAAGCCAGCTGTGAAGCCGCAAGGCTTCACTTCCTGTTTCCCTTACTTCAGATTCCGGCATCTGCACCCAAAACTGATTAAAGAAACGGCATAGGTGAGGTGGGGACATTGCTGGATCCCTGGACAGGTAAGTGTCCTTATACTAAAAGTCAGCAGCTACAGTATTTTTTTTGGGGGGGGGGAGCCTGGAGCTCCTCTTTTATCCCCATTGACTATGTCCAGTAAAAATGTACTTGCTAAATGAACGGTGTGTGTTGTCTCATGTTTTGATATGTGTGATAGATGTCCCAAATAAGTACAGGTTTGTATTAAAACCTTTTTTTTTTTTTTACAATTTAAATTTCACATTCTAAAGTTGTTTTGACTGCCTACATTTGTATTTGCAACCAGTGAGATTCACACTGTCTCTGGAAAAATGGTGGAAGGGGATTGATATACCAAAGGATTAGAGCATGTTCACTTCCAAAGTAAATTGTTACTGTAAGTGAATTTTTATTTAGCTAAATTAATGAGATGAGGTTGTGCTGATGTCAATCATCCCAGTCATGCACATGCAGAGATACTGTTTCTTCCATTTTTGTTGTGCAAGATTGAGTATTCTTTGCAAAGCGAATTTTCATTTATTTGTTTCATCTCATTTACTAAGATAAGATAAGTGAAAATTTACTTTAAAAGGGAACATATTCTACTCCTTTAGTAAATCAGGGCCAAAGTAAAAAAAGGCACTTTGATTAAAAAAAAAAAATACCCCTAAAATATGTGTAAATTACTCTTCACGTTCAGAACACAATAATCAATCTTCAAACCAGAACTAGCTTTTTTAGAGTAAGCATCTATCCAAATGTATAAATTTTATTTCATTAATAAAGCGTAAGACACAGCGCAACCACAGGAAACTGAAAGGAATAAAGGAGAGAGATTTTTTAATCTTTTATTCTTTGTGGAGTCCTGTGCCTCAGTTTCGATGAATTAATACCAAATTTTCTAGAAAAATTGAAATTAACATTCCAGATAACCCAGCCTTGTGCGTGGCTTAGATGGGAACTTCCCTACACTAAAGAATAAAGAAGCTCCTGTCTTATGTCAGATCCCGCCACCTGCCTGACCCCGGGGTACGAGTCAGGTGTTAACCCCTTCATTGCTGAAGTGTCTCTGCAATAATTGGGGGGCTACTCCAGCAGGGAAGGGGTTAAAGTCCAGCTTTAACGCTCCCTTATCTTTAACTGGCTATCCCTGAACTAGAACAAAAAATGGTAAGCAACACTGGAACAGAAAAGTCTTTGCTTTCTTGAAGTTGGAGTTGAAAGTCATTCTATTCAATCTTTGTTCTCAGGAGAGTAAAAGAACATGAAAGTCAGGAATTGAAGGGGTGTAGAAAGCAGAGAGGAAGAGAGAGAAATTTGAACTGGATGAACAATGAAATTCTGAGCGAGTGGTAACACACTGTCATCTCCTCCAATCGCTAATGTGTCTTGCTCCTAAGGTCTTTAGCACCGTTAATAGAACCTGTTCTAAGTTAGCACCATTTTTTTGTCTTTTTGCCGCCCAACCCCGAGAGACAAATATTACAAACTAGAGTGTGAAAAAGGAGATATGAAATAAAATATTACACAAATAATTTCAGATGAGACAAAAAATAAAAAATAACTGGAGTGGCTTAGACGATCATGTCTTGATCCACGTCATCTGCAATAGAGAAGTACAGATATGTGTAAGGTTTTTTTTTTTTTATTAGTCTTATGGCTTTAGAAACACTGTAAAACATTCATAGTAAATATTCAACTCAAACCAAACTAGATTTTCAACCAATCAGATATTTTCTTCCTAAGGCTCCATGCACACTGGCGTAAAAAAAATTGCTTCTACAGGAGTTTTGTGTTCTGCCTGTAGAAGCAACTCAGTGTTATCCTATGTGTCCATGCATATTAGGACGTTTACAGGCATATTTTGAGATCAACATTTAGAGGCAGGAAAAAAAAACCTTCTCCTTTGTGTTTCTGATTGGAGCTCACTGGCAGAAAAAAAAACGTAAAACTCTCCAAAACTCGTCTAAACTTTTTCCAAAAATGCTCTGAGCATTTTTCACTCCGAAGAGAACAGATGTTTTTTTTAAGCCCAGTGTGCATGGAGCCTAATGCCCCGTACACACGATCGGACTTTCCGACAACAAAACCGTGGAATTTTGTTTGAAGGTTGTTGGCTCCAACTTGTCTTGCATACACACGGTTACACAAATGTTGGCCAACAATTACAAACGTAGTGACGTACGGCGAGCTGATAAAAAGGAAATTCAATGGTCATGTGATATCTCCATTACGAACACTAGTTTTGCAAGACCAAGCGCTTCTGGCTCGTACTTGATTCTGAGCATGCGTGGACTTTTGTGCGACGGACTTTTGTGCACAAGATCGGAAAGTCCGACAACAAAAATTTGTTGGCGGAAAATTTGAGAACCTGCTAGCCAACATTTGTTGGCGGAAACTCCGCCAACAAATGTTCGATGGAGTATACACACGGTCGGACTTTCCGCCAACACGCTCACATCAAGCATTTGTTGTCGGAAAATCCGATCATGTGTACTAACATTGCTAACATTGCTCTGATCAGTATCCACAATGGTTGTTTAAATACTCATTTTTACCTGTTTAAGTAATGTTGGAAATCCACTTTAAATGTTTTTATCTACAGGAAGTGAAAACGACCGCTTCACTGCATGTTTGAAACTATCACAATCTGTTGTACATAAGACATCTGTCTGTCTTGGGGCAACTGTAGACTAGACTTAAGTACAAAAATAACTACTAGACAAGTCTTATAGGAAACACTGTAAAAGTATACAGTATTTATAAACTATATTTTGGTCTGATCTGCAGGAGAGGGTTGATGAGGGAAGAGTTTAGGGTATAGGAGGGCTTCTTCCAGCACATATGTAGACATTACTCCAGTGTAAAGTGACTGTTTACAACACTGATATACCAATCTCACTGTTAGTGACTTGTATAAACAGTGAAGGGGAAGGGAAAATTGGAGAATGGGGATGGAAGGGTCGGGAAGCCAAAAGGTGAACAGATGGGACCAAGAGGTGAGCAATGGATGAGGACATCTTAAAGCCCCGTAGACACTAGTAGGTTTTTTTTTTTTTAAGTTTAACCCAGCAGGGCTGAACGAGAAACACTGACAGCTCTGGAGAAGCCGCTGTACTAACTATCCAATGTTAGTACAGCGATCTCCCCTGCTGTGCTATTGTGTTCTGACAGGGGGGTGCTCCCCCGCCAGAACACTTTGGTCAGCGCTCTCAGCCATTGGCTGAGAGCGCTGATTGGGAGCCAGTTGGGAGACCTTTTTCGGTCATGCCCCTTTGTTCGGCCGGCTTCTGTAGGACCAACTCCAGTATACACGATGCCACCCGACATTCGGCCCATGCATACTAGGCTTAAGTGTGGTGGCTTAATCTTTATCACTCTAGAGATCAAGACTTCAGTGGGTGAAGTCTGCTAACAGCTCACAGACACTAAACCTAAATTGGAACTCCACCCAAGATAAAGAAAGTTTTACATGTACATCCCTATTTCATGATCTAAAATTTGTTAATATTCCATGCTATTCTGAACCTAAGGAGCCGAAAAATTAGGCAAGAATGTTGTCACTCTCACAACTGGAACTTCCCTGCAGGTCATTTGGGTAGATGGAGTCACTTCCAAATGTAGATATGCTGTAGGTTTTGTGACAATACGTACCATCCTTGATTCCAAAGCACTTAGCCCATTCATCCAATGCAATGTATTTGTCGCTGTCAAGGTCACACTCTTCAAAGAAACGGGTGGTGCAGTGCTCCATAGGGATGAGGGGGGCACGGAGAGGAGACAGCTCGGTGTGGGAGAGGTATCTGTAGGTAAATATGGGACATAAAGGTAAGCAGAAATAATAAAAATACATGTGACTGGGTCTTTCTTTGTGTACTCCTTCCTTTTCTAAAATATTACCTACTCTGCGTTTACATTATCCACCCTGCCTCGTTTCTCTGGGCTGAAAAAAAACTGAAGCCGATAGACAATGTATCTAAAAATCCCAGCCCTACTTTAAGGAAGCCTTACTATTGCTATCAATGTACACACAAATTACTTGGCTACTTAAGACCCAGTGTACACTGTTGTGGTTCAGTAACTTGTGCAATACTGCAATTCATAGTAATGGTATCCTAACGCACCTTGCCAGCACACCTGTGTTGCAACACACGGTATTGCACTGCAGTGTGTTGTGATGTACTGGGTTGCAAAAAATAATGCACGTTCAATTTTTAATGCAGTCTGGTATGGTTCACATGAATGGGCTTCCTTAACACAATACATGTGAAAATGTTGCACAAGATACTTTAATGCACGTGTGTTAACACAATGCATCAGAACCCAACAGTGTGACTGGGCTCTTAAAGTGTTTGCTCCTAGAGTGGCCTGACAGGCTTTCCAAATCTACTTTTTTATAAAACTGCTCCACAGGTTTTCAAACAATCCCTGTTGGAAATCTTCAAATTCTGCTCATGCAGATTGTAAAGGAATGGACTCATTAGTCTATATAACCATTCCATAAACAACAATAGATCACTGAATTAGCTGTGTCTGCAGAATCTTTATACGAGGGGTCTTCAAAAAGCTTTTGCACTTTTTTATATTTGATAGAGTTAAAAAAAAGTGTGGAAACTTTTTGAAGAACCCTCGTAGCAAAAGGTGACCATTTCTGTAGGCAGCAGAAAATTACATTTCTCAGAATGGAAGACAATCAAAAACATAGAGTGCTCCTATGAAAAAGTGCTACAATACAAGAACAAAAACATACATGGTGTATCACACAGCATTCAATCCATGAAAGTACTTCTGCACTGTTCTTCTATGGCAGAAAGGGGATAATTTAGTAGAACTTGACTTCTGAGCAAGTCTGAATGTAAGGTGACATTTCTGGAATGTGCTCATGTTCTAACAGAACTAAGCCCTGCCCCTTCCTGTGAAGTCATGACAATTCAACCAATCTGTGGCAGGTGAAGAAGGCAGTTACCCTGGTATATATACAATCGTGTACATGACAAAACTGACATTATGTAGGAAAACAAGTTCCAGCATGTGCCCTAAAAAGTGCACATATAATAATATACCAAACAGAATAAATGCCATGAAATATTGCCCCTACTTATCTAACTTAACTATAATATAAGGTTTTACATACCCATCAATGGGGTGCTGGTCCAGCTGTCCAAACTGCCAGTGAACTGGGAAGATGTACATGTTGTAGTTCTTCTCAAAGTCACGAGCAAGCAGCTCAACTGGGTGGTCTCCAGCCTCCAGACGCTTCTCGTTTTCATGGATTTTCTTTACCTATTATAAAGGATCATATTATTACAGTTAGAATCACTGCCAGACTTCTGTGAAGCCCACTGTGCCCTGTGCCATTAGTACATTTAATAGTATTGCTAACATATTATTGCAGTCAACATTAATTAGTGTTGTGGGCTTTTATATGCAGGGTCTTCAAATATTAGACCCTGCAATCCTAAATGTCAGTTTGACAATGCCTTATTGTGATCCAGTGTTATAGACATTGATATTGAGATTAATATTCTACAGCTGACACGGATATATGTTGCATTGCAGGTTGCACCTAAACCCTAGAAAAGATGACACTCTACCCTCTCTCTTACTTTTAAAATGGCCCATCAATATAACGGGAGGCCCCCAAACAATAGTAAGGTAATGGAGGCAGGAAAGGGTTACCCAGAATCAGCAACCACCATAGCAGGTATTCTTTAATAATCAGAAGACCATGTACTTTGTGCTCCACAAAATAATAGAATGTTTAGACAGGCACTTGAAATGCTAACTTTATGGACACAATTTTACATTAAGGTGTTTCTGTTTATATACTGTATACAAAAAACACTCCTTTGTAGTCTGCACCATGAAAATGGCAGCTATCATGATTCTAGGAACCAGCAATTAGGCAATACATTTTATTAATTCTGGAAGAACCAGTGTTTTTTGCCCTCATTTTGTTCTTTGGTGACCAATGTACTATAACAGGAAAATATTGCTTTGGTATTAGCAAACAGTTGTAATGGTTTATTTAACAAGGGATATACCCACACTGGGCATGACAAATTCTGCATATCGAATGACATTTGAATGTTCTGAGAATTTTCGTATGAATTTTCCTGACTTTTCCTGACAATTTTCCTAATTCTATCCATCTATGACCAGCTTTAGAATGAGGTCCACAGCACGTCTAATTCTCCTGTCAATGATTTGTGAATAGTTGCAGAGGTAACTAAAACTGATCTCTCCTGAAAGCATTTTCCATATTTTGTTCATTCTCCTCTGTTGACTGAAGCTGGCCATAAACTGGAGTATGCATGAGATTAACTAACACATGTAGATGTCTAATTTGTATAGTTAAAGCTGAAATGTAATCTACTTATATTTCGCTTTTCCTGGTTCTTCCCCCCTCCCTAGCTACATGCTAGTTACATTTGTAAATTAAACCTTTCCATTTTCATAACATTTTTTATTTTAAAGCCAGTGATGTCATCAAGGGCCCTGGAAGATGACAATTTTGCTTGTAAGCTTCCAACTGCATTCAGTAAATTTGCAAGCAGATTGTCATTGGGTTTCTTAGGATGCTTATAAGTCATATGGCCTGCTTTACATCATGTGTGTGGCATTTTGTTGTTGTAACATAACATGGTCATTGGTCTAAAATACTATCATACATTCTGACATACAGTATGAGAGGCTAGAATATCCTAGTATATAAGACCAATGTACATCGTAATTTACCCTTTACCCTCACAAAAAACATGCAGATAAGGACTTCTAAATTCACACCCAATTTACAGTATCTTAACTGCACACTTATTCTAAGTCGGTTACTCAAAAAGTGAAGTTGAATATCATTTAGTTTAGCAGCCAAGCAATTAACATTTACACAAGGACAACAATTGCATGACAGATGTACTTTGAGACAAGATTTGGTTGTTCACATCTGATTCCATACCCTCAGCTTCTGCTTCTCGTTGAGTAAATTGTTGTTCTCATCGCGCTCATACAGGCTGACCAGGACATTCTTCAGCCAGTCACGCATACGCAGAGGGAATTCAGTTAGCTCAGAATCCATGCAATCAGGGATGTCTGAAAGACCAAGTGGAGAAAAGTTTATATGAGATAAGCTTAAAAAGTTTAATGAGATAAGCGAAGACTCAGCCACCTGGATGGACAATCTTCATTTACATTGTTAACGTATTTCCAAAGTATGACAATATGAGTAACCATGTCTGTACAGCTGGTTCATTAGCCCAGGTATGTTTTATACAAAAAAAGATATCAAGCAATGTCATCACTGCAGGTGATTAAGTAATACACTTTGCTGAAATCCCCATTGGCACTGTTTACATCCTCCAAGGCTCCCTGAAAGGAGGTTTTTATTAGGCCAGTTCTTGACTCTACAGCTCAAGGTTCTCAATCGGAACAGAAGCCCCATTGTTAGAGCAGTAGCATCTATTATTCAGCCTGTTGTTATCAGAATAGTTACTGTAGAAAATTTTCAGTCAAAATGGAGCTTTTGTTTCCCCTCCAGATCTACTGCCTCCCTTAGTGGAATGGAGTACTTCACAGATTGTGTTTCTCACTTATGATGACAGAAACAGTTCACATGCCACAGTCATTAGAAAGAATCTCCTTGACAGCAAGATATCTATACTCAAAAACCCACCTTCTTAGTTAAAATGAGAATTTTACAGAGATACAGATATCTCCAGAGGAATGTTTGAAGAGATGGGCTCAGTGAAAATTTGTTGATTATGGTAGGATGAATAAGCCATTGGCTTCTTAAATGTCATGAGGACTCCAACAGTATGTCTATACTGATCTTACACACT
Source organism: Lithobates septentrionalis (assembly GCA_037952835.1). Taxonomy (NCBI): domain Eukaryota; kingdom Metazoa; phylum Chordata; class Amphibia; order Anura; family Ranidae; genus Lithobates; species Lithobates septentrionalis. The sequence continues at coordinate 236,746 of JBBDGP010000919.1, read as the reverse complement.
CTAGATATTGCACAGAATGGCTTGCATACAAAAAAATATATAAATGAATTACTTAACCATAACGAGATCCTCTTAAATTAACTGTGGTAGGTCAACAGAGGTGGGAACAGAGATCTTGCTACCTTTATCTCTAGGTTTGTAGGCAATGGGTGATTCAACTTGTCAACACCCATCCAAAATGAAAGTAACTGAAACTAAAATTTCAGTATTAACAGGAGTTTAATAAACAGGACCAGCCTCTGGTCATACCAGAGATGTCTGAACAGCAGAGGTCTTAATAAGAGGGCTTAGGGAGTTGCTGGGGAGAGGTGGGACATTTGAATGATACCTGTACTAAATGTAAAGTTTAAAGGTAGCAACATTATATTTTTTTCAAGAAAATTTGTTGCATTTTTGCAAGCATTTGAAAAAAATAACTGGATTTATTTTGGACAGACATCCATCTGATTTAAAGAAACTGGAAAGAATGTTCTATATAAAGTATAGCAAGCCTAAACACATCTGTGTATTGTAGGAATTAATCCCTAAGGGTGGCTTCACTGATTGTTGGCTGAGCCAGCAGGAAACTGATGGCTGACTCCCAGCAGCTGGATATAACATCTTCCCTCTTGGGACCTACACTTGCTGGAACCAGTCATTTAAAATTCAGTCACCCTGGGGCCCTGTTACAACATTCTATTGGAAAATGTCACTTAGAGGCTTACATTTCCAAACCATAAATGGGAGTAATCATATGACTTTAATGACAAGGTTACTGTGTGTTATAAGTAAGAATTCTAACTTTGTCGGCATACTATTTTTACTCAAATAAGGAAGCTTCAAATTTACATCTAGAATACATTTAATTTTGGTAAAAAAGTATAATTACCTACTGGTTTTTATATTTTGACGGAAATATCAGAGTGACAACCCCAGAACCTGACATTTAAAAAACAAATTACGAATGGCAGATGCAATATTACTGTCCCCATGCATTTCCTTTTAGGCCCCATCTAAGTCCTGACGTTTTATGACTAAATAAGAATATGCACTTCAGCCCTACTGTCTTTTTTAATTGAAGAAGTCCTCAGTTTCATAAAAATTGGACCAACCCACTTCTAGAACTTCTTGACAATTTCTGTATCTCTCTAATGTGATGTGTCAACTTTGTAAATCAAAATGGAGAATTCTCTGACACCCGGAGAGACATGGAAGTTGGCCACTTGTCCCAGAGCTGAATGGCAAAGGAAATTGCAGCATGCAGATTGGGGTACTAGGACCAAACAGGTAGTCAAAGTTTAATTCATCGCTCTCATTTTACAGAGCTGATGGTATTTTCATAAATGTTTTTGGTTTGATTTGATTTGCTTGTATTTATTTTCACATATATGTGACAAGAATATGCTCAGTATAAAAAAAAAGGTGCACACTGATGATGCCTTCACAGGCAAAACTTTAATCAGCCAACAAGCTTCAGCACATAATCCTACCCCCAGGACCACCAAAATCTACAATTAAGCCCATCGGGTGAAATATGTTGGAGGGTTGGTTATGGGGGCGGCGCCATGTGCTTAAGCTAGTCCGCTTATTAAAGTTTTGCCTGTGACAACATCATCAATGTAAGGCTTTCTTTTGGATTATACTGAGCCATGTGTGGAGAAGTGATGTACTGAGAGCCAGCACCTGATGCCAGCATATGAGGGGAGAACTTAAAGGGTTGGAGCAGTGCATTTTTCCTTGACTCTACAAACTTTTAAAATAGTACCCTGTTATTAAATAGATGCATGACTCACATTTGCATGGTCCAATGTAGTCAAGGTGCAGTTTGTGGCCCTTCTTTGTGCCCTCCAAGGTGCACTTGGTGGCAAAGAAGTGGCATGAAGAATCATAGGTTTTGTTGTCATTGCCACAGACCTGCAGGAGAAAATTGAGAAAGGTAATTTTGTAAGCAACAGCTTAACAATAGATACATATTAGCATAGCTGACATCCATTTAATCAGACACTAAAATCCTTTAAATGCCACCGGGCTATATGTGTATTTTTTTTTTATCAGGGTTACTCACTGGGACTCACTTATGTGATGTAGCAGAAATGACATTCTGGATTTGTAGCACACCATTCAGAATGTACATAGTGGCACTAATGAATATGTACTAGTCAATTCATGACAATGCTCTTACAGTCATATAATTTATGCCATGGTTTGTACACTAATATATTGTCACTAATATACTGTAATTTTTTTAATTGTATTAATTACAGTAAAGTGTATATGCTTTATTTGTTTTCTTACCTTCTCAAACTCTCCTACACTTTCGGGGCAGGTAGAAGGATCTTGGCAGACGCACATTGGTTTGTTGCTCTCATCAACTTCACACACCTTGCCATGTTTGCAGTGGTGGTTAAGGCATGGATCTGTAAAAAAAAATTATCATTTTATGAAAAAGCTGCAAAGGTCACTGTAAAACATAAGTGGAACTCCATCCAAAACATATTTTTCTGAATTTCAAATAGAGTGAGGAAAGGTATTCCAGATTTTTATTGTTGTGCCCCTGTTGAGGTAGCTGCATGTTACAGTGTGGATGCATAAGCTTTAAATTTAAAACATGGTGGTGGAGGAAAAAGTCCCAGCACCAGCTTATTTTGCAGTAATCAGTATCAATAGCAAAATGTTCTAGATCACGTAGTTCCTTAAGAACAGTCTTGCAGGACTATCTGATGGTAGAGAGCAGGTAAGTATACCATGTTTGTTATTTTAATTAAAAAAAAACAAAGCTTTAATCTCACTTCGGTATACAAATAACGAAATTCGAAATTTAGCCAGTACAGTAGGTACCTGACGAATTATGATCTGTGTCCCCCCCCCCCTCTGTTCGACAGAAGCTTGTTAGACTCACTTCTGTGGAATGGTCCTGCTGGAAAACCAACATTCAATCAGCTGCTGCAGCCCATAGTATTCTGACAGGGGGGGGGGGGGGTAGTCTCAATGTCAGGATACAATAGCGCATGGGGGAAATCCCACTGGTTGAAGGAAAAAAAAGACCTCAAAGTGTATACCCAGCTGTAGAGGCTATAATCTAACGCCTTTGGAAATGTTAATGTAATAATTAACACATTCATTCACACCTTTGATGCTATAACTGAACATTAAGACTAACTGAGGTTGATTTACTAAAGGCTAATCGGTTACTCCGTTTGCATGTGAGCCTTCCCTTAGCTTAGCCCCCCTGGCGGTATTCCCGAGTCTGGCTCGGGGTGGATTTTCAATACCAAAAGCGGTATCCCTGAGCCACACTCGGGATTGCATTGCAGGATCCAGGAAGAGTTTACTTACCTTGTCCCCTGGATCCTGCGATCTCTCCCCGCTGTGATCGGCGAGCCGCCGTGTCTCGCTCGATTCACAGTGCCGAGCTCCGTTCCCTGCGAGCGTTGGGACGCACGGGGACGGAGCTCGGCGGCAAATTCAAACAGTAAAACACACAGTATAGATACAGTATACTGTAATCTTACTGATTATAGTACTGTATCAAATAATTTCACATCCCCTTTGTCCCTAGTGGTTTGCCCAGTGTCCTGCATGCAGTTTTATATTGTAAATACTGTTCTTTCTGCCTGGAAACTGGAGATTGTCCATAGCAACCAAAACTGTCCCTTTACATCAAAAGGCTTTAGACCAGCTAGAAAATAGCGATAATAAATTAGAATTACTTGCAGAATTGAGCGATAGTGATTTGTGGGGAAATCCGTCACCAAACACTAAAAGTAACGAAAGCGACAATTCTGCAACTGAGCAAATTTCAGTGTTTTTGATTTGATTACATTATTGAATAATTTTTATTATTATTATATTATTATTTGTTATAATTATTTATAGTTATTTATTATATTATAATTTTTTATTTCGTTTTTCAAACTTTATCATACCCAAGATGTCTACTAGACTCTTATTTGGACAGATTTAAGATTTATTCCTAAGAATTACAGACCTACAATATAAAACGCCAAATTTCTGTGCAAAATATTGGTACCGCTTTCAGCACCTAAAATCTGAAATAATCATACCGCCAGGGAGGTTAATGAACGTAGTAAGAAAATTCACTTTGCAAAGAATACCCAATCGCATGCAAGGGAAACAAAAAACAAAAAACAAATAGTATTTCTTTTTGCACATAATTGGATGATGGAAGTCAGCAGAGCTTCCCCTCATTCACTAAGCTCTGAGGAAAATTCCTTATGTGTTAATCAACTCCATGAACTCATATAATTTAGAATGCCATTTTTACACCATACTTACTCTCAGTTGTGGTCTCTTCCTCTTCCTCTTCTTCAGCAATCGCTTCATCAAATTCGCCAACTTCTACCTGCACAGGATTTGATCCAACTACTGCCTCCTGTAATCAGCAAAGTGTAAATGTGAAAAAACTGCATATTGTAACTTCTTCCTCAGGAGATTGGCATTGATGGCTTGCACCACTAGCGTCCTTTGTTTAATTCCACTTATTGATAGCTATCATGCAGTTGTTATGTATGTTATCTTCTTATTTGTGTGGGACTTTTTGGGCAATGTACTCATTGTTATTACTATCAAATGTGCCATTCTTCCTCATGTGCAATGCTAACAGAGTGCTTCTGAAACCTTTTACTGCCTCTCCAATAAATGTATTGTATTTAAATCTGCTCTCCCAAAACAGCCCTTTAAAACAGATAAATACACAGATACAATTCCAATTCACATAGTAGTGCTTGCGCTGTTTCTCCACCAGTCTGGGCTCTGTACAGGAACTGCAAAAGGCTAATCCCAAGCTAAATTCAGGTACTTAAACTGCTTAAATTAAACAAAAATTAAGAATATATTATGGCTCATTTACGTTTGCATTGCTCACTGATGGTACATGGTGGATCGCTTTTCAGAAAGTGTTGTGCAGGAGCTGCTGACAGGCATTCAGGAGGAGATGCTGCTTCCTGAATGCCTGTTTTTTTTTTTTTGACAGCCTAAAGTGTTTTTGAATGGGAATACAGAGCTTCAACCACAAGCCTAGCATTTATGGCATGGTCCAATCAACACAAATGTCAATTTTCCCATTGCACAGGTTTCTGGAATGAGCTTAGTGTAGTGGATACTGTAGAAATAGCCAGCTGGAGACTGGACGCATCACAAATTTGTGTAAATATTTGCCAGCTCACCACAGATCTTCAAATAACATCCAAAGGTTTTATTGAAGAATGATCACATCACGGTGGGAAAATTGCATTGTTTCGGAGCCACGTAGGACACCTTCCTCAGGTATGTGATATCACATGCCTGACAAAGAGGTCCTGGGCGGCTCTGAAAAATTAGCACTTTTCCCCACTGAGATGTGATCACTCGTCAGTGGAACCTTTGGACGTTATTTGAAGATTCATGGTGTGCTGCTAAATATGTACACTAAATCACATGAATGGGTCAAATTCATTGGCAGTTCTGAAGGATAATTTTTGCCATGCAACAAAACAAAGCATTGTAGTTATGGAATGTGTACAACCCTATCCGGCTGCCTTTCAGCTTGTGGGGGGGGAGGGGGCTGCGATAATATCTGTATTTCAAATCTGCAAGCAGTTAGATATGGCCCTAATTTCCTACTTTGAGCATGGACAGTGCAGGACCCCCAAAACCAGGCAGGTAACTTCATTAACTGGCATTGAATACGGCAGGTCTGTTTATAACTCTTTTTCCCCCAGTATTTGCCTTGCTAAATAAGTTTGCCTAACACAAAGATATGTGTAGTTTTACCTCTGTCACGACATCTTCAATCACCTCCTCCTCTTCCGGCAAAGCATCCTGTTGCTGTGTAAGAGAGTTAGGTTAGTTACTAAAAATATACTAATTCTAAATACTATTATTTAATAACCGTTACTGTATATAACAACTATATAGAAACCACTTACAGGTGCAGCTAGTGCTCTGCCAGCCAGGCACAGGACGAAGAAGATCCAGACCCTCATTGTGCAGTCAGACCTGAAGACAAAAAGAACTTTTCATGAGTATCTGGTAAAAATTTGTGAAGATTCTCATTCATCCATCTCATGGTAGTTAGTCACATTCAACTGGACTTTTTCTATAATGTTGAAGACTTTTCTCAGCTTCTCCAAACCACCTCTTCAGTTGCAACAAGTGGCAAGAGGATGTCTCAGCCTTTATATCTACACATCAGAGGTCTGCAACACTACACGACAAGTCCAGTTAAATGTGATAACTACAACTAACTAGTTTCTAGTTAAGAACTGACACTAGAGATATATACGCTATGATGGAAAAGTAAGTGTATATATGATAGACACATAGGGGTTGATTTACTAAAACTGGAGAGTGCAAAATCTGGTGCAGCTGTGCATGGTAGCCAATCAGCTGCTAACTTCAACTTGTTCAATTAAAGCGGTTGTAAACTGAAGAAAAAAAAAACAAACATTTAAGACAAAGGCATAATGTACTAGTATGCATCACATATTAGCACATTATGAAATACTCACCCTGGAACAAAGCCCTCTCAGCAGCACCTGGTCACCACTGAGAGGGCTGACATCTTCTCTCGTCCTTTCTTGGTTCCTGGGCTCTGGCGCTGTGAGTGACTGGAGCTGCGATTACATCACTCCCGTGCGTGGGAGCCCTTGGTTCCGGAAAGAAGCTCTAAAGTTCCGGCACAGTAAGCCGGACCTTTAGAGCGCTTGCGCAGTTGACATCAGTGGCTGCATGCAGGGTGAATATCTCCCGAACTGTGCATGTTTAGGAGATATTCATTTTACCTATAGATAAGCCTTATTATAGGCTTACCTGATTTACAGTTAAAAATGTATAAACTATATTTTCTACCGTAATTTGTCTATATTAAAATAACACTAAAAACTATGTTTCTGGTGCAAAGCATAGCAAAGTAATTTGTAGCACTAAAAAAAAAAAAAACTAATGAAAGCGAAAAACAAAACCGAATAGTAATGGTATAAAATAGTAATATAAAAGTATTAAAATAGTAGTTCATCAGAGTAGGAGAGGAAGGTGTTAGTTAGGGCTGATTAGGGTTAAATAAAAGTTAAGAATGGATTAATTAGTAATATTATTTATTTATTTATTTTATTTTTTTTGCTTGTAGGGCTCCTTTAACTGATGACATATGCAGATCAAAGATCATACCTCTACATATCATTGAAATAGTAAATACAATGCAACAATGCATCGTTACATTGTATTTACTGAAATGACATATGTAGACTACCCACAAGCTTCATTTTGACAGCCACTCTTGCTGTGTAATACAAAGCAATTCACAGCTGTCATTTTGACAGCAAGTAAATGCTGGAGAAGCAGGGGCAGGTGAAGAAGAGCGGTACGTAGGAGATGCATTCTATAAGCTTTGTTGACATTTTTTTTAGGATATACTGTATATCATGTTCAAAATCCTCAAGTGGTTAAAAATGGCACTCGAACATACAAATACAGCGGATGTCAAGGGACCTGTGCTGCAGTGGATCACAACACACACGCTGCAGGTCTGGTTTTTGGTCCCTTGATGGGTGTTATAGGTGCATTAAGACCACAACAGACCTCAAATGTTTTTAGGGGCCCTAAATAAAACAAAGAACAATATGTGAAGTGCAGTAACCAACAGCTACCAAGCAGCTACCAGTCAGTTATTATTCTTTCATTACTCAAATGGCACAAAATGGATGAATCCTGAAATCTGAGTATTAGCTTTGCATAATTAAGCCTGTGATTTGACTCTTAGATGAATACCAAGACATTTAAACTAGTTACAAAAATATACAAATTTGTAAACACATAACTAAATGTAAAATGAAACCTATATTATAGTGATACCTGATTAAATTCTAATACTTTATTATCCACAATCAGGTATAATATATCAAATATTTGATACAAGGATTTTGAAACTTGTAGTTGCTAGTTGGGCTGAACTACAAAGTAAGAGACATAAAACTTGCCATGGATAAAGGTCCAGGACATAATCTGCATTGGCCACCAGGACAAAAAAAGAGAGTAAATCTCTGTAACAAGATACAGCAATAAAAAATCTATCAGATATTCTAACCCCTCACCACCCTGTGCATAAGGTAAAATAGGACACTATACAATCCACCTCTGCCTATAGTTAATATATACCATAATTTTAGTGTGGTTTCTAGCAAATTGTGCCATATATTGTCTTCCTATACCACTTGGGACTTCAATGGTGGGACTAGCCAGAAGGAAGAGCGACACTTTCAAGGTGGCCTTGAAGAAAGGGATGAAGAAGTACAGCTGGGAAATCTTATTTTCGCAATTGGTGGCAGAAGTAGCAAGCCAGTGGGGATTTTTTTCTCAGAGACAGGTGAAATAGCAGTTTTTAACGAGTAGACCAAAATGGTTCATTTACAAAAGCCAGGCTTGGACAGAAGGGAAAGAAAATGGACATGTACAGTAAGCTGTACTCAAAAATTATAGGCTATAGTAGTTAAGTGTACATTATTGTTTGCACTCTTTCATTACATAAACTCCTACACAGCAAATGTATCATATTTAAAGCACTGTATTTATTAAGACTTTTATTCTCCATATGTTAACCTAGGATATGTCTACACGTGTACCCTTAATGTTTTTTCCGGTCAGTGTTTATTTTTGTCAGCTGCCCCATACACCATGTAAAGTGGCCGGGCTTGTGCAGCCAGCAAACTTCCTTTCATCCTATTTTCTCTGGCCACGCCATCTCTTCTGTGCTCTGTCTCTGTGATTTTTCTCTCACACTGAGGTCATTTCAGCTTTTTTGAAACTTTGATGAGTGTCTGGGTGGAAAATTACTGCCACCGTTGGCAAAACTCAGTGCCCCTTTCCCAGTATACACAGACTGGGGCACCTTGTTTTATTTGGATCCTTCCTGGCACACAGTATATGCATGCTGGGAGTACATTCCTTATGTCCACAGCTAGAAGATAAACATGGTTATTTAATCACATTGCAGATCAGAGCGCGAAAACACTTTCCCTGACCAAAATCAACAGCAGGCTGGAGATGACTGTGCTGTCCCCAATATTTTCGAGAAGCTGTTGGAAAGGTTTTTCTTTTAATCTTACTCACTCTGTGCTGCTGCTGGAGAGATTCTCACACTTCCTGTCTGGTAAAGCAAGACAGGAAGTGAGGGGAAATCTCTCCAAAGGAACCAGTGAAAACCTTTCCCACTCTATTCAAAACTAAGAAAAAAGCTTTGGCTGGACATACACTTAAACTGTCTTATGTGTCTTCCCCTCCTTCCATCTAGAATTTTCACACATTGCAGTGTCAGAAGTGCTTATAGAAGACCACAGGTTGTAAAGTGTCAAAAGAGAACACCCATGTTGCATAATCAGGGCTGGAAATCTACCAACTATAAAATGTCTGGAGCATGCCTCCCAACTCTCTGAAATGAGAAAGAGGGATAACTTTCTGCGTTTTCTCTGCAATTTTTTTCTCTGCAATTTCTTTTTGCGACTTTTAGCAATTTTTTTTATTATTATTATTGCAGGCGACTAACTACTTTAGGTTAGAATGAAGATTTTAATAGATTAAGGATGAATTTCAGTAAAAATATGACAAATGTTAATGTTCTCAAAGCATGTTTTCTATTAATTATAATAATGAGAGTCTGACCTTTATATATATATATATATATATATATATATATATATATATATATATACATATATATAATTTTAATATATCACATTTTATATTTTAAATAGTATAGGTAAACACTATTTCTATTTTTGATTACAATTTATTAAAGTAAACATAATTAATGCATATACACCTATTCAAAACTTTTCTTAGGACGTTGTTGCTAAATATCAGGCCCTACCCTCTTTGAATGTGTTCCCTGTTGTGAACTCTGTGCTCCTGGTCTGTCGAACGGTATTGGCTGTCCCGGGGGCGGGGCTGGAGGGTTCATATAAAGACACGCTAGAGGTGGTAAGGGCGTGACCTGAAGAAGGAGGCCACACCTCCAAAACATGTAGTCTTGGCAACCATTTTTTGTTAGCTAAAGAGGAGACATCTCACTCACCTTGTCCTTCCACTCCAGCCGCGAGTGACGTCACGCAGCGTCAGCTGGATTGTGCGCGTGCCCTACAGCAGACACAGCCTGACGAGACGAGGAAACAGAGTCTGCAGTGACTTTTCATACCATCACCACTTGTTCTTGGGAGCCAACCCAGTTATACAGGCCAGGAAGGGAAACATACATCCTGCTGTACATGCAATCTAAGTCCCATGTTTGTGAGTGCAATCTTCTATTGTTTGATTTTGCATTTGTATCATTAAAATGGAATTACACTAGGGCAGCTGTGCGCTCTCTTTTCGTTGTATATTTAACTTTCAGCACAATCTATGTAGGCAAAGGACAAACCCCTAGTTACATGGGTCATAAAGAAATGATACACATAAAAATGACTTATTAAATGCTTTATTTCACCGTTATTTTTCAACAATCCTACATATAGGCCTTTTGTAAAATAGAGACAAAAATATGGAGGAATGAATGATTTAGTGTGGTATAAAACTTTGGGTACTTAAAAGTACATCTATATAGAGGTCTGTACATCAGACCTAAAAGAATGGCCAATGAGAAAGACGGTATATGGGGGATTTGGGTCTAAAAGTGGGGCAGTCCCTCCAAATGATGGCGTAATAGGCAACACAAATTTGAAAAACTTTCATACATGAATTCCCTTAAGACTAAAGGCATTACAACTGTCATTTTCCTAATGTTGATAAGAAAATCAAAAGAGATATTTGATTTATTACTGTAAAAGCCGCATCCATCTTTCTTTAACTTGTTTTTTTACATTCATTATTGTGTAATAAGTAAAAGTTCAGCAAAGCCTCTTTAAAACTTTCTATGTTTCAATGTGAGTTCTCCCTAATTACTAATCAAAATAAATGTATGAAATGTTATCTACCTAAGGGAAAGCTGGACACAAAGGCCACAGGTCTAACTCTATGGGAGTTTGGCTATCTAAGGCTGGGTTCACACTTGTGCGATCACAGACATTGCATGTGATTCGCACTGCATTGCTGTGCAGATCACATGTGATGTCTGTGTGATGCAAATTTAGCCATACAAAATGTATGGCTGAAATCGCATCACAGTCGCACCAAAATAGTGCAGGACCCTCTTTTTGGTCCACGCTGGAATCAGATCGCATGGGTGTTCACACCTATGCGATCCGATTCCTGCATGATTTAACAGTTCGCACTGCGATCTACGAACCGATCTGGGGGTGTCATTAACTTTTCATTGACACCCGCAGCGGTTCGCAGGTATCAGTGTGAACCACGGGCGAGTGACATGCGATGCGGGATCCCGCACTGGAATCGCGCTGGTTCCCGCATCGCATATATGTGAACCAGGACTAATGGTCACTGACTATTATGGCCAAATTGACAGCATGAAACTTGCATAAGGGACTGGGTGGATGGCCTTTTGTTTACTTCAAACAGACAAACCAGCTTTTTAGAGCCTGCCAACATCCAAATAAACAGAAGAAAAGATTATCTCACATGGAAACGCCTGTGATTATAGGTGGACTTTAATAAGGCACATGACACGTACACAAGTAATTTCTATAAAAATTCAATTTACTTAACAAATAATTAAAAACATATGAGTAACAAACGGCTTTAAGAGCAAAGCCGACAGGCAGGGGGAGAAGTAAAGCCCCCTACAAAGATGTATGCGTACCCTCAACTCAAACAGACAAGAGTGACAGCAAATACACATATAGCAACCGATAACATTCAATATTAATAGAATGCTCATGCTCTTTGGTTGAACGTTATACGCACTAATTCTAATATATTCTATACTTAGAACTCCCACCTACCTCCATGCACTAACTCTTGGGTTGGCCAACTTGAGCTTCTGTGTCCGCCCCACAGACTGCTATATCAGGGAGCATGAAAGTACAGCTAAATGTAAGCCATATAATTATACTAAATGGTCCTATAGATGGAATTGTAAAACGTAAAATGATTTGTACAATTCTTAACAAATGTTTGTTTGCTTTAAGATAACTTTGCCTGTACCCCCACAACCAAACTGTCTTAAAGAAGCTATTGCTCAGTGAAACGCATTGACTGCCTATCAGACAAGAGTATTTGGATGTTATGCATCAATATTTTGTGTATTTACCGTTACTCTTGTCTGTATTTGAGTTAGGGGTACACATAAAACTTTGTAGGGGCTGCACTTCTCCCCCTGCCTGTTGGCTTTGCTCTTAAACCCAGTTGTTTTTTTTTACTCATACGTTTTTTAATGATTGGTTAAATAAATTGAATTTTTATAGAAATTTTACTTGTGTACATATCTCATGTTGTGCCTTTAAAGCCCACCTATACTCACAGGGGTTTCCATGTGAGATAAACAGGTTTTGCATTCCCATATAAATCTAAGGGAAATAAAAACACATGTGAAGCAGGTCAAATATAGGTCAAAAGAAACTGCAGGTCAAATAAACCTGCCAATGCATTCTAAATGATCTCAGAAGTGTCTTAATCTAATGTCAAACTGATGCCTTCAAGCCCATCAACACAAACCCCTAAAAAATATGTGGACCGCCATTGCTGGGCTCTGATTTTGAAAATGCTAGATGCATGGCTGTCATAGTAACCCTAGGCCTTCAATACTTTCTCACTGCATAATGGTAAACATATTCTTTTATTCTTTACTTCTTTAAAAATAAGTTTCCTTTAAAGTGAATATCCAGCCAACCTTTTTTTTCTAAATGTTGAACAGAATGGAAGAGGGTAAGAAACTATATTGGGTTTTTCATGCTATCCAGGATCTCATTTAAAGAAATTCACTCTCACCTCCACATCAGCAGATATAAAAATTATTTTCTTTAGTACAGGCATACCCCACTTTTAAGTACACAATGGGGTTTATTTACTAAAGCTAGAAAATGCAAAATCAGGCTCACTTCTGCATAGAAACCAATCAGCTTCTAACCCCAGCTTGTTCAATTAAGGTTTGGTAATAAAACCTGAAAGCTCATTGGTTTCTAGGCAGAAGTGAGCCTGATTTTGCACTTTCCAGCTTTAGTAAATAAACCCCATTGTGTACTTAAAAGTGAGGTATGCCTGTAGAGTAGGGGAAGACTAGAACCCCTGTCAGATTTATAATTATGTCCCTGTTACAGATATTCCCTCACTTCCTGTCTGATGAGACAACTGTCAGTAGGGCAGCTATAGCAGGGAAATCTCTGTAACGAAGCCTCAGGTAGCAGAAAAAAACCCACAAGATTTCTAACCCTTCATTTCTATCCAAAACTAAATTAAAACTAGACATACAAAAAATCTCTTTGGCTCTTTCAGATTAGCTAGACCAATCTGCCATGCTCAACTGTATTTACTATCAAATGCACTATACCCAATAAAAAAATATACACTTAGAAATGTATATATAACCAGTGAGGGCTAAATAATCGGGAGGAATAATGTCCAATTAATTGTTTGATTACATACAGTAATCTAAAAATAGCCATTGTATTGCAATGTTTGACTCAAAAGAGATTCAGAAGTTTTGAACATGTGGTCAGGCCTACATGTTCCCAGGAAACTTAAACTAAACCTGTGTGTTCTTCTGGCATAGGGCGTGTGACAGCACTGGTGCTTGGTAACTGTCCCAATTTGTTCACATGAAAGCAAGGAGAGTCATCAGTCTTGTGCTCCAAATGGTGCTTAAAGAGCTATATTTTTATGTTTCTAACAGCAGACTGAAGTGGCTGGGGAGGGAAGAGGACATAAGTATGTGCTACTGAGAAGGGGTGCATTGTGTTTGTTTTACCCTAAATAGCCAAAGTAAAGGTTAAAAAAAAGGAAATCTAGTAGACACATGCTAGAAACAGTCAAGAATAACATACAAAACGTAACCAGGTCAAGTCAAAACACCTAATACCCACTAAAAATAATGACCTTGCTCTTAACCTAAAACTGATTATTTATGCTGATCTGAAATCCCAAAAATCAATATTTTAAACAAATGAGAACCAACAATAGTAGTTCCCATATTTCTCCGAATTTAGGTTTCATCTAACTTAGTAGGACCAATCACTGAAAAGCAAAAAACTGGTTGCTCTTGAGTAAATGTACCCAAGCAGGTATTTAATTAAGATCTCTCAGTTTACAAAATAACATTATATAGGGTGATCTTTCTTTTATTTTAAGCCATAATGTTTAATCTGTGAACACCATTAGATTGAACTATTTATTATTTCCAACTGCCCCCAGCAAAGTAACAGATGGTCCTTAACTGCTGAACCCATAGACGCAGTAGTAAAGAACTTTGTGTGTTTTGGTTGGAAAGTTGTGAAGAGGAACCGTGTCCTGTGTCAAACAAACCTCAGGTCCACATGATCTCATTGCAAGGAAAAAACAAGTTTATTTCAGAAGAGTAAACTAAGTTTATGAAAAGAGACTTATGCCTGAGCCTCATCTATGTCTGGAAATACTTCACTTTGTACACTTCCAGGACAGAGAAATACACATTGGCTGGTTCATCATGGAAGATTGACCAGAAAATCTAATTAACCCAGTATGAACATTGCTAAGCATGAGCTTCTGTAGAGGGGTAGAGATTTGACTTTCCAACTTCTCTATAAGAATGGTCTCAGAAATTAATATAAAATTGGAGAAATTTCAAGTTTTTATTTTTACCATTTGCCGCACTAATTAAATTACCAGCGAAGGAATGCCCCAAGTAAAAGACTGATCTGGCTCAAGTTCTTGCAATTAATTGTTTTCAATGGGGACATTCTGGATCCTGTCATATGAAGCCTATAATGACATATATATATATATATATATATATATATATATATATATATATATATATATATATATATATATATATGTATATATATGCTGCAAAATGATATGAAAAATTAAATTGAATCAGTTAATGTGTACAACAAAGGTTTTAAAATAATTTTTTGGTATGTGAGGTCCACTGGGAGTTGAAAAGTACTCCTTGTTTGTCACATAAATTTGGCTTCACACCACTTTAGCAAAGCATCTCTTCAAAGATCAGTACACAAACATCCTGATGCCATGCTTGGCAAATCAGTATATCATTATCAGTAACTAGCTATGCAAATAGCAGACTGCAGTGAGTTCCCTGAGCCTAAATTTTCTACAATATTGTATTTTAATTGCCATTGGGAGCTCAATTAAGCCATCAACAATGCATCACCATGGTGTGTTCAGGTACGCATGTTGGCAAACCATTTCCTGCCTCTCATACCTCAGCCTATAAAAAGTATATAATTGTTCACCATCAAACTTGAATTAAAACTCTTTTTTCCAAAGCATTCGTCAGTTTCAAAAACAGTCTAGTTCGATGACAGTTTGAAGTTTCAGCTCCTTTTTGTTGGCATTCAATTATAGTTTAAGCTTGATGATCAATACCCAATGCACTGTCTTTGTGAGTCCAGCCAAAATCCTTTTTTTTGTTAGAGGAAGTATTAGAACCTATCTCAGATTTTTATTGCTATCTGTGGATCTGGGATTCTGGTAAAGCTGAACTTCAGGGGGAAACTAAATTTGCAGTGGGGCTCCCTGCTGCACTGCAAGTGTTAGAAGCTTCTGTTTATCTAGATTACCATTAAATGTTTACCTTATAGGTAAAAAACTGAATTTAAAGGTACTCCAGACAAAAATGAGCATTTAACGTATATACTTGAGTATGAGTCGAGTTTTTCAGCACTTTTTTTGTGCTGAAAGTGCCCCCCTCGACTTATACTCGAGTCAAGCACTTTTCTGCAGCAAAAAATTTCATTTTCTGAACCGATTTTGGGGCCCCGTATCTCAGGTCCACTTGGTGATAGGAACCCCAAATTTGGTGTGCTAACCCAGTGGAACTGGTACAACAACATATCCAAAGATGGAGTTCCTAGTACTAAGTGACCCCGAGATACGGGGCCCCAAAATCGATTCGAAAAATGTCATTCTCTGCTACAGAAGTGCTTGACATTTTCTGAACCGATTTTTGGGGCCCTGTATCCCGGGGCCACTTGGTGCTAGAAACCCTAGCTGGATATTTTATGGTGCTAGTTCCACTGGGTTTGCACACCAAATTTGGGGTTCTTAGCACTAAGTGGCCCCAAGATACGGGGCCCCAAATTCGGTCAACTGTGTCCATCTGCAGCAATGTCATTTTGGGACCCTTTGGGTTCAGAGACCCCAAATTTTGGCTGCAGCTAGGGGGCATCTAGGAACCCTTAACTACCGAGATTGAAGTTCAGGGGACCTATGGCTGCAAATGGGCACAGTGAGGCATGCAAATGGGCACAGTGAGGCTGCAAATGGGCATTGTTGACCCTCTTTTCCACGTAAGTAGCTGTGCATTTCTCACCCTTGTCTTATACTCGGGTGAATACGTTTTTCCCATTTTTTTGTGGTAAATTAGGGCCTCGACTTATACTCGGAACGACTTATACTCGAGTATATACGGTAGCCTGTTATAGTGCAGGGGAAGCCCAACTACAAGGGTAGTTTCATTTTTCATAAGAGTTCAGCCTTAAAGAGATTTCTCTTCTTTGGCTGTCACAATGACAACAGTTTCCCAAGACAGCAAATTAGGGAAAATCTGCAACAGGGACACAGGTGACATTAAAAAGCTGACAGGAGATCTAACCCTCACCTACTCAAAAAAAAAAAAAAAATCTGTGTCTTGAAGGCAAATCTCTTGAGCAGAGCCTTAGGCTGGCCAAACATTATACAATTTTCCTTTAGATTTACCAAAACCATATAATATGAAATAAAACCTAAACACTTTCAATTTGTGTGCAATCAGGCAGACCCTTATCCTACATAGTTGAAGGTCAATAAGAAAATTGTATAATGTATGGCCAGCCTTAGGCTGCCCATAGATTACTAGTTTTTTTTTGGATTAGCCTGAAAACGAACGGAATCCCCCATTCACACAAGCGAGGTGGATGAAGGAATCCTCGAAAAAAATACACAAGTCCATCAAGTCCAACCTATGTATTCCTAGTATTCCTATGTATACCTATGTATTCTGACAGCAGAGACTCCTCTACTGTCAGAATATACTAGTCAGTGCTGCAGCCAACAGACTGCAGCCCACTGATTGGCAAAGATTTTCGTACAGTTCCATTTGACAGAAGTCAATCGCTAGATCATCTTCTGTTGGACGGGAAGGGTCATAGATGGATTGAAATTCAGCTGGTCCCTGCTGAACCGGTTGTCTATTGATCCATCTATGGCCAGCTTTGGACAGCAATAAAATCTGGGGAAGAGCTATAATCTTTACCCACTGTATCCAAAAACTTTTAAAAATGGCTGCACATGTAACTTAAAATTTTCTAGTGTCTTGTTTTGAATCTATGCTGAGACTGTTAGCAGACTTTTCCAACTTTCTTAATGTACACTGATGATAGGAAGTTGTAAGATAACATATTGCTATTTACTGCCTGTTCATATTCTCTTCTCCTCTGCTGCAGACAGGCAGTAGATGGCATGGTTGGAAGATGCACTTCTTTGCTTATAGAACATGTTCCCTGATGAGGTGTTTGTATGTGCGTTGGTTTTACTTTTAGCCATACAAAAAAAAAAAGTTGAACACTTTTTATGGTCCTACTTTAGGTCAAGCAAAGTTACTTTTGTTAAAATTGCTTATAATTTTGCTAGTGGACATCTGAAAATTGCAGCTGGTTCAAGTCTTTTGAAGAAAAAAAGAGAAATTTAATCTAAAGTGGCATAGCTACAAACTCAAAGGATCGTTCATTAGATAATAATGGAGAAGGTCCCATGTGCCTTTGGTTCTTGCAAGTAGAACTTCTATCACTATGTACTGCTGTTTCCTTTGGAAAACAATCATGGCCTACTAAAATGAGACTATATTAAAAATTTAAAAAGAAAATACATTAAAAAACCTAGAAGAAAATATAAAAAAAAGAAGCACAGTGTCCATGTTTTAGTAGCAAGGAAGTACTTTTTATCTTCTATCTTACATATATATAAAAACAACAGCTGAACTCTGATTGGTTGTTATGCACAACAAACGTTCATCAATGTAAATCAGCCAAAGTAATTTATCTAAGTTATATCAGAGCCGAAGTATTTATTCAAGAACTACAGGTATATTACACTTGCATGTCCATCATGAATGAGGTAAGGATAAGGAAGGAATTTTTTCTTGGTCTGCAGCCCAAAGACATCCACCTGTGAAAAAGAGCTCTGTGTACATACAGATTATCGCACTAACGTCATCGCCCAGCGAAGTCATAAACTGAATCATGCCAGGGAAAGTGTTTGGGCATCTGTACAAACTGAAAATTAACATTAGATTACTAAACCATCCAGAAGTATGTTATGCTAACATTATGTCATGGAGGGTGGGTGCTGGGGTGATGTGGGAAGGGTTGGCTATAAAAAATTGTTGACAATGATTGACCAAAGGAAATAAAAAATGTTGTCCATTTCAACCTTTCAGATCTCGACAGGCATTTTTAATGCAGGTTAGAAAACATTTGCTGCTATGGGCGATACACTTTTCATTCATCTAGTTTTTATGAATCAGCAGGGGCAAGCTTGTAGATGATAAGACACCATAAAAAAATCATTTTAGACCTCCCAGATATTAAAAATTGCAGTGAAGCATTAGCTATTTTATAGTTAGCAAATACCCAGCTGAATGCAAACGTAGGCACTTTCAGGTGGCTATATATAACTTATTTTATGTTTGCAGTGGTATGGGCTACTCTGTTATGCAAATTCTGATTTCATTCGGGAAGCTGTCGCTTTGACCTTCCATCCCCTGCCTGTACTGGATTATGTATGAGAGTAGCTTAAAGCTAAAAACTAGGCTAATATAAAAGACACCCATTAATGCAGCTCTGTAAACATTAAAGTGGTTGTAAACCTCGGACATGAAATATGAGCAAAGCATATCACTCCATAGTGCGTACTTGTCTCAATTAAGAACACTTAGGGGTTTATTTGCTAAAGGCAAACCCATTTTGCACTACAAGTGCACTTGGAAGTGCAGTCGCTGTAGATCTGAGGGGGACATGCAAGGAAAATAAAAAACAGCATTTTTTCTTGTAAATGATTGGATGATAAAATCAGCAGAGCTTCCCCTCATTTCACATTTTCGACTCAGATCTACAGTGACTGCACCTCCAAGCGCACTTGCAGTGCAAAGTGAATTTGCCTTTAGTAAATCAACCCCATAGTGTCATTTCTCTCTGCTGCTTCATTCCTCTGCTATCAGCATGAGTCACTTCTGACAAGTTTTCCTGACACCAAGAGAAAAACAATGACAGGGGAGGGAGCTCCAGCTGATTGACAGCCTCAGCTCTGTTCCTGAGAGCTGTTTGAAAGGGGGGGTGTCCTTTCTCTCCAATCAGCTCTCAGAGCTCTCCTCACTGAGCTCTGCAGAGTGTAACTTCGGCTATCCGCCCCTTTTTTTATGAACAAGTTGATAAATTCTTGACTTTGAACGGATGTAGAAAAGACTACAGATAAACAGGTACAACTTATGTAGGGGGGATTTGTTTAATCTCTGTGTATCACCTTAGACCAGTCACTTCACTAGGTATATGTAATGCCGCGTACACACGAGCGGACTTTACGGCGGACTTTGCCCGGCGGACTGGATTTCGTCGGACAATTCGATGTGTGTGGGCTCCAGCGGACTTTGTTTTCTCAAAAGTTGGACGGAATTAGATTTGAAACTTGTTTAAAATTTATCCGTTGAAATCGAGTCCGGTCGAAAAGTCCGCCGTCTGTATGCTAGTTCGACGGACTAAAAAGCCACGCTAGGGCAGCTATTGGCTACTGGCTATGAACTTCCTTGTTTTAGTCCGGTCATACGTCATCACGTACGAATTCGACGGACTTTGGTGGATTGTGTGTAGGCAAGTCCGTTCATTCAGAAAGTCCGTCGGAAAGTACGTCGAAAAATCCGCCGGGCAAAGTCCGCCGTAAAGTCCGCTCGTGTGTACGCGGCATAAGGGTTTACAACCACTTTAAAGTGACACTACACTGCATCTGAGCACCACAAACCAAAAATGCTATTCATTTCCTTTTTTATAGTCAAAGGAAACTTACCTATACACCCATGCCTCCATGCTTTATTTTGCTGAGAAATCACGTTGAGAACCACCCCCTAGCATTTCTAACAATGGCCATCCTGAATAAGGGCAGATTATTCATGTAGCATTTACTACTCAGAATCCAACTGCCCTTAGCTCAGACATGCAGGCAGGAGGGTGTGCTTAGCTGGGAAATCCCTCCTGAAGACTCCTGGGATGCTTGACATTATTTGCCTAGGCCTGGAAACCAGGAAGTAACAGAAGAAAAAAAATTAAAACAAGTAAATAAGATATACTTTCCTATCTGTTTACTAAGGTTAGTAGCATAAGTATTAAAAATAGTCAATGTTGATTAAAAGAGTGAAGTTCCACTTTAATACATGACTAAAGTAGTTGTAAAGGCTGAAGGTTTTTTCACCTTCATGCATTCTATGCATGAAGGTAAAAAACCTCCAGTATGCAGCTCCCCCAGCCCCCCTAATACTTACCTGAGCCCAATCTTGATCCAGTGATGTGCACGAGAGCAGTAGCTGTCCCAGCTCTCTGCCTCCTCCTTGGCTCAGAGACAGCAGCAGGAGCCATTGGCGTGGCTGAGCGCCACTTTTGTGTGTCTTAAATATTTGCTATTCCCATATTCTCACACTAATCCTCCTTCCGGCCAATCAGGAAGCGGGTTATGAAGCCCATTTCCAGATTGGCCAAAATGCCAGGTGGTCCTATTGGATGCCTAAGAGGATGGAGGAGGAGAAAGGAGAGCATGGTTGGAAGAGAAGACCTGCCGACCCACCAGCCGCCACTGAATTGGCTCACCCGCAACGGCGCTCCCTATTTCAGACAGAGGATGGAGGAGAGATCGGAGTGAGGAGGTAAGGAGGCTGTCCATCTCGCGAGGGGGGGGGGCGCATACCGCGCATTCATTTCTCCGGGGAGGGGGGTGGACCCACTTTAGTTTAGCGCCCCCCCCCCCCCCCCGAATTATCGAGCACCAGCCACCACTGAGTATCACTTTAAGTTCTTATGTGCTAATTAGTTTCAGACATTGGTTTTGTTTTACTTCTGCTCCTACTCAGATTTTGTTATAAAAAAAAAATTAAATGTGAGCATTTGGTATTACTTTAAATTAATTCTGGAAGCAGTGCCCAAAATAAGCCAGACGGCAAAGGATTAGTCACCAATATTAATTCCTGCAGCTGATCTTTTCCCATTACTGACTTTCCATCCCTTCTTCTGCACTCTGTCTCAGAGTGGAGATGCCCATCTTTGTAGAGGAAGGGCTTTGCTTCCTCATGTCAGAGCCTCCAGCAAGGAGAGCAACCAAATCTCAAGACTAGCAGTCAGCACTACAGATATACAGCTATGGTGGTTGTAGGTGTTGGAGCGCCTTGGCTCATTCACATTCCAGTCAAAAGGTACATTTTCAGGGTACTGCTTAGGCACAATTTTAAATGTTCCATATAACATAGCAAATCTATTTTTTTGAGTTACACTCCACATTAATTGTATTATTGTAAATGTAAGCAGTGTAAGTTCCTAAATTTGACTTGGTATCAGCCCTTTGCAGTCCCTGTACAGCAGATAATGCTGATGAGAGAACAAAGTGATAGAGAGATGAGCTGATCAGTCTGCTGCTTCTCTATTTACTCTCCAGTCACCGGAGGGCTATATCTTAAAAAGGAATGCGCTGGCGTCAACCACCAGCTTCAGATTCTCTTACGCATAGGTTTAAATTCATTGAAATAATTCTTTACTTTTTTTTAAGTTTTTAAAATTGTGTAAAATATGTATTCCTATGTGTTCCTATGTGCTTAGTGGTTTGGGACAATGATTTTGTTTTACTCCTGACCCTACTCAGAATAAAAAAATGTCTAGATGGTTTATTTTGCAATTGGTTGCAATTGGTTTTATTTCACCTACTGCTACACATATTTGCTATATGCTGACATACAGACAATGAAAATACATAAATATGGCATTGCAAAAAACAACAAATTACATAAAAACCTATCTTTTGCTAAACGTTATAAAGCCACATAATCTATAGTTACTGAACTTACTCTTATCATTTACATTTACCTACAAAAGTTTATCCATTGAGAAAATACTCTTATATGGAAAAAGGCCAAACAAAGGAAATGTAGGCTGCCATAGAACTAACACATGGAACTTCAGTCATTTTTTCATCTTTCTATCTATTAAATCTTCTGCCCTTGTTGTTTTACCATTGGAAAGTAAAACATTTTTTTCTGCCAGTAAATACCTTATACAGCCCACTTCCTGTTTCTTGTCTGGAAAAAAGCCTAGGCTTATGACATCATGTACAGCTCTCTCTCTCACTCTCGTGAGAGTTTGCCAGGAAGAGAGGGAGGATGAGTTATAAGAGGACCAGTGAGAGCTGCAGAGCTAGAGGTGTGCCTCTGTGTGTCTGTAAATCCAGGAAGTGAACAGGCAGCAGCTTCAGCTGCCCACCGTTAAAATGATTGCAGCCAGACTTAGTGGAGGGAGATTTCTGCAGCATATTTGGCAAGTACAGAATCACAGTATGTATAAAATAATATGCAAAGTGGTTGGAGGGAAGCTTCAGAATGGCAAACATGTTTTTATTATAAATTATGTGAGCAGACTGCAGTTCCTCTTTAAGAACAATTGATATGTAAATATCATATTTTTTATTTGTACTTTATACAAACTTTAGTTCATTCTACATACAGATTGCCCTTCAGACTGGAACTCTTATAATGTGACATAAAAACAATCAGCAATGGTAAAACAGCCAATTAGAAATCATCACTCAGCGACTCAGATAGGCCATTTCTGATTGGTTAGTGTGAAGTTATTGCACACTTTACTTGGGGTGGGCATTTCTAACAGTAACAAAAAATATATTTTAGATGAGGCCATCGACTTTAAAGGGAGTTTGTCATCAAAGGAAAGGGTGACTGGAAATGGACAAATGGCAGGTCAATTACAGGAAAAACACAAGGCTCCTAGACTGTATTAGGTTAGCCAGCCTTGTTACAATCAGTTTTCAATCTTCAATAGATTTCTAACAATCCATTCAATTTGTATGTAATCAGGCAGGTCACTACTATGTAATATGGTTAAATCTAAAGGAGAGTTTACAGTCAGACTGTAGCCAGCTTTAATGCTTCAAGCAGTACAAAATTTACACTGGGTGCAGCCATTTTAATAAAAATGTGTCTTTCAGGCACAAAGCTTATCCAAAGTCCCCCAATTCCATGTATTACTCTTCTACAGAGACAGATATTTAAAGCCTCGCTTTAAAAAAAAAAAACCCTTTCAATGGCCCCTTCCACACTGCCAGTGTGGAAGGGGCCATAATGAGTTTAATGCTCATTAAGCGTAGAGTTAAAGTTTTATGTTGTTCTAACAGTTAAGTCTAGGATTTTCTGTGTAACCAGTTCTCCGAAACCTCTTCTCTAAGATGCTTCAGCGGTCACATGCTGACATCATCAACTACACTGCAAGGCCAATAGTCCTTCATTGTACGTGAGGACAGGTGGGTATGGGAGGAAACCCACAACATGGAGCATTGGAGAGAGGAGGAGAACACCGGATTCAGCAGCTGTAAAGTCAAATAAAATCATATAATGTAAAAAAAAAGGTAAAAAAATTTAAATCTGAACTCCAGGAATAATCTTTATTGCATATTTACACTGGTCCAGCTTAGCACAATGTAAATGTGCCTATTGCATACCTGAGGGACTCCTGAGGAAGTTGACAATCACTGTTGTAGTTTGCGCTACTACAGTGACTGCTGCAATCTTCCAGGTCCTACTCGGGTTCAGTGCAAGAGGTTTCCCCTCTGCATATTAAACTTAGGGCGATTGCTGGTTTGGCACTAACACCATTCATGGAACACCTAGTATTTTTTCATTAAAAAGAAGTATCCTCTGATTTCACGAGGTGGAGAGGATGAGCAGTAATGTCACAATCTCCACCTTGCACCGACTACTACAGTGATTTTGCCCTGGGGTCCATCAGAAATGAGATATACATACTTCCATTGTGCCAAGCTGAACTAATGTCTCTATGTAACACACACAAATCCTGGAGTTCAGATGTAATTCCAGAATAGTATTGCGAATGTATAAATCACTTGTAAGGCCATATATTATATGAGGTGCACTGTGTGCAGGACATTTGGGAAGGGGTCAAAGGTGGGCAACTTAATAAAAGGGTCTCATAGTGAAAGGTTAGACAAATGTATCTTGTGTTGTTTTGATTAAAGATATTATTTGTTAAATATAATTTAATTTAATAAAAATTAAAAAAGGTTTTGACACATAAAACATTATCCCAAGAACTGTACACAGAGCAAAGGGACATCAGTTTGGAATGAGCTTAGATAGCATAGTGAAAACAGTTAAGTGTGGAAGGAACGCCATACCCTAAAGAAGTATTCATGGAGAAATCTACAACATAACTTAATGACACTACAAATACCCAAATGTTATGAAAGGATTTTGTGGAAATATTTTTATCAATGGCCCAACTCTCTATATAGACCCAAACCATTGGGATTATTGGTGGTTGCACTAGATGAACATTGGCCTTTCTTTGTCTAGGTAACTGTAGCCATCAAACAATGCTTGCATGCTGTACAACTTTGTGACTTGTGATGAAGGTGGACAGCGAAGAAAATAACTTGTGATGAAGGTGGACAGCGGAGAAAATAACTTGTGATGAAGGTGGACAGCGGAGAAAATAACTTGTGATGAAGGTGGACAGCGGAGAAAATAACTTTTGATGGAGGTGGACAGTGGAGAAAATAAAGATTTGACGTAAGCGTGCTCCGTCATACCATTTAGGACCTGACTATGTTACCACAGCAACTAGCATTCCTCTGGGCCTGAGTAATGCGAGAGGGGAGCCAGGCAGGGTGGAGCTCAACTAAGAGCAAGTTTGAAAAGTTAATTCTCTCCCACACAACATCAGCCCCCCCCCTCCTTTCTTTTCTCTCATCCCACCCATCCCCCTTTTTCTGCCTATGTGGCAGACAATGGCTGTGTTAACCCCTTTTTACAACTCTATATAGGGACCTGCCACGCAGTGACAGGCAGGCTTTATGGCTACTCTTGCTGTCCATCATCTGTTGACTATTGGCAATGTATATTGCCATTTCTGCACCAATTAAAGAAAAACATGTTTGCATTTTTTTTTTATATTATAACATATTATATTTAGAATTATTATTAGAATTTAACATGTTATTACGAAATAGCATAACATGTCTTTTTCTTTTTCTTTTTTTACACTCTTCTACGCAACATTGTTATACTCAATATCAGTCGTTTATCACTGGACTATTTTCCAGTCACTGCTCGTCAAGGGCATGCTTAAAATACTTAAATAACATTCCAGTGATAGAAGGCACTCCTGCTTGTCCTCATCCTTCTCTAACATCTATTATGTGATCCACAACAGACCTCTCTATATTGCATATATCAACTAACACCTCCTATGGCACTTGCATTTCACAGTGAGATAAAAGGTTTAAGGTTTAGGGTTATGATCATACTTAAAAAATATAGAGAGGCTCATTTTCTAAGCATAACTGAGCTGTAAATCTCACCAAAATTTCCAAACTTTATTTTGAAAAATATATTTAAAATTGTAACTTTAAATAAAGTATTTAAAATAATGGTGATAAAATCGTAATCAGTGTTATGTTAAGAGTAAGGATTTTAATGTAGGTTGGCAACTATAGGGAGTAAAGTACTACATCTGACCACACCACCTGGCTAAAGGGGATATTTCTAATACATACTCATACATGTAAATAAAAGTAAGTAAAAAAATCAGTATAACATTTATATAATATTAACTTAACCAGTTTGGCTGTTGCTTCAAAGCTTATCAAAGATCATTGGCTGACATCCTTTAGAGAAATACCCCACATTCCAATAAAACGTTTCAGTGGATGTGTGTCTGTGTATGTGTATATATATATATATATATATATATATATATATATATATATATATATATATATATATCATAATTAAACATGCTACAAAAGATACCATTATTTACATACAGTTAGTTTTTTTTCTTGTTGTAAATCTTTTTCCCTTTACTGCTGTAATCACACCTTTTTATGAAGTGGATTGTTCAAATTCTTGTGCATCTCTCCAATGTTGCCAATGTAATTCCTTATCTCTAGAATTTTTAAAACATGTCATCTTCAGACCAGAAAAAAAAAAAAAAAAAACCCTTAGGTCCCTTTGAGCAAGAGTAAAAGTGTGACTATCAGTGGCAGACAAAGTACACGGGGGTTAAATTAAAATTTTTGGTGAACAATGCAAAAATATTTCCCTTTTGACATATTTAATGCAATGGATTAAAATGATATAAGCATAAATGTAACAATTAATTAGGAATAATTAATTAAGTATTCTAGAATATCAATAAAATATATAAGATGTAGCTATAGTAATTATGTCGCCACACCTATAATTCAGGTCGTTAATAGTTACGCTTCCAAAGATACCTATTTCCTATAGAGCAGCATTTCTATACTTAGTTTCCAGAGTGAGAACTTGCAGTTCTACTTGGAAAGTTTCAGGATGATAGAAGCAGCTGCATTATATGGGGATATAGGTATAGGAAGCCTGTTCAGGAGATAGTTCATACCTTGCAACACGAGAGGAGAGAGCTTGAGCCTCAGGGATGGTCTGAAGAAATCTGAAGGGTGCACAATAACTTAGCACAGAGCAGAAGCAGGATGGGTGGGACTGAGCTGTCTGTCTTTCTCATTCTCTCTTTTTTTTTTCAGGGGAGGCTGTGCAAACTCATCCAGCCCCCTGACAAGCCTATTCTAAGGATGAAGCCAAAAGTACATAAAAAAAGTAACTGCAGATTTCAGACCAGAACAATCCATAGAGACTCCTAAACCTAGGAGAGGAAATAGGTAATATGAATAGTTTCTGGTCTGTTGGTTGAACAATGTTAGTTTGATGAAACTTGTATAGTTTTTAGGAAACAATGGCAATAAATAGCAACAGTGTACCCAAACTTTCTGAATGTTTTGCCAGGTGTTGGTAACAAAAGCCAATATAATAAAAGTGCGGATTTATAGCGTAAAAAATTCAAGCAGCATGAAGAGTTTAAAAGAGAGGTATGGGAATAAAAAAACAAAACAAACATACAGTACATACTCATCTAGATGGCTACAGCATTAATCTGATGTTGCAGTTGTCTCCTGCTGGTTCGACAGTGTGAACTGAGCCATCAAAGACCGCTGATTGCTCAGTTCTCGGGTCTGCTCTGAGCACAGAGCCATGACTGTCAGTCACCGTTCTGTACTATGCCTCCTCAGAGATCACTGGGGCACGGACTGATACTCAGCTCATACTGATACTCATACTAAGCTCATTATGCCTTTGTTTTGCAGGTTGTTATTTTTTTTTTTTTCAAAGTGGGTTTACAACCACTTTAAGTAAAATTTTGTTCCAGTAGAGGTCCAGATCTCATGTTTGTTCTATTAGCCCCCCTTACATCACAGCCCCCCTATTTACATCATAGCCCCCTTTAAAATACAGTTCCCTCTTTACATCGTATTAACCCCATTTGCATCACAGTCCCATCCCCCTTTACATTGCTTCTCCATTTACATCACATCGCAATCTTTTTGCATCACAGTCTCCCCCTTTATATCACAGCCCCTCTGCCCCTCTTTACAATACAGCCCCCCCCCCTTTGCATTGCAGTCCCCCATCTTTACATTGTACATTGCAGTCCCCCATCTTTACATCTCAGCCCTCCTTTTGCATTACAGTCCCACCCCCTTTACATGGTAGTCTCCCATCTTTACATCGCAGTCCCTCCCCCCTTTACATCAGTCCCTTTTACAATATAGTACCCTCTTTACATCACATTCCCCTCACTTGCATCACAGCCCTGCCTCCCCTTTACATTGCAGTCTGCCATCGTTATATAAAAGTCCTCCCCTTTGCAACCCCGTTCCCAACTTTTATATCACAGTCCCCCACTTTCACATCTTAACATTGCAGCCCTCTTCTTACATTACAGTCTCCCATCTTTACATTGCAGTCCCCACTTTACATTACAGCCCCCTTCACATAAAAAAAACCCCTTTTACAACACAGTTTCGATTTACATAATAGCACTCCCTTTACATCAGAGCCCCCCTTTACATTGCAGCCCTTCTTCACATCAAAGTCCCCCTTTTGTAGTACAGCCCTTACTTCTATATTATAGCACCCCCTGTTACATCTCAGTGCCTTCACTTTCCATGGCGGTTCACTGTTTAGATAGCAGCCAGCACTCCCTTCCTTCAATGTGCTCATTCCCTTCCCCTTCCTCTCCTACATTTCATAGCAGAGGGTGGGAGGTGCGATCAGTCTGGATGGGGGTGGAAGCTTCCTAACTTCTCCTATTAACAAGTGGGTGATTGATTGCTAGGACCGCCCTGCGTCCTAGTAATCAACCAACCGCTTGTTAACTTGAAATCGGGGCAGCTCCTACCCTCCATCCAGACTGATTGCACTTCCCGCCCTTTGTCCTGCTGTGAAGATGACAGCAGTGGCATCGGCAGGATGAAGAAAGGACACACAGGCAGCTAAATGGCAAGGCCGTGGCGGTCTGGACAAAACCGTTACTCGGTCCAGATCCAGACCATGGTCCACCATTTAGTGATGCCTGTTGGAGACAAAGCTTTTCTAAGTTTTGGATGAGAGTTGGAAAAGGTTGGAACCTCTGTCAGATTTTATTGCTGTCTGTGTAGTTCACCTTCACTATTTATCTTACTGATCGTTGTCAAGGAGACTCTTGATGGAATCTGGAATACTTGGTAAGAAATATGCATCCCCCCTCTCACCTGTAAAGCAGGGTATATACATGGACTAAAAAATCGGCCAGTTCAGCAGGATTTTTCAAATTTTGTTCTGTGTGTACCACTGCCTGTTCAACAGAGGACAACCCAATGACTGGTTTCTGTCGAACTGTCCTGTTGGAAAACCAGCATTTGATCAACAGTCACAGCCTATGGCTGTAGCACTGATCTGTGTATTCTGATGGGGGGAGTAGTCCCCGCTGTCAGAATACAATAGAGCAGCATAGGGGATCCCTGCATCTACTTTGCTTATGTGGATGTGGGGATCTGTTCATTTTTTCATTCAACTAAAAAAAGAAAAAAAATTGTATACCCTACTTTAATCTCCCTGTTGTTACCAGAGATTTTGGCCAACACTCCAGATCCATTTAATCATGTTCCACTATAGAAATACATTTTATTTCCAATGTTAAAAAATGTTGACCAATCCTCGATTGCTCTCTTACATTAGTGGACAGTAGAGGTGTAACTAAAAATAACAGGACCCATATAAACCAATAGTCAAATTTGTATCTAAAGATAAGGCTGGTAGGTTTTCTGTGACAACTAGACAAAAATTGTCAGCAGTTCCCACCCTTCACTGTACTACAATTGTGTTTTTGTCTGCGTCCCCATTGAAGAGATTTCCCATCACTTCCTGTCCTGACAGTAATAATATGATAATAGTGGCCAACTCGTCTTCAACACTTCTTGTTTGGGTGGGTGGGGGGGTGCAGATGGTATGGACCCATAACCCGATGGGCAATGTTTCCGATATATTTCTTCACCCCGCTGGTTAAACCTCTGCAAAATAATATACGAGTCATACCACAATTCACATCGAGACTGAGTGTGATCGTGGGAAGAACATACAGCATACAGCACTGTATACATTTTTACCTTGCTCAGAAAGTTGAATATTATACCGGAATCATGGGTGCCCTGGCAGCAGATTGTGAAGGTGGGAGAGCACAAGAGAAGTCAATTTTGACTGCTTAAAATTTGTTATCAACACTTTATATTCCTCATATGTGCCTGCTGTGCCATGTAATTGTATGAAAAGGTATCCTGTTCTCTTTGTATTGCTTCCTTTATGTGAAATCCCTGGTGTTCCTGCCAGTCCCCTTGCTTTCCTAATAAAAACTGACCCCACTAAGCAGGAGAACACACCATGGTCAGTTCTCTAGCCATGCTGGGAACTCTGCCTGCTCTCCTCCAATGTGATCAGGCTTGTCCAGGCACCCAACCCCCCCCCCCCCCTGCTGCGCAGCCATTCACTGGAAAGGGAAAGTTCAGTGTGCTGTTGCTTCTCCCCCCAGCTCATAAGCAGCTAAGAACAGAGGGAATGTGATCGCTTATAAAACAGGGAAAAACTGTATTTATAATGTATTTTTATAACTATACAAACATTTTTTCCCTTTCATGTTTATTTTAAACGTAATGGGTTGTATACAATCACTTTAACATCCCTGTAAAGTGGACCTGTCATCTTGCCTAGTATAGGCAAAGTACAATTTCACTGTAGGTGGTATTTATTAAACACTTCCAACCAGTTTGTGATTGTCAATGAGGCCTTACAAACCATATGTCCTACTACAGGGATCTGAGTTTTCAATAGACACTTGCTTGTAAGAGCGGGGCTGACAGCTGTGTGAGTTATACTTCCTGCCTGGCAGTAGAAAATATACAAACCTACACCAGTCTATTCATATATATGGTCTGAGGTTTTTCCAGGTGTAAACATGTGGTCAGACATCAACCACAGCTCTTGCACCCCCATAAATAGATAGGAAACCCATGACTGCTGAATAACAGATGTGTTTAACTCCCCATACTATATACCCCTCTCCACATCCTAATTAACCGAGACCACACCGTGCTCATGGGGTAACAAAGGCCGTAGCAGCCTACTTTATTTAACCAAAATAATGAGTCAAATATAAAACATATAAACGTATAAATATAAAAAACATATCTGTTATAAACCTATGAAAATCTAACGTTGGTCTGAGCAGGAAATTAGTAAACCTCTGTGTTAAAAACCTTCTTGC
Organism: Lithobates septentrionalis; assembly: GCA_037952835.1. Taxonomy (NCBI): domain Eukaryota; kingdom Metazoa; phylum Chordata; class Amphibia; order Anura; family Ranidae; genus Lithobates; species Lithobates septentrionalis. The sequence continues at coordinate 205,745 of JBBDGP010000919.1, read as the reverse complement.
ACTGCAGCCCCTCTCAAATGTATTATCCCTGCCTCAAGCCGACAAGCTGGCTCAAAGACTACCCCTGACCGCAGTGCCCCATTCTCACTTCCCGGCTAACCTCCGTTAACCGGGAACCACCATCAGGACCCCTCCAACGATGGTCCCGATCTCCTCCTTCCGATATCTTCTTTCCCTGCACAGACCAACGTCCGCCACCGCTACGACATCCTAGCGCCTGTACCTATGAAGAAAGAAAAGAGAAAACCCTTCCTGATAGACACAACTCTATCCCTAGGGAGGGTGGGTGGGAACTTTCCCCCACGCTTTGGTGACTCATCCCAGGCGGGATCCCCTTATAAATATTCCTGCAGCCCCTCCCCCTCGGCCCTATACTAACCACCCCTAATAAGAGTAGTTAATCCCTGTTAACCCTGTCATGCCCGCCCTACGCTTATTGCTTGGTTGCTGTTGCTCCGGGCTTACTTGACTGCTGAATAACAGATGTGTTTAACTCCCCATACTATATACCCCTCTCCACATCCTAATTAACCGAGACCACACCGTGCTCATGGGGTAACAAAGGCCGTAGCAGCCTACTTTATTTAACCAAAATAATGAGTCAAATATAAAACATATAAACGTATAAATATAAAAAACATATCTGTTATAAACCTATGAAAATCTAACGTTGGTCTGAGCAGGAAATTAGTAAACCTCTGTGTTAAAAACCTTCTTGCACTGCAGCCCCTCTCAAATGTATTATCCCTGCCTCAAGCCGACAAGCTGGCTCAAAGACTACCCCTGACCGCAGTGCCCCATTCTCACTTCCCGGCTAACCTCCGTTAACCGGGAACCACCATCAGGACCCCTCCAACGATGGTCCCGATCTCCTCCTTCCGATATCTTCTTTCCCTGCACAGACCAACGTCCGCCACAGCAGGCAAGGGTAATTCCCTTACCCCTGGCTGCCCCTCCACACCCGAAGCGCTCGTTGTATGCCATCTTGCAGGCCCAAAGCCCACATATCTATGCCTACTTCGTTTAAATGGACCCCGTCTTTTTTTAAATATCTCCAGGTCTCGAATTCCAGCTCTAGGTGACGTATGGCCAACCCTCCTTTCTGAACCATGAATTTGCTAACTTCCCTATTAATCTTTCTCCTGGCTCTATTAATACCTTCTACCGATCTGGCCATTCTCCATGTCATACGCGCCACTATATCTGACCATACAACGACCATATCAGGAAATTGCTCCATCAAGCGGTCAATATCTGATTTGATGTCCCGTGTGATGTCTAACATGGACCTAATCCCCAAATCATTGCCGCCCACGTGTAATACTAGCACATCAGGCGGTCTGTCCCTAGCTGCATAACGCTGCACCTCAGGAACTAACCGTCCCCACAACATTCCCGGGACTCCGAACCATTTTATGTAGGCTTCCTTTTTATTAAAACCCAACTGCCTACCCTCGTACCTCACATCCCCTCTCCGTGCCCCCCAGCAGACATAGGAATGGCCCATGATCCAGACCATCCCGGTCGCCGAACCTGAAATTAAAGAGGAAAAAACAACATACACTATAGTACAACCAGCATTTTTTACAACAAAACCCGGGCAGACTGAAGAGTCCTGCCCACTTGTTTACCTCACAAACCTACCACCATGTGGGGCCTAACGTAAGACCTAAACCTGTTCGACTCCCACCTCCCAATCCTTTTTACCGCCTCTATATCCATCCCTTGCCTTGCAGCTTCTGTTGCTGCTCCTATCCTGAATGAGTGGGATGAAAAAGCTTTGCCATCCAAACCCAAACGCTCCAAGCATTTTCTGAATATAGCCCCAAACTGAAAACGTGACAACGGCGTCCCGTCCTCGTGTACCAAGAACGCGCCCAGCCCCGCCGGGCGAACCCGCCTAAAAACCACTACTGCTTCTATTGGACATAAAGGCGAGTCCGGAATTGGAAACACCTGCACTAATTTTCCCTTGCCCTCTTGATCCGTTTTTGATTTTTTAAACCACAAGGACAGCCTATCCCTGCTGCACTCCACCTCCTGGCTCCCAAGTCCCCCATGTACTTTCTTTGACGGGCTAACCAGTTCCCCAATTCTAAATGCCCCAAAAAACGCCAACAAAAACGCGACCGTAAATAATTTTATCTCAAATTCCGATGAACACACCACCCGCAATTTGGCTACTATACCCTTGAGAATCTCAAATGTCACGGGCTTCCTGTTATCCTTCCGCATCACCGATCGCCTATAACCTTTTACGGCCTGTCTCACCCAGAAATCTTTTGTAAAATCAGTCTGCCCCTGTAATTTGAACAGGAAGGCTAAACCTGACAGTTGCGCATTCACTACAGATGCAGACACCCCCTCCTCCATTTTTCTGGCTACGTAGTACAAAACGAGTGAACATCCTGCTTGCCCATTTGGATCCTCACCCACCTCTTGTATGAACGCTAACCACTCCTTCCAGACCCTCATGTAGGCTGACCACGTGGACCCACTTACCGACCGCTTTATCCATCCCGCGATGATTCCAACGCTATCCCCCACAACCATTCGGGACAAGGCACTCCTTGTTGCTCCGCGTCCGGCGCCAACTCTCGGAACCTGTCCCACTGGAAGCGAGATAAAGCATCGGCTATCACATTTTCTACTCCTGGCAGGTGGACAGCGTGAATGAAAACATTCAGTTGCAAGCATCTCAGCACCAAATGTTGCAGCAATCTAATAACCGGCGGAGAAGACGCCGTGTTCTTATTGATCACCTGCACCACCCCCAAATTGTCCCCATGGAAACGCACTTTCAGATCCCTGAAAGATGCTCCCCATAACTCCACTGCCAGCACTACTGGAAATAATTCCAACAGCACCAAATTCTTTGTGAAGCCCGCCGCTATCCAGGACTGCGGCCAGGGGCCTGCACTCCATTGGCCCTGGAAGAAAGCTCCAAACCCTGAGGACCCCGCTGCGTCCGTAAAGAGCTCCAGGTCGAAATTACTGACCGGTCCCGCCAACCACAACGCCCTCCCATTGAATGACTCCAAAAAGGTATGCCATACCTTCAGGTCGTCCCTATGTGCCTTGACCAGGCGTACAAAATGTTTAGGGGACTTAATGCCACTCGTGCTAGCTGCCAGCCGGCGACTGAACACCCTCCCCATAGGCAAGATGCGACAGGCAAAATTGAGCTTGCCTAACACCGATTGCAATACGCGCAATTGCACTTTACGCAATCCAATCAGCCGCGCAATCTCTGTTTTCAGGGCTGCCAACTTTGCCTCCGGCAACCTGCATTCCATGGCCTCTGAATCCAGGACGATGCCCAGAAACGTAATTTCCGTACAAGGTCCCACAGTTTTGTCAGGCGCCAAGGGAATGCCAAAATTGTCTGCTATGTGTTCCAGCGTTGCCAAGAGCACCGCGCAGATCCTCGACTCTGTCGGTCCTATGCATAGGAAGTCATCCAGGTAATGAATTATAGAATTCAAACCCGAAACCTCCCTTACCACCCACTCAACGAAAGAGCTGAATTGCTCAAATATCGCACATGATATAGAGCAACCCATCGGAAGGCATTGGTCGACGTAGAACTCATCGTCCCATTGACATCCGAGCAACCTAAAACTTTCGGGATGTACTGGTAGCAGCCGAAAGGCCGATTCAATATCAACCTTAGCCAACAGAGCCCTTTTTCCGTACCGGCGCACCCACCCTACGGCTGCATCAAAGGACGTGTATGTCACTGAGCATGCTTCCTGATCTATGGCGTCATTAACCGACCCCCCTTTTGGAAAAGACAGGTGGTGAATGAGCCTGAATTTATTGGGTTCCTTTTTTGGCACTACCCCCAGTGGCGACACTACCAGATCTGCCAAAGGCGCTGACGAGAAAGGCCCCGCCATCCTCCCCATTGCAACCTCCTTACGTAGTTTTTCGCGAACCACGTCCGGGTGTTGCAATGCGGACCGGAGATTGGGTGGAACGGGAGGAACTACCGCCAGTGAACAGGGGATACGAAAGCCAACGGCGAAGCCTTCTTCCAATAGTTTTGCCGCTTTCTTATCAGGATACCTACCGAGAAACGGCCGCATCCTTCCCACTCTCACCGGAGTCCTCCCTCTTGTGTCCAGTTTCCCCTGAGCGACCCTTAGCTTGTTTGAAGCACTTAGTTGCTGAGTGTGCTCCGTTGCACCCCGAACACTCATGCTTGAACCTACAAGAGCTTCCGAACCTGCATGTTCCTGAATTATACTGCCAGCACACCCCTTTCTTGTTTCCGGCCGACTGTCCCTGTGCTGCTGGTCCGCCGGCCCCTCCCTGAAAAAACTGGTTCGGTGCCCGCGCCGAGGTCATCAATCGCATCCATAGGCTTATATCCTTGTGGTCCCAGCGTAGCTCTTTCCGCACCGCCCTCCTTTGCCGAAACTGCTCATCATACCTCAGCCACGCAGTACCCCCATAAACTCTATACGCTTCCCCAATAGAATCCTGATAACAAAACAGCGCCGAACAATGTTCGGGTTGTTTTTCCCCAATGACACTTGCCATTATGGCGAACGCCTGCAGCCAATTGGTAAATGTACGCGGGATTAACCGGTATCTCCTTTTCTCTTCGTCCTCTTTTTTAGAATCGTCAGGTTTTACTCTATCCAAATTGAATTTTTCTAAAGGGAGTAAAGAAAAAATCTCCACATACTCACCTTTCCATAACTTTTCTCTAACCTCCTGCTTCAGATGCGCCCCTAACGGCCCTTCATAACACACATATACTTCACATTTTGCTGCATCTGCAATTCTAATGATGTCCTGCCTCGCCACCGTCTCACTGGCCACCGCCGTCTTGCCTACCTCCTGAACCACTACCTCACTTCCACCTTCCTTCGCGGGCGCTGAGCCGGCCCCTGCGACCACTGGCATTTCCGTACGCCCCCCTGCCTCTGCGTGTTCCCCCGATCCTGCTCCAGGTGGGACCCAGGCTGCCGCCGGCCCCACTGCTGTTTTGCCCGCCTGTTCAAACTTCTGGACTAGGTCTTTGATTCCTTCCAAGAAACCTAGTAAACCTGCAGCTCCCAGAGGGTTCTCCCCCGTCCCCCCCTTAGATGTCCCAGACCCAGAACCCCTGCTAGGCCCACTACCCTCATGTAAAATTGTCTCAGGTGTAAAAGGTGCTGACTTACCGGGCTGCATAGGTGACGCCCCATCAGCCGATCGTCTGCTGTCCACCTCTGCTGTTCTCCCCGCGCGGGGGGCTGCCTCTTCTTCAGACTCTGATCGCTCTTCCGAAAGGTTCAGCACCATGTCTTCCTCCTCTTCCGATGAAAGCTGGTCGGGCCTGCTGGCTGTAGCTGCCGCCGCCATCTTCCCCCTCCTCTGCGCAGCGCGTCCGTGTGGAGACTTCTGGACAGCCTTACCAGGACCGGTGTGCGTAACCTCAGTCCTGGCGGCCTCCGCTCTGCCCCTTCTCAGCTCCCTCCGTTCTGTATCAGGCCGCTGTGGATCTCCTGCCGCTGAAGGCCCGGAGGTCCCATCTGTATTCCTCCTCTGCGTGTTACCCCGTTCCGACTCTGGAAGCCTGGGGGAGGGGCCAGCGCGCACGCGTTCGCCGAGTCTACTAGGCCGCACTGAAGCCCTGTCTTTTCCTTTTTTCTCGCCGCCCGTTCTCAGCTCCCTGTCGGTAGTTCTTACCGGGCTGCCGCTGCTCGTGCGCGCCGTCCGTTTAGGGGGTGGGCCCGCCGCCGAAACTCCTCGACTCCCCCTTGCTTGCCTCTGATCCTCCCCTCGCTGCTCCGGCGAATACCGCTCCGGAGGTCTTGCCCTGCGGGCTCTAGTCACGCTCCTGCCCGCCAGTTCGGACGCCGCCTCTGTCCCCGTGAGTGCCGTACCTAGCGCCGCCTGGAGCCACTCGGGACCCCGCACTGCCGCCTCTTCTCTAAGCTGGGCCAGAATTCTCTCCACCTCCGACATGTTGCTTCTCTCCCTGAACTTTCCCCCACGCTTTGGTGACTCATCCCAGGCGGGATTCCCTTATAAATATTCCTGCAGCCCCTCCCCCTCGGCCCTATACTAACCACCCCTAATAAGAGTAGTTAATCCCTGTTAACCCTGTCATGCCCGCCCTACGCTTATTGCTTGGTTGCTGTTGCTCCGGGCTTACTTTACCTGTACTGAGACTTCAGTGTCCTCTGAATGATCTGTTTGCTGCACTGGTTATGAATAACTGCAAAATTGTATTTGGCCAGAGAGTAAGCATAGAAAAAAAGGACGTTTTGTGCATATAAATCACAAGCTGCTAAGATTTTAAAGTGACTGAGGGGTTGATTTACTAAAGACAAATAGGCTGTGCACTTTGCAAAGTGCAGTTGCACTCTGCAAGAGCAGTTGCTCCAGAGCTTAATAAATGAGGTGGAGCTCGGCTGACTTCCATCATCCAATCACGTGGAAGCAAAACTGCTGTTTTTTTCCCTTGCATGTGATTGGATGTTCTTTGCAAAGTAAAGCTTTACCTCATTTACTAAGCTCTGGTGCATCTGCACTGGCCGAGTGCAACTGTACATTGCAAAGTGCACAGTCTATTTGCCTTTAGTAAATCAACCCCTTTGTCTCTGTGCTAAGGTTCCCAAGCAAAGCTATACCTGTAAAAGAAGAGTGTAGTACTTCCCTCTCCTGCCACCCATGGCTCTGAATACCACTCTGTTAATGAGAGATCATTCCCTAAACTTTGCTGGGGTATGAACACTTCTGGAAGTATCGATCTCCTTGATTTCCTGAAGCTCTTACAGGTTCTCCCAGTTGACTTCCAAATTAATACAGGAAGAACCAGTGAGAGCTGCCAGGAGATATCCCCTGATTACTGGTGGTCTGATGACTGGCGGGGTAATGATCCAGAAGCAACAAGAGAGGTGTAGGAAGTATGGCTAAAGCAGAAGCAGGTAGATCCTTGTACTGCAGGTCCTCATGGTGCAGAAGTGACATCATTAATCTAACTCCAAATCTGGTGAAACTAGCAGTCAGAGGCATCTGCCTTAGATGATCTCATACTGCAGATATACAGGTTAGCAGTGCCAGGAGCAAAGTCAACCGGTGCCCAGGATGAAGATGGGAATCCCCCTGCCCCTCCATTTACTGTTTGGTGGAGAATCAGATGGGGCCAATAGTGGCGAGTGCCAAAATGTTTATTATGCAAGTGGCATGCAAATAAATAGTACCAGTATAAAGTTTAAAACAAAAAAATGTTTCTGAGTTGGTGGTGTCACTTAAAGGAAAAAATGTCCCCCGAGTTGGTGATGTGAATGGAATAAAAAAAAGGTCCCTAAATCAGTGGTGTCATTGGAAAAGACATACCCCTGCATGGGGGTGTCACTGACATGGAAAAATAATAAGTTGGTGGTGTCATTGGGAAAAAAATTGTCCCTAAGTCAGTGGTGTCACTGAAAGGAAAAAATCGTCCCTACATTGGTGGTGTCACAGGAAAAAACATCACTGCAAAGCTCCTCCCCTACCCCTAGTACAGAGCTCTTCCCCCCCCCCCCTTCTTCCTCACTAAAAAGCTCATCCCCCCAGTTCAGAGCTGTCCCCTCCCAGTACAGAGGTATCCCTTCCTCTACCCCTCTACGTACGACCGGACTAAAACAAGGAAGTTCATAGCCAGTATCCAATAGCTGCCCTAGCGTGGCTTTTTGTCTGTCGAACTAGCATACAGACGAGCGGACTTTTCGACCGGACTCGAGTTCGACGGATGGATTTAAAACATGTTTCAAATCTAAGTCCGTCCAACTTTTGAGAAAACAAAGTCCGCTGGAGCCCACACACGATCGAATTGTCCGACGAAATCCCGTCCGCCGGGCAAAGTCTGCCGTAAAGTCCGCTCCTGTGTGCACGGCATAACTCACATTCACATTCAGGGCAGGGGCTGAATGTATTGTGGAATTTGGACAGTTCAGTTGCATTTAAGGTACAGATTTTGGGAATACAAATTATGCATACAATAGTTACAAGAGGTTTCCATGTACTATACTAATCTTTTAAAATATAAGTCTGTTCTTTGTGTATTTTGTAGTTAAAGCGGAGTTCCGCTCACCCCTCCAAAAATTAAAAGCCAGCAGCTACACATATTGTAGCTGCTGACTTTTAATAATAGGACACTTACCTGTGCTGGAGTCCAGCGATGTCGGAACCACAGCTGATGTTTCCATTAGCTGTCGGGTGCTGCTGCTGCCATTGCTGGTAGGGGAACCCGGCAGTGAAGCATTGCGGCTTTACGGCCGGGTCCCTACGGCGCATGTGTGAAGCGTGCTGCGCTCTCTTACTGGCCCGGCGGTGGGGGGAAGGAGGAGGGAGGAGGAGGAAGCCGAACTTCTGACGTACTTCGCCGCAGCGAGGTCCGGCGGAAGTGAACACAGGGTACTTGTCAAAAACAGGTACCCGCTCCCCCCCCCCCCCCCCAAAAGCTGCCAAATGAGGCACGGGAGGGGGGACAGAGACAGGTGAGCGGAAGTTCAACTTTTGGGTGGAACTCTGCTTGAATTTTATACTTAGGTATAAAGTATGTTGCAGATGTAATAATGTTCCAGAGCGGACCTCCCATTTTCTGACAACAGGATATAGCTGACACATTATATTCTGTTTAAGTGCTGAAAATTGTGACCTCTTCACCTTTGTCTGCACAAGAGTTATTGCTGAAAGTAATAAACACACAGAGGAGCTCATTATACTAAGTGTTTTACACTGCATACTTTTCTAACAGTTACTGTACCTTAATTTGAAAATGGATATATTTGCTTTGCTATATGTACACTGCTGTTATTTTCTGTTTTAACAAGCACATTCATTTTATTATCAAAAAAACATATAGATATCCATTTTTAAATAATTAAAAGCAATAACGAGTGTCAAAAGGAACTAGTATCCTTGGGACTCAAATTTGTGAGGTCCCTCCCTAAAGGCCACCAGCCAAGCATACCAGGCATATACCGTGGCTATAAAAAAATAATCAACCCTCCTTTAAAATAATCACATTTTGTTGCTTTGCAGCATGAAATGAAGACAGGCACAGTTTTTATTTTATCCAGCTGTATTTACTACATATAACATCCAAGTGAAAGATATAACACCAACATGTCAAAAAAAAAAAAAAATCAAAAACAGAATCACTGAGTTGGAAAAAGGATCAACCCCGTATCAGTATTTTTTTGAACCATCTTTTGCTTTAATTACAGCCGTTAATCTGTTGGGATATCTCTCTAATGACTTTGCACATCTAGACTGCAATATTTGCCCACTCTTCTTTTGCAGAACTGCTCAAGTTCAGTTAAATTTGATGGTGCCAGTTTCTAGACTGCAGTTTTCAAGTCATTCCACAGATTTTCAATGGGGTTTATATCTGGGCTCTGACTAGGCCATGCAAGGACATTCACCTTTTTCTCCTTCAACCACTGTGTGGCCATTTTTGCTGTGTGCTTTGGGTCATTGTCATATTGGAAGGTAAACCTTCTTCCCATTGACAACTTTCTGGCAGAGGTCAGCAGATTTTCCTAGAAAATTTGACTGTATTTTGCCCCATCCGTTTTTCTTCTAAAACACCCCCATATTACCCCCTCCATGCTTTCCTGTAAGAATGGTGTTATTTGGATGTTGAGCTGTACTAGATTTCCGCCAGACATATAATTTGGTGTTGAGGCCAAATAATTCAATCTTATGCCGCGTACACACGATGGACTTTCTGGCATACTTGGTCCGGCACACTTTCTGACGGACTTTGTCCGCCAGGTGCGCCGGACTTTAAAACGGACGGACTTGCCCACACACGACCGGACTTTTCGGCGGGCTAAGTCCGCCCGTCTTTCCGACGGACTTTCGCTGGAGTTACGGCGGACTTTCAGAATGAACGGACTTGCCCACACATGGACAAGTCCGTTCATTTTGAACGTGACTCAAGTGCGACGGGACTAGAAAAGGAAGTCAATCTTGCCGCTTTTATCGGCGACATTGACACCTTGCGAGCCCCGTCACGGGGCTAAGGGCCTGGTATGGGTTTTAAAGGGAAGCCCCTACACCGAAAAAACGGCGTGGGGTCCCCCTAAAATCCATACCAGACCCCGATCCGAGCATGCAGCCCGGCCGGTCAGGAAAGGGGGTGGGGATGAGCGAGCGCCCCCCCCCTCCTGAACCGTACCAGGCCGCATGCCCTCAACATGGGAGGTGGGTGCTTTGGGGGAGGGGGCGCCCTGCGGGGCCCCCCCACCCCAAAGCACCTTGTCACCATGTTGATGAGGACAAGGGTCTCTTCCCGACAACCCTGGCCGTTGGTTGTCGGGGTCTGCGGGCGGGGGGCTTATCGGAATCCGGGAGCCCCCTATAATAAGAGGGCCTCCAGATCCCGGCCCCCCACCCTATGTGAATGAGTATGGGGTACATGGTACCCCTACCATTCACCTAGGGAAAAAGTGTCAATAATAAAACACACTACACAGATTTTTAAAATAATTTATTAAACAGCTCTGGGGGGGGGGTCTTCTTCCGGCGTCCGGTTGGTTCTTCTCCGCTCTCTCCGGCCTCTTCTCCCGGTGTTCCAGTTCTTTGGCCTCCGCTGTCTTCAGGTTGCTCTCTTGCCAGCGGAGGTCCGGACTTCTGGGCTTCTTGCCTCCTTCCCTCTTCTCTTCTCTTCTCCAGAAGTTGACATGACGCTCTCTGGACTGTTCTCTGAGGGGTCCGTTGTGACTTATATAGGCGGAGAATCCGCCCCCTTATGATGTCACAGTCCCTGGGCATGCTGGGACTGTGACGTTTTAGGGGGCATGGTCACCGTGTGATGTTGACCACGCCCCCTAAAACGTCACAGTCCCAGCACAGTCTCCGCCTATATAAGTCACAACGGAGCCCTCAGAGAGCAGTCCAGCCAGAGAGAGCGTCGTGTCAACATCTGGAGAAGAGAAGAGAAGAGGGAAGAAGGCAAGAAGCCCAGAAGTCCGGACCTCCTGTCACGTACCTGGTAGGTTGTGAGCCTGAAGTGCAGAGAAGGACCTCCCTTACAGCTCCCACTCCTGTTCCTCTGGAATGGAGACAGAAGGCCAGGAGTGAGGAGTGGTATGGGTGCCTGGCAGGATCGACAGTCACCGGAAGTTCAGGAGTGGAGACACCCTCTGGGTCCAGAAGCTGAAGAGGACACTGGATCGCAGAGAGGACCCGGAGCCACAGCAGATAAGGAAGCAGGTAAGTAAGCAGGTAAGTAAGCAGGACTGGAACCAGGAACAAAGCAGCAGGTAGTAGCCTGGAACGCTGGACTGGAACCTGGAACAAGCAGCAGGTAGTAGCCTGGAACGCTGGACTGGAACCTGGAACAAACAGCAGGTGGTAGCCTGGAACGCTGGACTGGAACCTGGAACAAGCAGCAGGTAGTAGCCTGGAACGCTGGACTGGAACCTGGAACAAGGCAGCAGGTAGTAGACTGGAACGCTGGACTGGAACCAGGAACAAGGCAGCAGGTAGTAGACTGGAACGCTGGACTGGAACCAGGAACAAGGCAGCAGGTAGTAGACTGGAATGCTGGACTGGAACCAGGAACAAGGCAGCAGGTAGTAGACTGGAACGCTGGATACAGGTGTCAGACTGAGGGGTGGTCAAACAAGCCAGAGGTCGGTATCGGTCGATCAGCAGAGGTACCAGGGACAACACAGAGGGATGGTCAGGCAAGCCAAGAGGGTCTGGTGCAGGCGGATAGCAGGATGGTCTAACAGGAAGCCGGGTCAATAGCAGAGTACACAGGTCAGATCAGGTTAAGGCACACAGAACGCTGTAGAGCAGACAGCGGGGATGGAGTGTGACAGGCCGGTTTAAATAGCCCGCCTGGCACTAGCGGGAGTGCGCGCGCGCGTGCCCGTGCGTGACAGCACCCGTGAACACGCGCGCATGCGCAGTGGAACCCGCGGCCGTGTCCCCCTGCGTCTGGATCGCTGATTATTGGCAGGATCTTCATGACACCTCCGCTGGCAAGAGAGTGGCCTGAAGACAGCGGAGGAGCCGGCCGAAGAACTGGAACACCGGGAGAAGAGGCCGGAGAGAGTTGAGAAGAACCAACCGGACGCCGGGAGAAGAGGGACCGGAGGGACCCCCAAAGCCGGAAGAAGACCCCTGAAGCCAGAGGAAGACCCCCACGGAGCTGTTTAATAAATTATTTTAAAAATCTGTGTAGTGTGTTTTATTATTGACACTTTTTCCCTAGGTGAATGGGTAGGGGTACCATGTACCCCATACTCATTCACATAGGGTGGGGGGCCGGGATCTGGGGGCCCTCTTATTATAGGGGGCTCCCGGATTCCGATAAGCCCCCCGCCCGCAGACCAATGGCCAGGGTTGTCGGGAAGAGGCCCTTGTCCTCATCAACATGGGGACAAGGTGCTTTGGGGTGGGGGGGCCCCGCAGGGCGCCCCCTCCTCCAAAGCACCCAACCCCCATGTTGAGGGCATGCGGCCTGGTACAGTTCAGGAGGGGGGGGCGCTCGCTCGTCCCCACCCCCTTTCCTGACCGGCCGGGCTGCGTGCTCGGATCGGGGTCTGGTATGGATTTTAGGGGGACCCCACGCCGTTTTTCCGGCGTAGGGGTTTCCCTTTATAATCCATACCAGACCTAAGGGCCTGGTATGCCCCGCGCTCGCCGCAATAGGAAAATTTGTTTTTCCTATTGCAGCGAGCGCGAAATGCAATACCCTGCCCTTGCGTCGCATCTAGTCCGTTGGACCAGCATACAGACGAGCGGGCTTTCTGTCGGACCAGCACACAGACGAGCGGACTTTCTGCCAGAAACTGAGTCCGACGGAAAGATTTTAAACATGTTTCAAATCTAGGTCCGGTGGGCTTTTGGGAAAAAGCCCGCCGGAAAAGTCCGCCGGAGCCTACACACGGTCGGATTGTCCGGCAGACTCTGGTCCGCCGGACCAAGTATCCCGGAAAGTCCGCTCGTGTGTACGCGGCATTAGTCTCATCTGACCATAACACCTTTTTCCATGTGGCCTCAGAATCTTCAAGGTACATTTTGGCAAAGCTCAGTCATGACTGCATGTGGCCTTTCTTGAGGAGTGGCTTTTTTTCCTGCAAACCCCCCCCCCCCCCCCCATATATGCCTTATTTGTGGAGAATTTGTGATATTGTTGTCACATGCACACAATGATTTCTCTTAATTTCCTGCAACTGCTTCAGAGATGCTGTAGGCCTCTTGGTAGCCTTTCTGACTGGTTTCCTCCTGGCTCCTTCATCCAGTTTGGAGTGATGTCCTGATCCAGGGAGGGTCTGTGTTGTACCAAATACCTTCCTCTTCTTAATATTAGACTTCACTGTGCTGCTAGGCATTGATATAGCATTTGACATTTTTTATATCCATCTCCTGAGTTGTGTCTGTCCACAACTTAATCCCGGAGATGTTTTGACAGTGCCTTGCCACCCATAGTTGATGGTTTGCTACAGTTGCACTACCAGGGACCGAAATGCTCCAGGAAAGCTCTTTTAATGCTGAGCTAATCAAAATGACCACATCTGATCACAGTTGAAAGTCAAATGGCTTTGTGTGTCATTTAGAAGGTAATTAGCTACACCTGATTGAGTTAACAAGTCATTTTTAAGAGGGCTTGATCCTTTTTCCAACTCAGTGATTCTGTTTTTTAATTTAGTTTTTTGTTTACATTTTTTTTCTGACATGCTGGTGTTATATCTTTCACTTGGATTTTATAAGTTGCACTGAGTAAATACAGCTGGATAAAACCAAAAAAATGTGTCTTCATTTCAGGCTGCAAAGCAACAAAATGTGACTAGGGAGTAGGGAGTGTTTCTGGGAGATTTAAGTGGGCATGGGTGTAATTGTGGGATGTCAAAGGACATATGCACAATAAAGTTTAATGCTGAAATTCAGGCTAAATAAATATTACCTAGCTACATGAGTCATATGTATTCTTACTTACAGGGTAACTCCACTTTCATGGAAAAGAAATAGCAAATAAAAAAAAAATAATATAGCATATACAATTGCAACACAAGTCATATTGTAATTGAATTTCATTAAAAATGTAAGTGGTATTTGTCTTGATGATACATACGCAAAGAGAAAATAGGGACCCAAAGAATAAGTATTGAGGTTTTGTTTTTATTCCTTTTAGACCAAAAAAGAAAAATTAACACAGGCCATTTAGTTTTACTCAGGCCACAACAACAGCAACAGTAATGCCATAGATAGTAATTGCATTACTTTTTTAGTATGCAGAATAATATGTTATTTTCCTACAGTTATTTAGCTATATTTTATTAATTTGTCATAGTTACAATCTAACTGCTTTTAAAACACTCTTATGCCCTGTACACACGATAGGATTTTCCGATGGAAAATGTGTGATAGGACCTTGTTGTCCATAGGAATTTCCGACACACAAAGTTTGAGAGCTTGCTATAAAATTTTCCGACAACAAAATCCGTTGTCGGAAATTCCGATCGTGTAAACACAAATCCGACGCACAAAGTGCCACGCATGCTCAGAATAAATTAAGAGACTAAAGCTATTGGCTACTGCCCCGTTTATAGTCCCGATGTACGTGTTTTACGTCACCACGTTCAGGATGATCGGATTTTCCGACAACTTTGTGTGACCGTGTGTATGCAAGACAAGTTTGAGCCAACATCCGTCGGAAAAAATCCATGGATTTTGTTGTCGGAATGTCCAATCAATGTCCGACTGGGTGTACGGGGCATTAGTCTATGAGTTACGACCATAGTTAACAATTTAAAATGCACAAAATTGTGCCTACAGTGTTTAAGTATGTGACAATAAAGGCTAAGACTAAAGAGTCTCAACCCCAGCTGTTCAATATGACACGTGTTTGCATTTTTCCCTACAATGTAACGGTATGGCTCTTAAAAAAACTTGTTTGAAGCTTGCTGAATGCTTTGCAAATGCTGTGAAAAAGTTTGCTTCACCCACTGCTCTTATTCAAGCCTAATCTTGTGTAAGGAAGGCCTAAATGTATGGTGCAGGAGCCCATGATGGACATATTTTGCCATGGCCTGGATTGAGTGTTTTCTGAAATGGATTATTACAGTCTGTTCCATACACAGACCTGATTATAGCCTTCAAAGCAGCAGCTGCTCATACAGTACATGTCTCTACAAGACACAAAACATCTGGGCTGAAGCTCACTTAAACATTCAGTAGAGAGCTGATTGGGCTGAGGACGTGGCAGAAGGGAAATCCTCCCATTCTTGGCCCAAAGCTCACCCCTCCTTCTTTTAAACAGAACCAAATGGCACGGATGCAGATGTCAGCCGATGTACGTGGCGTCTCTGCCACAAGATTGCAGTTTATTTTATTCAAAATTACCTTTTTAAAAATAGTGAATGTTTCTGTGTGCAATTTTAAATCCAGACAGAACAGGGAGCCCTCAAAGTGTCAGCTACAGAGTTAAAATATGTTCTAATTAAGGGGGAAAAATTTTGTAATAAAATTGCATTCCACCATTATTTGTGGACGTGCATTTCATAAAAACTATCCGCAATGTTCCTGAGTAACTAATCAGGTTCCTTGCTGAAGAATGATAGTTGGGAAGTTAAAGCCTTACTCTCACTGGTTGTTGTAGGGGAATATAGACAGGTATTATTTCCAACTCATTCATAAACTAGACCTTTAAATAATGAGTTTGGCCCTTTCACACGAAGGGTCCATTTAGGTCTAACTGTCAGTTTTTCAGATGGACCTAATCAGGCCCTCCATTAAGCCCTATGGACCAGTGGGTGTAAACAGACCTGTGTCCATTTAAAAGCCACCTACCACCAATCCGATCCGGTCCACTAAACAAAAACAGATCCGTCCCCCTCCATCTAGGCGGATCAGAGCAGAAGGCAGTCAGGTATAAATGGACAGCAGAGTCCGTTTACACCTGGCTGTCCATAGAGCAGAGTGGGCTTTATCCATGTTAGCTCTGCATAAACTGAGCAGACACAGACCTGTTATCTGCCTGCTCTGATATTGAACAGATCCCTTGCTAATCAAAATGGAGTCAACACCATGTGAAAATAAAATAAAACAGGTAAATAAAAGGATGAAGTAAAGCATTGCACAAGTCATAATTGTAAACATATTATAATTTGGTATAGCAATCCATAAAATGAAATCTTTGTATCCTGAAAGCCTCCCAAAAAAACCCCCTTTAGGATAATTTTTTACTTTCTAGCATCTGAAATAATGTAACCTTTCGCAGAAGAAAAAAAGCATCCAAGAGGCGCTGGAACGTTGATGTGAGTTCATAGTAGTTAGATGGCAAATACATTCGGAGAGCTCACTGGCTCAGGTTAGGATGCTCACAACAGACAAGGGTACCCTCCAGTGGGTACCCCAGTAGGTTACCAGAGAAAAACATGCACAAGTGGAAGGTGTGCCAGACCAAATGATAACAGTCCACACTCATTTATTAGTTTGTACGAAAAAAACAATCAAGGTATTAGTCAAGAAAAAAAAAACCCCTTCATCGGGGCTTCAGTTAAAATAACAACATTGGGCCTAGTTTCACACTACTGTGATGCGATGTACTGCAAATTTAATCAATTTTTTGTCCTGTGTGAGGTTCAAATTTTCCTTGCGTTTTGAGGTGGAATTTACCGCAAATTTACTGCAATTTTACTGCAAATTTCAGGAGGCAGACAATGAATAATTCGCAGAGATGTGAACTGTGTGCTGCGAGTTGACTGCAAGTTCAGTTGAAGCCTATGGAGATACAGTCATAGGCTACAGTCAAGTACAGGACCCTTTTTTTTCTCCCACCAAATTTGCAATGCTTAGATGTCAACCAAAGCCATGGAATACTATGCTTTTTACATGACCTGCAAATCTATGTGTTCCTAAATGCATCAAACCAGCTGTAAATTCGCATCAGTGTGAACCCAGGCTGAATGGACTCAAAATAGAGTGTTCCTTTATGAAACTGGGTAGGGAAACTGATTGTTGGATAAAGGAGAGTTACTGGCCAGCAGATTTTGTGCAGGCAGTCAAATAAAATTATTTGGACTCTATTATCCTCCTTCCATTTGTGCATGTTTTGTTTTGTTTTTTCCAATAAAGGAGATTGGTAACCCACCACTGCCCTTTGCTGCTACCATTGCTTTTGAAAACGGATGCAAAAGATTTCTACCCTTATACATGTCAGGCCTAGAGTTGCCACCTCATCCCTTTAATCCCAAACACATATGAATTACACAGGTTCTGAGGCTAATTTAATGCAGATAAAGCACCAGGTGAGTTTAATTACCACCTTAATAAGCCACAGAAGCTGTGCAATTCATATGTGTTCGGGTTTAAAGGGATGAGGTGGCAACCCTAGTCAGGCCCAATATGACCTCCTATGATTTAAGAGGTCTAAGTTTAAAGTGAGCGGTTTGATAGGCATGAGGTAAAGAAGAGACACTTTGTGGTGGCAAGAGACAATCGTTTTCAAACACAATATTTTTATATATACTGTATATTTGGATAAGATATTGTCTCGATGATACGCATTTTGCAAAACTTTGTATTGAATTGATTGACACTTGTTTAGTTAGTATTATAATATTTTGTTTATTATATGAAATTTTGACATTATTTGGTGTGTTAGAGGTACCTTGGTTTACACGAGTGAATATACTTGAGATAGAGCTGCACTTTATTCAGACAGTTTATATTCCTACCTGCTTCTGCTCTGAAGAAAAAATAATTTTGAACCTGCCCCCTGCCGACCCGTGCTGTCATTGCTGTGATTGGACACAGCACAAGTTTGGCAGCAGATTTCAGCTAAAGATTTCAGCTGAAACCTGCAGATCAGCTGAAAAGCAGGGCAAAAAAACAGCCAGATTAGCAAGTAAAAGCAGCACATATTACACACATTACACTTGTTAGTCACACCGTTAACCCCTTGATTGCCCCTAGATGTTAACCCCTTTCCAGCCAGTGTCATTAGTACAGTGCCAATGTACAGTATTATCACTGAGCATTGTATTTGTGTCACTAGCGACATCAGTATCAGTTAGTGACCCTCCCAGCCAGTGTCTGTTAGCGCCAGATTGCTCTCCACCCTATTAAGTCACACTATAAGTCGCTGATTACACAATAGCATCTATAGCTGTGTAAATTCCAGTATATATACTATATATAGTTTGTATATGCTATAACTTTCACACAAACCAAATAATATACGCTTATTGTGATTTTTTTTTTATACCAAAGTCATATAGCAACAATATATATATATATATATATATATATATATATAGCCTAAATTTATGAAGAAATTTGATTTTCTGATTATTTTATTGGACATGTTTTATAACAGAAACTAGAAAATATCGGGGGGGGGGGGGGGGGGGGGGTTCAAAATGTTCAGTCTTTTTTCGTTTACCTCACAAAAAAAAAAAATGGTAATCAAATACCATCAAAAGCTCTATTTGTGTGAAAAAAAAAAAAAGATAAAAATGTAATATTTATGGAACCCAGGTCCAACCCATATGTCTAATAATTGTGACTTCCATTTTATTAAATGTGGCTTAATACTACCCCTGAGTGGCTGATACCTAGATTTTCTAGCAATCTCAGAAGTTACTGGAGCGTGTAGTCTTGTTCTAGTGCCAATAGCGGCACTACTGTTAAGTAGTCCTAGTACAGGCATACCCCGCTTTATGGACACTCACTTTACGTACACTTGTGAGTACGGACCCTGGCACCCCTATTACAGCCTCTGGTACCCCCACTACAGCCTAGAAGTGAAAAAAGGTATTGCTACACTTTTAAGTGGAGTTCCACCCAAAAATTGAACTTCAGCTTTAAGGGAAGGTGACCCCCTGACATGCCACATTTGGCATGTTATTTTTTTTGGGGGGGGGAACGGAAACCCTCTTTTTAGAGGGTTCCAGCTCCCACTTCTTCCCAGGGCTCCGCAGGACCGGAAGTCTGTTCACCTCTCCCCCCTCCCTCTTGGCAATCATCTGGGACACGTCACCGGTCCCAGATGATTGCTTGGCCGGTCAGTGCGTGCCCGGCTGTGAAGCCATAGCTGGGCGCCCACAGTGACAATGCCGGCGCCGCAGAGAGGAGGGGGAGACGAGGGCTTTGTTCCCCCGCATGGCTGGACCCTGGGACGGGTACGTTTCCGATTATTAAAAGTCAGCAGCTGCAGTATTTGTAGCTGCTGACTTTTAAAGCTTTTTTTTTTAAGCGGAACTCTGCTTTAAGTACATTTTCATTTTACATACATGCTCTGGTCCCATTGTGTACTTAAAAGTGGCATATGCCTGTATTACCCATCAACAGTGGTCAAATAAAAAACTGGAGGTCTGGTTAGATGAAACAGGAAAGACAAGCAGTCAAGTATAATTTAGGGATTTTCAGTCTTGTGGTTATTTGGGCATTTTATTAAGAACAAATTTGAAAAGTAAACATTTTGTTAGGCTGTAAAAATATTTGGGAGACTGAAGAATACCAAGCATGGGAGGAATGGCAGGACGGTGATTTTGGATTATACAGTGCATCCGGAAAGTAGTCACATCGCTTAACTTTTTCCACATTTTGTTACAGCCTTATTCCAAAATGGATTAAATTCATTATTTTACTTAAAACTCTACAAACAATACCCCATAATGACAATGGGAAAAACATTTGAAATCTTTGCAAATTTATTAAAAATAAAAATATGAAAAAATCCACATGTACGGTGCCTTGAAAAAGTATTCATACCCCTTGACATTTTCCACATATTGTCATGTCTTTTAGAAATAAATATCTGAAAAGTGTGGCTTGCATTTGTATTCAGCCCCCCGAGTCAATACTTTGTAGAACCACCTTTCGCTGCAATTACAGCTGCAAGTCCTTTTGGGTATGCCTCTACCAGTTTTGCACATCTAGAGAGTGAAATTGTTGCCCATTCTTCTTTGCAAAATAGCTCAAGCTCTGTCAGATTGGATGGAAAGCATCTGTGAACAGCAATTTTGATGTCTTGCCACAGATTCTCAATTGGATTTAGGTCTGGACTTTGACTGGGCCATTCTAACACCTTCCAGGTCCTGATGGAAGGTGAACCTCCATCGCAGTCTCAAGTCTTTTGCAGACTCTAACAGGTTTTCTGTTAGCCTTTGCTCAATACGTTGTTGAAGCACCTTTGGCATCAATTACACCCAAGTCTTTTTAAATATGATGCTACAAACTTGGCACTCCTATTTTTGGGCAGTTTCTCCCATTCTTCTTTGCAGGACCTCTCAAGCTCCATCAGATTTTTGAGGTTATTTTCAGATCTCTCCAGAGATGTTCAAGTCTAAGCACTGGCTGGGCCACTCAAGGACATTCACAGAGTTGTAGCCATTCCTTTGTTATTGTGGCTGTGTACTTAGGGTCGTTGTTCTGTTGGAAGATGAACCTTCTCCTCAGTCTGAGATCCAGAGCGCTCTGGAGAAGATCTTCATCAAGGATTTCTCTGTATATTATTGCATTCATCTTTCCCTTGATCCTAACTAGTCTCCTAGTTCCTGCTGCTGAAAAACATCCCCACAGCATGATGCTTTCACCAGCTTGCTTCACTGTAGGGATGGTATTGGCCAGGTGATGAGCAGTGCCTGGTTTCCTCCCGAAATTACGCTTGCCATTCAGGCCAAAGAGTTCAATCTTTGTTTTATCAGACCAGAGAACTTTGTTTCTCATGGTCTGAGAGTCCTTTAGGTGTCTTTTGGCACACTCCAGAAGGCGCTGTCATGCCTTTTACTGAGAAGTGGCTTCCATCTGGCCACTCTACCATACAGGCCTGATTGGTGGAGTGCTGCAGAGATGGTTCTTCGTCTGGAAGGTTCTCCTCTCTCCATAGAGGAAAAGTTAGAGCTCTGTCAGAGTGACCATCGGGTTCTTGGTCACCTCCCTAAGGCCCTTCTCTCCTGATTGCTCAGTTTACCCGGGTGGCCGTTCTAGGAAGAGTCCTGGTGGTTCCAAACTTCTTTCATTTACACATGATGGAGATCACTGTGCTCATTGGGACCTTCAATGCTGCAAACAGTTTTCTGTACCCTTCCCCAGATCTGTGCCTCGATACAATCCTGTCTCGGAGGTCTATAAACAATTCCTTGGACTTTATGGCTTGGTTTGTGCTCTGACATGCACTGTTAACTATGGGACCTTATATAGATAGGTGTGTGCCTTTCCAAATCATGTCCAATCAACGGAATTTACCACAAGTTTTAGAAACATCTCAACGATGATCAGTGAAAACAGGATGCACCTGAGCTCAATTTTGAGTGTCATGGCAAAGGCTGTGAATATTTATGTACATGTGATTTTTTTTTTTTTCGGTTTTTATTTTTAATAAATTTTCAAAGATTTCAAACAAACTTTTTTCACGTTGTCATTATGGGGTATTGTTTGTAGAATTTTGAGGAAAATAATGAATTTAATCAATTTTGGAATAAGGTTGTAACATAACAAAATGTGGAAAAGTGTAGCGCTGTGAATACTTTCCAGGTGCACTGTATTGTGTGATGGGGGCTCAGTGATTTGGGGAGCTTTGTGATGGGGGAACTTTGATGTGATGAGAAGACTAGGTGAATCTAATGTAATAGGGGGCTCTGACATATGGGGAAGAACTCTGACATATGGGGGTGACCCTGATATTATGGAGAGACTCTAATGTGATGGGGTGGAACCTCTGATGTGATGGAAGGACCTCTTATGTGAAGGGGGGCTTTTAGTGTGAAGTTCATTTCATCAAGGCAGTTGCATGCATTATCCCAGGCTCAGGTTTGCCATTGATGTAGTAATATTTATATATTTTTTACATTTTAGATGGGGGGTACTTCAGGATTTTGCATACTTTTAAAGGATGGCGCTACTGAAATAAGTTTGAGAAATGCTGCCAATAAATATACCTTCTTTCTGTGTTACAAATGATAATTGGTTTCATTTCAAAAGATGCATTACCTAATGCCCCAGAATGCTGAGGTTTGAAGGGGGGCTTAAGGTTTACCCCTACTTTACCTATAGCATTTGTTTGTTGAATTGATAGTGCAAAAAAATAAATAAATAAATAAAAAAGAAAGTTTGTAATTGTGCCTACATATCTTTTATGATTTTCATCCCACTATTAGATAAAACAGTTATTAGACACAACATGGCAATCTTGTTTTGCACCTCATCTATGCATCTGAAATGTTTGGTCGGTGTTGGATTTTATCTTATAGTGATCTGTTCAGGCAGTCTATGTGGAATGATGATACTGACGCCTGAACAATACAGCTACTGTAACGTGGCTGCTGCTTTGAGATCATGAACAGTCTGTAAATGTAAAAGCCTTTCTGAATAATTTTTATGTGAGTCACTTTTATGGAATGCATTGAATGAATGTGATCTAACTCAATGCTCTGCAATGCACCAAAAAGGAACACTACTGTGGGATTTAAAGGGTTCCAGTAAATGTATACCTGTAAACAAATCAATGGTTAATGTCTACCTGAGCTTTGTTTACTATTCTAAAGCCTATTAGCTATATGCTAAATACATTCTGTATACATATCAAAAGTTCTCACCAGCAATAGTTGCATGGTTTTTCATAAGGCATGTTTCCTGATGGTGAAAACAGTAAACCATGACTACTTTGTTTGGGTTGGAACAACCACTTGTAGCCTCCATTGGAAGCTTGTGTGATGGAAGACAATGCTGGAAGGTGACCCCTGACATGCCACTTTTGGCATGTCATTTTTTTGGGGGGGAGTGTAAACCCTCTTTTTAGAGAGTTCCAGCTCCCACTTCCTCGCGGGGCTCCACGGCGCCGGAAGTCAGTTCACCTCTCCCCCCTCCCTCTCGGCAAACATCTGGGACCCGTCACAGGTCCCAGATGATTGCCCGGCCAGTCACAGCGCACCGCGCGGCTCACGCATGAGCAGTGCGTGCCCGGCTGTGAAGCCACAGCCAGGTGCCCACAGTGACAATCCCGGCACTGCAGAGAGGAGGGGGAGACGAGCGGGGCTTCGCTGGAGTCTTTGTAGCTGCTGACTTTTTTTTTAAGTGAAACTCCACTTTACGTACATTTTCATTTTACATACATGCTCTGGTCCCATTGTGTACTTAAAAGTGGGGTATGCCAATGTAGCACCCTCTACCATAGGTAGGTGCTAGAGTAAGGATTTTGTAAGGGAAACTGTCAGTGCGGGTAAATTTGGGCATGCCTATGCTTCAGGCTAGGCCTGCTTGTTTTGATCTGGGGGCAGGGAGTGGTTAGTTTAGCAGTGGGTGTGACCACCTGTGCTTTAGTTCTGAAGCACCCCCCCCTGCTTCCTGGAAGAATTATCTGGAAGAGGGGTGGGGCCTAGGACTGGAGTGGCAGGCAGTTCATGTGAGGAGCTCTGACCAATCCCCAACTGGAATTGGCAGGGGACAGGCCTCCCATATAAGCTGAGGTAACAGGCCACTGGGGAGGAGTTGTCGGCCAGGAGATGTGAAAAAAAGGGGTACTAGGCAGAAGCAGGGGCCCCATTCCCATCGGGGGGGTGTGAGGCCTAGTGGAGGAGCCCGGGAGAGCTGGGAGGGAGCTTCATCTTTTAGGTCATATATGAAGTGTTCTGGAACGGAGGGGCTGGAGAAGCTATGAACGTATGTCCAGTTAAAGTTCTCCATCATGGACTCAGGGAAGGAGAAGGTCGGTGAGTGGACCAGAGTGGAGTTCTGCATGAGGCATGCCAGGGAAGCTGGGTGTGAGGCCAGAGGAGAGACTGTGGGGAGAGTATCAAATCGCTGTGGAATGAGGGCGCAGGATTTTCAGGCCGGACTAGCTGGGAGCAGTAGTCCACCAATCAACACATGCTACTAAATTATTAGGCCGCCGGGGAGAGGTACTGCAGACCTCTGGCCTAGTAACAGTGCAACCAATTCTAGCCAGCAACTGAGACTGTTCAGAGTGGTCTCTTTTGTCAAAAGAGGATGATGTGACAGGAAGATTAATGATCTACAGTGGAAGTTCGTGCAGGAGGGTGGAAGTCCTGGGAGCAACAGTCTGCAGGAGATATGCAGAGGAGGAGAAATAGTCTGCATGGTGTTATGCAGGGGAAGCGGCTGTAGATATTATGTGCACAGAAGTACTTCATGGCTCAACCTTTTGTTCAAATTCTTAAACATGATGGCAAAGCAATTGTTCTATGGGCATCCCATATTTCCTTTCCCCCAACTAAGTTATATTCTCCATAAACAAAACAAAAACAACGCAAAATGACTGTTCATTGTCTCAGAAGGGATAGATGGAGGTCTGGCAGCAGGGTGACATGGTGGATGTTAGTTACTAGTAGGGATGTAAGTTCGACTCGAACATTGGGTGGTCGCCTGTTCGCAGAATAGCGAACAATTTGGGGTGTTCGCGGCAAATTCGAAAGCCGCGAAACATCCTTTAAAAGTCTAGGGGAGAAATCAAAAGTGCTAATTTTAAAAGTTAATATGCAAGTTATTGTCATAAAAAGTGTTTGGGGACCTAGGTCCTGCCCCAGGGGACATGTATGAATGCAAAAAAAGTTTTAAAAACGGCCGTTTTTTCGGGAGCAGTGATTTTAATAATGCTTAAAGTGAAACAATAAAAGTGAAATATTCCCTTAAATTTCATACCTGGGGGGTTTCAATAGTATGCCTGTAAAGTGGCGCATTTTTCCCGTGTTTAGAACAGTCCCTGCAAAAAATGACATTTCAAAAGGAAAAAAAGTCATTTAAAACTACTGGCGGCTATAATGAATTGTCTATGGGAGAAATCAAAAGTGCACATTTTAAGGGTTAATATGCAAGTTATTGTCATAAAAAGTGTTTTGGAACCCGGGTCCTGCCCCAGGGGACATGTATGAATGCAAAAAAAGTTTTAAAAATGGCCATTTTTTCGGGAGCAGTGATTTTAATAATGCTTAAAGTGAGACAATAAAAGTGAAATATTCCTTTAAATTTGGTACCTGGGGGGGTGTCTATAGTATGCCTATAAAGTGGCGCATTTTTCCCATGTTTAGAACAGTCCCTGCCCAAAATTACATTTCTAAAGGAAAAAAAGTCATTTAAAAGTAAAAGCGGCTATATTGAATTGTCGGGTCTCGGCAATACAGATAAAAGTCATTGAAAAAAACAGCATGGGATCCCCCCAGTCCATTACCAGGCACTTCGGGTCTGTTATGAATATTAAGGGGAACCCCAAACCAAAATCTTTACAAAAAATTGCATGGGGGTCCCCCAAATTTCATACCAGGCACTTCAGGTCTGGTATGGATATTAAGGGGAACCCTGCGCCAATTTTTTTTTTAAATGGCGTAGGGGTCCCCCTCAAAATCCATACCAGACTCTTATCCAAGCACGCAACCTGGCAGGCCGTAGGAAAAGAGGGGGGCGAGAGAACACTCCCCTCCTGAATCATACCAGGCCACATGCCCTCAACATGGAGAGGGTGCTTTGAGGTAGCCCCCCAAAGCACCTTGTCCCCATGTTGATGGGGACAAGGGCCTCATCCCCACAACCCTTGCCCGGTGGTTGTGGGGGTCTGCGGGCAGGGGGCTTATCGGAATCTGGAAGCCCTCTTTAACAAGGGGATTCCAGCCTCCCCCCTGTGTGAAATGCTAACGGGGTACAAATGTACCCCTACCATTTCACAAAAAAAGTGTCAAAATGGTGCAAAAGACAAGACACAGCTTGGGACAAGTCCTTTATTAAAAAATTAAAAAATAAAAATGTCCCGCGAAGTCCATTAATTTTCTTCTCTCGCTCTGCCGACCGAAAAAGTAAAAAAAAACCAAAGCCGCGACCGACCCGCCCCCATGGGAGGTACCCGCCGTATGACGCATCTTTGCTTTGACAGTTCTTATATAACTGAGGGCGGGGCCACATGGTTACGTTCCCGGGTGACCCCGCCCCCTCTGATGCACAGGGACTTCCCCATGGCTTTCCTGGGGCTTCAGAGGGGGCGAGGCCACTACTTAATTGGGTAGCCCGCCCCCTCTGATGCCCCGGGAAAGCCATGGGGAAGTCCCCATGCACGTATCCGTGTGGCCCCACCCTCAGTTATGTATGAACTGTCAAAGCAAAGACACGTCATACGTGGAGGCAGGTCAGTCGCGGCTTTGTTTGTTTTTTTCAGTCTGTCAGCGGAGCAAGAGAAGAAGATAAATGGACTTCGTGGGACATTTTTATTTTTTTATTTTTTAATAAAGGACTTGTCCCAAAGCTGTGTCTTGTCTTTTTTAACATTTTGACACTTTTTTGTGAAATGGTAGGGGTACATTTGTACCCATTACCATTTCCCACAGGGGGGAGGCCGGAATCTGGGGGACCCCTTGTTAAAGGGGGCTTCCAGATTCCGATAAGCCCCCCACCCACAGACCCCCACAACCACCAGGCAAGGGTTGTGGGAATGAGGCCCTTGTCCCCATCAACATGGGGACAAGGTGCTTTGGGGGGGCTACCCCAAAGCACCCTCCCCAAAGCTCTCTCGTCCCCCCCTCTTTTCCTTCGGCCTGCCAGGTTGTGTGCTCAGATAAGGGTCTGGTGTGGATTTTTGGGGGGACCCCCACACCATTTTTTTTTAATTTTGGCATGGGGTTCCCCTTAAAACCCATACCAGACCCTTCAGGTAGGGGACCCCTAGGACCTTTTTTAAAAAAAATTGGCGCATTTTTTAGGGGGACCCCCACGCAAACGGCCGTTTCTAAAACTTTTTTTTGCATTGATACATGTCCCCTGGGGCAGGACCTGGGTCCCCAAACACTTTTTATGACAATAACTTGCATATTAACCCTTAAAATTAGCACTTTTGATTTCTCCCATACACAATTTACTAAAGCCGCTATTACTTTTAAATGACTTTTTTTCCTTTAGAAATGTCATTTTGTGCAGGGACTGTTCTAAACCCAGGAAAAATGCGCCACTTTACAGGCATACTATAGACACCCCCCAGGTATGAAATTTAAAGGAATATTTCACTTTTATTGTTTCACTTTAAGCATTATTAAAATCACTGCTTCCAAAAAAAACGGGCATTTTTAAAACTTTTTTGCATTGATACATGTCCCCTGGGGCAGGACCCAGGTCCCCAAACACTTTTTATGAAAATAACTTGCATATTAACCCTTAAAATTAGCACTTTTGATTTCTCACGTTCGTGTCCCATAGACTTTAATGGTGTTCGCGTGTTCGAACAAATTTTTTGCCTGTTCGCATGTTCTGCTGCGAACCGAACCAGGGGGTGTTTGGCTCATCTCTAGTTATTAGCAACCAAGCGTTACACCTGTATTACCCATCAACAATGGTCAAATAAAAAACTGGAGGTCTGGTTAAATGAAACAGGGAAGACAAGCAGTTAAGTACAATTTAGGGATTTTCAGCCTTGTGGTTATTTGGGCATTTTATTAAGAACAAATTTGAAAAGCAAACATTTTGTTAGGCTGCAATAAAATTTGGGAGACTGAAGACTGCCAAGCATGGCAGGAATGGCAGGAAGGTGATTTTGGATTATACAATGCATTCGGAAAGTAGTCACAATGCTTCACTTTTTCCACATTTTGTTATGTTACAGCCTTATTCCAAAATGGATTAAATTCATTATTTTCCTCAAAATTCTACAAACAATACCCCATAATGACAACGTGAAAGAAGTTTGAAATCTTTGCAAATTTATTAAAAATAAAAAAACGAAAAAAATCCACATGCACAGTGCCTTGTAAAAGTATTCATACCCCTTGAAATTTTCCACATATTGTCATGTTACAACCAAAAACGTAAATGTATTTTATTGTTTTTTTATGTGATAGACCAACACAAAGTGGCAAATAATTGTGAAGTGGAAGGAAAATGATAAATGGTTTCAAAGTGTTTTACAAATAAATATCTGAAAAGTGTGGCATGCATTTGTATTCAGCTCCCCTGAGTCAATACTTTGTAGAACCCCATTTCCCTGCAATTACAGCTGCAAGTCTTTTTGGGTATGTCTCTACCAGGGATGAACCGAACATCCCCCGGTTCGGTTTGCACCAGAACCTGAGAACGGACCGAAAATTCACACGAATGTTAGAACCCCATTAAAGTCTATGGGACTTGAACGTTAGAAATCAAAAGTGCTCATTTCAAAGGCTAATTTGCATGGTATTTTCCTAAAAAGGGTTTGGGGACCCGGGTCCTGCCCCAGGGGACATGTATCAATGCAAAAAAAAGTTTCAAAAACGGCCGTTTTTTCGGGAGCAGTGATTTTAATGATGCTTAAAGTGAAAAAAAAAAGAAAACGTGAAATATTCCTTTAAATATCGTACCTGGGGGGTGTCTATAGTATGCCTGTAAAGTGGCGCGTGTTTCCCGTGCTTAGAACAGTCCCTGCACAAAATGACATTTTTAAAGGAATAAAAGTCATTTAAAACTGCTTGCGGCTTTAATGTAATGTCGGGTCAATATGGATGAAAATCAGTGAGACAAACAGCATGGGTACCCCCCCCCCCAAGTCCATTACCAGGCCCTTTGGGTCTTGTATAGATATTAAGGGGAACCCCCGCACCCAAATAAAAAAAAGGAAAGGCGTGGGGCCCCCAGGCCCTATATACTGTGAACAGCAGTATACAGGCGGTGCAAACAAGACAGGGACTGTAGGTTTGTTGTTAAGCAGAATCTGTTTGTAATTTTGAACTGGTACATTTTTAAAGTGTAGCTCCAGACAAAAAATCTATTTTTAGCTTTTTGGAAAACATAGGGAAGGGTTATCACCCCTGTGACATTTGTTTTGCTGTCTGTGCTCCTCTTCAGAAGATTTCACCTCACTTTCTGTCACAATGACAAATGTTTTTAGAAACTTTGGGGTTTTTAGTGAAACAAGGATTGGTGATAAAGCATCAGTGGAAAGGAGAAACATTTTTCCCATATTAACTCTTACAGGAGAGAATTTCCCTTCCTAGGGGTAGATTTCATCTCACTTCCTCCTATGTGAAGGGGGCTTTTAATGTGAAGTTCATTTCATCAAGGCAGTTGCATGCATTGTCCCAGGCTCAGGTTTGCCATTGATGTAGTAATATTTATGTTTTTTTACATTTTAGACGGGGGTACTTCAGGATTTTGCATACTTTTAAAGGATGGCGCTACTGAAATAAGTTTGAGAAACGCTGCTCAAGGAAACAATAGTGATGTAGCATTAACTTTCACAATCGTTTTAAATCCCACAGCAAACAATGCTTAGAAGTCTTCACCTTATATGTTGTTCTTTTCTTGTGGCATGCATTAAAATCAATGAAACTCATCCTCTCTGAATTTTCTTGTGTCATTCTCCTGTCTCTGTCCATTCTGGGTTCAAGATAAGGTGATTCTCGCTCCTCCAGTTGTTCCAAAATTCAGCCTGCAACCACAAGGAAATATAACTTTTTTTCACCCACATGCTTGTTACTGATTCCATTGCACATCAATAACTTTTTTCTTGAGCTGGTGTTTTGCAGCTCCGCCGTGTTGCTGGCAATACACTGCTGTCAAGGCTACTCAATCTATTATAAAATAGCCAAGGACCTTCCCAAGCATTACAAACACAGCTGTATCCTTCTTCAGGATTCCAGCCCTTGGACTAATGCCGCGTACACACGAGCGGACTTTACGGCAGACTTTGCCCGGCGGACGGATTTCGCCGGACAATTCGATCGTGTGTGGACTCCAGCGGACTTTGTTTTCTCAAAAGTTGGACGGACTTAGATTTGAAACATGTTTCAAATCTATCCAACGGACTCGAGTCCGGTCGAAAAGTCCGCTCGTCTGTATGCTAGTTCGACGGACAAAAAGCCACGCTAGGGCAGCTATTGGCTACTGGCTATGAACTTCCTTGTTTTAGTCCGGTCGTACGTCATCACGTACGAATTTGACGGACTTTGGTTGATTGTGTGTAGGCAAGTCCGTTCATTCAGAAAGTCCGTCGTAAAGTCTGTCGAAAAGTCCGCTGGGCAAAGTCTGCCGTAAAGTCCGCTCGTGTGTACGCGGCATTACACTTGTTACCTCTCCTACTTTCTTCCATTTAAATCCTGCCTGTAAAGATATGAGTTTAAATCAAAATCAGTGTTATGACCTTTGGATTGAAATACTTCCAACTTGTAAATACACTATCCTTTTTGTGATAAGGTTTTCGTAATATTTCTCCATCCCCAATGTATTGTAGCCTTTTCTATCCCTATACATTTGAACCAGTTAGGTCACAATTGTGTACTGCCATGTGCCTATATGGGCTTTTATAGCCTTTTTGGTATTCCTGATATGTTCTCTACAGTATATAGCCTTATAATTGATGATTTGTCCTTTTATGTATTGAAAAAAACAGCTACCAATAAATATACCTTCTTTCTGTGTTAAAAATGATAATTTGTTTCATTTCAAAAGATGCATTAACCTAATGCCCCAGAAAGCTGAGGTTTGAAGGGGGACTTAAGGTTTACCCCATACTTTACTGATACAATTTGTTTGTTAAAACGATAGTGCAAAAAAAAAAGTTTGTAATTGTGACTACATATCTTTTATGATTTTCATCTCACTATTAGATACAACAGCTATTACACACAACATGGTAATCTTGTTTTGCACCTCATCTTTGCATCTGAAATGTTTGGTCGGTGTTGGATTTTATCTTATAGTGATCTGTTCAGGTAGTCTATGTGGAATGATGATACTGACGCCTAGACAATACAGCTAGTGTAACGTGGCTGCTGCTTTGAGATCATGGACAATCTGTAAATGTAAAAGCCTTTCTGAATAATTTTTATGTGAGTCACTTTTATGGAATGCATTGTATGAATGTGATCTAGCTCAATGCTCTGCAATGCACTAAAAATGAACACTGCTGTATACCTGTAAACAAATCAATAGTTAATGTCTACCTGAGCTTTGTTTTACTATTCTAAAGCCTATTAGCTATATGCTAAATACATTCTGTATACATATCAAAAGTTCTCACTAGCAATAGTTGCATGGTGTTTCATAAGGCATGTTGCCTGATGGTGAAAACATTAAACCATGACTACTTTAGTTTGGGTTGGAACAACCACTTGTAGCCTCCATTGGAAGCTTGTGTGATGGAAGACAATGCTGGAATCCAATTCGAAGACAGAGACAAGGCATTGTCACCCTATAATAGGAAAAGAAAACTGCAGATTTAGAACAACTTTCAAAATTACTTTTGTAATTACACTAACATGTTAAAGCTTCTATGAGGTTTTTAGTGATTCTGTTTACATATAGTTAAAATTGGTTGTAAACCTCAGACATGAAATATGAACAAAGCTTATCCATCTATAAGGTGTTACTGTCTCAATTAAGAGCACTAAGTGGAGGGGAGGGCGCTCCAGCTAATTGACAGCCCTAACTCTGTTCCTATGTGCTGTGTGGAGGGGGGGGGGGGGGGTGTCACTTGACTCCAATCAGCTCTCAGAGCTCTCCTCACTGAGGAGGGTAACTTTAGCTCCCCGCCCACTGCTTTTTGAAGCTTAGACAAGCCGTAAAAATTATGCACTTTGAACAGCTGTAGAGAAGAGAAAACGGCAGATAAACAGGTACAACTTATGTACTGTAGAAGTACTTGTTTCATCTCTGTGTATCACCTGAGGCTAGTCACTTCATATGTAAAACTTTACAACCACTTTAAGTGCTTACTGAAATGAGATGAATCCCTCAAGAAAATTGAAAAATCCCCAGGGGGTTTTTGGCAACAGGAAATGTAATATATCAAGAAAATAACTTATTAAAGGGTATGTTTTATTGTACAAATGTTAAAATCACACAAAGATTTTTTTTTAAATATGAGCTCTGGTTACAAACATCCTCCATTCATCTTGTCGGCCATAACAACAATAATAATACAGGCAGGTATACTTAAATACAGATATTCATAATGAACATTACAGTATTGATCCTGCCCTAAGAAATGCATTTAAACCATATCTGTCTGGGTTAGGCACACCTGTGGCAAGTAGTTCCCAATGTTTAGAAAACATAATATGCAAATATACATTTTTTTAAAGGATACATTAGATGCACAAAGGTGGTCTGTAAGAGTATTTAATCACTGAGATTCACTGTTTATAGTTATCTCACTGGACAGATACTACGTAATATATCAGAGTTCAAGAATTGGAGGTAGTTGTCCCAATAGGAAGGCCATTAAAGCCTTACTTCTGGCTGTAATTATTTTTTTTAGCCAAGGTAATATTATGTACAGCCTTTTAAGTAACATGGAGTAATATTATATGGAGAAAAAAATACCTTATTATTTATAAAAGCTTCATTGGTTTTATAAATGATTTGTCCATCTCCACTTACCTCCTGTATGGGACTCTACTGCCCTCTTTCTGGGGGAATATCCATGGCTTATCCATTCAAGGTAATTTTTTTTCTCCATATAACATTACTTCATGTTGTTTAAAAAAACTATACATACTATTACCTTGGCTAACAAAAATAATTACAGCAGAAGTGAGATTTTAATGGCCTCTCTATTGGGGCAAATACCTTCAATTCTTGAACTCCTTTGATATATTACTTAGTATCTGTCCAATTGATTAAATACTCTTACAGACCACCTTTGTGCATCCAATGTATCATTTTACAAATTTATTTTTGCATATTATGTTTTCTAAACATTGGGAACTACAGGGGGTCCCCGGGTTACAAACAAGTTAGGGACTGTAGGTTTGTTCTTAAGTTGAATCTGTTTGTAAGCCGGAACAGGTACATTTTTTAAGTGTAGCTCCAGCCAAAAAAACTATTTTTAAGCTTTTTGGATAGCATAGAGAAGGGTTAACACCCCTGTAACACTTGTTTTGCTGTCTGTGCCCCTGTTCAGAAGATTTCACCTCCCTTTCTGTCCCAATGACAATTGGATTTTAAAAATTTTGGGTTGTTGTGGAAACAAGCCTTGGTGATAAAGCATCAGTGGAGGTACCTTTTCCCCATAATAGCTCTTACAGAAGAGAATTTCTCTTCCTAGGGGTAAATTTCCTCTCACTTCCTGTTGTCTCCCTCCGTTTGTAAGTAGGAGTCGTTTGTAAGTCGGATGTTTGTAACTAGGGGACCCCCTGTACATGCCTCAGGTGTGCCTAACCCCGCCTCCCCCAAGCACCCCACACATGGTTTCTTGCAAGCCATATATTTTGAGCCCTGCCGTGTAGCTGGTCAGAATGTTATGAGACGGATCTTGGATGTTTTTGTGCTCTCTGGTTTCAAACCTTGTCTTCCATTTGTTGGAGGTAATTATAGATTGAGCAAGTCCATATAGACTCATTACTGCTATAACATTTGCCTTGATATGTACAAATTGTATGTTTTCAAATGTAGACAACATGGTCCCCCTGAAGAAGACCATGACACATATGGTTGAAACATGTTGGAGCATTTCTTAGGGCAGGATTAATACTGTAATTTTCATTCTTTATATCTGTATATAAGTATACCTGCCTATATTATTATTGTTGTTATGGCCAACAGGCTAAATGGAGGATGTTTGTAACCTGAGCTCATATTTAAGAAGAATCTTTGTGTGATTTAAATATTTAAAAAAGGGGGGATCCTGAGCTAAAAAGCAAAATAACAAAAACGGACTGCAGCTGCAACAAAGACCACAAATATCAATGAGGTGTTAATTAAGGAAAATAAAAATAAGTGTGCTTGCAATAAGTGACATAAATGTATATTTAAACAATCAAGTGACATAAAAATGTAATCATAAGACATATGTGACCACAAACTAAAGTGACAACAGAAAAAAATGACCATAAATAGTGATAAAGTTCATAACCTCCTTAAGAGGTATGTGATGAAGACCATTCGTAGGCATACAAAATGAAACAAAGAAAAATAATAAATAAATAAAAAATAAAATAAAAATTGAAAATTAAAAAGATAAGTCCAGTGAGGAGGGGTCACACATCCAAATAGTGTTCACTTAAACCCACATATGAGGAGAGGGGAAGAGGAATGTGTGAAGTGAGCATCCAGGCTGAAGGTGAATCCAGGTAACAGAGAAGCCAATGCCCTTACCGGAATCGGTGGACCTCCTTTAGAGCAAGGTCTTATGCACAGGCAGATACAGCCCTCTGCAGGGACAAATGGACTCTCACGTTCCTCAGCAGGGATGGATGAGCTCCTACATCTGGATCCTCCGAGATCTGTAGTGTTCCAGGGGCAAGCGACTCCAAGGAGTTGATCTAGGGGAAAGCACTCACTGATCCGGGAGGGCCGCAAAAGATCCCAATAGTGTAGTAAAAAACGTAAGCCTTTTATTGCTCAAAAAACGGAGCGCATATCTCTGCGATATACATATTAAAAAGCCGGCAGGTTAAAATAGATAGCGAACACCCGTGTACAAACAATATGGGGCGTACGACGTGATGGCGTATAGTGCGTAGCCATGCCCTACATGTTTTGCCATAAATGACGTCTTCAAAGATTTTAATATTTGTACAATAAAATATACCCTTTGTAGTAATATTTTTGTCAGGGAAGAAACCAGAGAAGAACTGGCAGATATGTCAATATCCATTATGGGCACGCGAATCCACGCATGCGCATTAGCAATCGTCGCGTATTGGCGAACGCGCATTAGCGACAGCTAACGTGCATATGCAAAACATTCTAATTACCAGTGTTTTGCTGGCCTATATAAGGACTCCAATTGCTCTCATAAATCGCTGGATTATCATCAGCTCTGTATCCTGTGTTCCTGTGTTTCTTGCCCCTGTTTGATTACCTGTTACCGACCCGGCTTACCCTAATCTGCTCTGGCTTCTCTCCTGGCTCTGAACCCAGCTTGTTTCATAGACCTGCTCTCGTCTGTTCCAGATTGACTTCCTGTGTTTGACCCCAACTACACCTCCTGCCTCTGCTTCTGATTGCCTTCCTGTGTTTGACCCGCGACCTGGCTTCTGACAACGTCTCTTCCACCTGTTAAGATCCACCACTACCTCCAGGGAATCACTGGCTGTGACCACCTTCTCTGCTCCTGGGTGTCCGCTCCTGGAACCATCAGACAGCTTCACCGGCAGGCAATCCATGCATCTCTGGGCATAGCACCCTCTGTCTCCAACTCCAGGAGTACTCTGCACTCAGCCGCAAAGGGAGCCCTGTCGTCACCTCAGCCTCCAGCCTGGTACGTGACAATTTATTTAATACATTATTATTCTGCTGCCAAAAAAATCCTGGAGATTTTTCAATTTTCTTTTGTGTTACAATTTTTGGGGTGTGCAGCATTTATATTTCCTTTTGTGTGTCCCTAGCTTTCTGAGATGAATCCCTCTTGATCTGGTTCTTTGCAGCTGTATTGAACAGCCTTTGCATGACTATGGCAACAACTTGACCGTTCTGTGGTATCACTTTATATCTTGCCAGATGAGGTAACAACTCTTTGGTTTCATAAAGTTTGATACCAACTACTATTGCATAAACAGTATGAACTTCCCTACTGAAAAAAACTTTCTCTTGTTAGGGCCACACAAGAAAATTGGCCCCATGGGATTGTTACCCCTATAATCCATTTGTTTTCTAAATTAACTATAATGACTGTTAAGTACATGTCTCTCTGGGGCTGCTTTGCTGGTTCTTTCTGGTCTATGTTTTAGAGGCAGATCTTCAGTCAGCTGAGCGCTGGATTGATGATAAATCTTTTGGCCAGAAAACATCTGGCCAATGAGTGTACCATTATATCCTCTCCTGTGACTGGGCGGTAGTTGACCCTTTACTATAGAATACTATGCTGTAGCCATCTTTTGGCTATAATGCAATACTAAAGTGGTTAAAGCAGTTCTTCGGCCTTTTGAAAAATACAAATATTGTAGCTACTGACTTTTAATTAAAGAACACTCACCTGTCCAGGGGTTTTGCGCTGTGCTCACCCGAACCGCTTCTTCGACGGTCTTTGGGTCCCTGGTGCTGGCATGTTTACTGTGAGCAGCCAGCTGTGATTCCTTGCAGCTTCACAAGCGGCTGCTCACTGCGCATGTGGGAGCTGTACTGCGCTTTGTTAATGGTCCCACAGCCTTCTTGGACCCGTGAAAAACAACTGGAAGTTGGAGCAGGTACCTCTTAAAACCAGGTAGCCGCTCCTCCCTGCCCCAAAAAGTGCCAAAAATAAAAGGGGAAGGGAAGGGCATAAAAAGGAATTTCCCCTTTGGGGTGAAGTTCTGCTTTAAGGGTAAGCCATACTGGCTGCCAAGGCTTTTGCTATCTTGCAAGAACTCAAGCACAATCATGCAATACGTTACTGCCTAAGGGTGTGTGAAAGGAAAGTGTTGGATAAGTTGGGGAGTCATTTGGTGGTCTTCATCTAATTTTCAGGAGTGGTATTGGTTAAAATTTCAAAATTTCAGTTTGCTGGGAGAGGTATGGGGGATAGATGCTCACTTGTGTCTTGGTGGGATTGTGGTATGTCCTTATCTAGCCGAAGGAAAATAAATAGTGAGGTAAGCCGCAGAAAACATGCAGCAGTGCTTGTTCGATCTCTATAGTTGCTACATGAAGTTATAAACAGCCTCAGATGTTGTAAAGAGGCCTAGCCCTGGACAAGCGTTATATTGCACCCAGAATTTGGTGCGTCCCAATGTGAACATTTGGCTGGAGTCTTTCTGTCTAGCATCCTGATACACCCTTCCTCTGAAATATTAGGCTTTAATTGGCATAGCCCACTAGCTCTTTAATTGGCATAGACCCACAATTATCTTAAAGAGGTCTTGCTTGTATTTATACATTTTACCTAGCACATCCATTTTCAAAATGGTCATATATTATTTATCATTTCACTTCCTTATCTATCAATGGATTTTTAAGCTCTGATGCTAGGATTACATGCCTTGGGCTTAAAATGTTACTAAAATGGTCTTGTTTTTCCCTCTCACACTACTTTCCTCCAGAAGCATCTGTGAGCTGCACAGTACACAGCTGCCAGTCAATATAAGGCCAGGGTAATTCCAGGACCATATTGATGGGCAAAACCTCAAATGTTGGTGGGGGATCATAGGAGCATGAAAAAGAGGAAAGGAATTTTGTTACATTAAGCTGACATAATGAAAAATTTGCAGCAGATAAATGACATGCAGAACATGTGAAAAAGGTAAAGAGAGTTGATCCTTTCAATGTTCTATGAAAACATGGTTAAATTGAGAATTCTGTTTACCTCCAGCTTTGTTTACCTTTTCTCATCCCCCCTGTACTGCCAACTACCAGTCTCTATCTTCATTCTATTCAGAGGTGAGGACAGGGATTGTTCAACTCTCAATGGGAATCTGGAATGTCTGTTATTTAAACAGCTGCTCTTTCCATGTAGGATGTGCTGTGAGGCATGTGAATGTTCTATGGTCCTTGCTGTAAACCCACCCTTAGATTGTAGATGGTGGTAGGACACTTACAGTCTATACACACATTATCTAAACCCCCTGATTTACTACCCTTATACCTAAAAAACGAAATATGAGGTGACTATTTTAGCCTCATAGTTGTCTATGCCTCACAGTCCTTGAAGTTCCTGATAAACAGGAGCCTTTACTGCTAAACATGTGCAATTTGTTTTGTTCCGAATTCGTTTTTTAACAAATTTCAACAAATTTGTTCATTCAGAAATATCCGAATTAAGGAAAAACCGTTTGACAAATTTTTTATTCGGAAATTTGAAAATTCGGAAATTCGAAAGTCCGAAAACCTGAAAATTTGAAAATCTGAAATAATAACTAACTAGTAATAACTTAACTATTACTAACTATTAAATTATAGGCAGGGGCGGACTGACCATTCGGGCACTCGGGCACGGACCAAGGGCCCCATCAGGGTGGCCAGCCTCAGTAAAAGCAGGGACAGTATGATGGCACAGTGGCTGCGTTTGATGGCACAGTGGCTGCGCTTGATGGACACAGTGGTTGTGCTTGATGGGCATAGTGGCAGCAATTGATGGGCACAGTAGCTGCATTTGATGGGTACAGTAGCTGCGTTTGATGGGCACAGTGGCTGCAATTGATGGTTTTTTTTTCAGTTAGTTTGCGCCCCCCCCAAAAAATTTTGAGCACCAGCCACCACTGGTGTCTATGTGTATATATGTATAATGTGTGTGTGTGTCTATGTGTATGTATACTGTGTGTGTATGTATACTGTATGTTTCATTTGTGCCTACTGCCGCTAAACAGAAGTCGATCTAACAATCCTATGCCCGTGAAAAATCCACTTGTTGCCATTCAGAGGCAGCTGAATGGTGAACTGCTGAGCCTGGCCTCAGATCAGGCAGCAGGTGCGTGCCTGTGCGGTGATATGGCACACATGAAGCATGGCTTTTATTCACACGCCCCACTGCCAGATCTGAGGCCAACCACAGCAGTTCACTATTCCGCTGGCTCTAAGACTCACTTGCGCAGTTCAGAGCCTGCAACAAGTGGATTTTTTTTTTCTGATTTAAAGGCCTTTTCCTGCCAGCTGCCTGCCACACCAAGCACTAAGGTGCAAAGGTGTGTAAGGGGACACTGATAGAAGCTGACACACTGGGGGCCTCTGCCTTAAGGTAGGACTCTGCGGACTGTGATGTATAGGGAGAATGTTGGGACTTTGGTGTAAGGGAGGACTCGGATGTGAGCGTGGCGCTCATCCTAACTGCTGTACTCTATATGTTGTTTTGTTTGTTACTTCTCCTGGCATGGCAGCCACCTGTAAGCCTGCGGGCCCCATAATCTTCTATTGCCCGGGGGCCCCATGAGTTGTCAGTCCGCCCCTGATTATAGGTATTGGAATTTCCTTTCAAATTTGTCTGTTAGAGAACGTAATGATTACGAATGTATCCGAAGTTACAAATTACCAGAAATAACGAATGCCGTATCTAAATGAATGGCACATAACAAATTAATAATAATAGTTATTAATAATAATAATTATTATTAATATATTTTTTTATTAATTTATTCCGTTTCATTTGTTTAGATGCGGCATTCCTTATTTCGGATCATTCGTAACTTCGAAAAAAATTGTATTAGCTACGTTCACTAACAGCCAAGTTTGAAAGGAAATTCCAATACCTATAATTTAATAGTTAGTTATTATTAGTTAGTTATTCTTTCACATTTTCGGATTTTCTTTCTTATTTTCGGATTTTTGAATTTTCAAATTTACAAATTTACGAATTTATAAATTTTCAAATTTACGAATTGCGATCATAAAGAATGACCTGAAAAATGTAAAAAAAAAACCCCAAAAAACAAATGAAACGAAAACAAACAAATTTTTCGGGAGTGCACATGTCTATTTACTGCTAGGAGCTTAGCAATTAATGGATGTGCAGGATAAATGCAGAGGCTTCCCATTTAGCTTTATAAAGCCCACCCCCTGAGCCATAAATACCTTTCCCCTGCAGCTTAGTTGTTCCATTGGAGCTGCTGAAAAATAACTTCAGCTCCTAGGTATGGGGGAATACATGTCACCCTACCATGATTCAGTGCTTGGGTCTAGCACCCATTCGCAAGGAGGACTACAAAGTCCTCAACCCTTTGTATGCTCTGACACCATCTGAACTTACACTCCCAGAGCAATGGAGTGGGTCGGTGGGTGGGTTTAAAGAAACCCTGTCAAGTCACAGAGTCTTCTTTAACCACTTCACCTCCTTCCTGACCAGGCCATTTTTTGCGATATGGCACCGCGTTGCTTTAATGGACAATTGCGCGGTCATGCGACGTTGTACCCAAATAAAATGTATGTCCTTTTTTCCCCACAAATAGAGCTTTCTTTTGGTGGCATTTGATCACCTCTGCGGTTTTTATTTTTAGCGCTATAAAAAAAGAGCAACCATTTAAAAAAAAAAACACTATTTTTTGCTTTCTGCTATAAAACATATCCATTGAAAAAATTAAAAAAATCGAATTTCTTCATCATTTTAAGCTAATATGTATTCTGCTACATGTTTTTGGGAAAAAAAAACCCAGTAAGCGTAAATTGATTGGTTTGCGCAAAAGTTATAGTTTAAAAAAAAAAAATACTAGTAATGGCAATGATCAGCTTCTTTTAGCAGGTCTGCAACAGTGTGGTGGACAAATCTGACACTAAGTGACACTTTTTGGGGACCAGTGACACCAATACAGTGATCAGTGCTAAAACAAAATGCACTGTCACTGTACTAATGACACTGTCAGGGAAGGGGTTAACATCAGGAGCGATCACAGGGTTAAATGTGTTCCCTGGGAGTGTTTTCTAACTGTGGGAGGGATGCAGTGACTGTGTGAAGACAGAGATCCGTGCGCCTGCTTAGCAGAAACACAAAATCTCCATCTTCCCCTCTGACAGAACGGCGATCTGCCTCATTTTCATATGCAGACAGCTGTTCTGTCTGCCTCAGGAACAATCGGCGGGTTCCGGCGAACATCGGGTCTGCCGGACCTGCTGATTGGCTCCCGCTGTGTCCGATCACAATGGGAGCGGGTCTCCGAAGAAAGAGATCACCTACAGGTACGTGATTTTGCTCTTAAGGGCCATCCTGCCACAGTATTTATATGTGGGACGGTCCTTAAGCGGTTAAAGTGGTTATAAACCCTTACATATACCCAGTGAAGTGTTTATCCTCAGTTGATACACAGAGATGAAACAAATCCACCTACATAAGTTGTATCTGTCTATCTGCAGTCTTCTCTTCTCTACATCTGTTTAAAGTCCAGATTCTATAAGCTTGCCTGAGTGTTAAGAAAAAATGAGGGGGAGAGCTGTAGTTACTCTGCAGAGTGCAGTGAGGAGAGGTCTGAGAGCTAATTGGAAGGAAGAGACACACCCCCTTTTCACACAGCACACAGGAAGAGAGCTGAGGCTGTCAATCTGCTGGTGGTTCCTCCCCGTCACTTTTTTTCACTTGGTGTCAGAAAAACTTGCCAGAATTGGTTCATGCTGATAGCAGAGGAACAAAGCAGCAGACAGAAATGACACTTAGTGCTCTTAAAAGGAGTAGTCCAGTCTGAGCTCGTTTGGCTGGGCTTTTCTCATGGGTCACAGGAGTGCAAACCATTTTGCACTCCTGTGACTCGTTTTCAGCAGAGAACGGTCTGAAGTCAATAAAGTCTGGATCTGCCTGGACTGATGCCTGTCTCAGGCTCTCAGCGAGAGCCTAGTGTGTCAGTTTTTAATAGGAAAGCAGAGGGCAGAGGGATTGGCAGGGACACCAGTGATTTCACACAAAGGAAGCAATACAAAGAGAATACTAAGTGGATACGATACTTTCTCATACAAGTATATGGTGCAGCAGGCACATATTAGGAATATGGAATGTTGGGTTTACATACTCTTTAAAGCCTCGTACACACAATCAGATTTTCCGACGAGAAATGTGTGATGACAGGCTGTTGCTGGAAAATCCGACCGCGTGTACGCTCGATCGGACAATTGTTGTCGGATTTTCCACGGACAAATGTTGGATAGCAGGATTTAAAATTTTCCACAGACAAATATGTGTTGTCGGATTTTCTGAGCATGTCTTGTAAACTAGCGTTCCTAATGGAGAATTAACATTTGTGACGTGGCAAACGAGGAAATCTCCAAATGCAGCGCACATTCTCTTCTTCTTTAATGAGATAATAATGAAGCTGCTATGCTGGTGATACTGATGGAGTTATTGCAAACAAATTTTCAAAGGCTTTGTTTTTCTAGTGATATCAAGAATAATATTATTATGCTTTTTTTTTTTTTTATTTGGGCAAGTTATCACAGCACCATTATCCCGTAGTTTTTAAGATCAAAGATACAACTATGTTGGTGTCCCTTGTCAATTTTACATTGTATTTTTTTAAATGTAACTGTCTACTCCCAAAGTGTCATTTGAAGTAAAACACGTAGCCAAGTATTATTCTACACAATTTTTTTTTGTGCATTAAAAAAGAAAATAAATAAAATTAGACATGCTATCTGCCAATAGAACTTAACCAAAAAGTGCATTCTATGCATCCAAAAATATAGAAAATATAACAAATCAAATCATTATTATTTAACCAAAAAATAATGTCAGAGCAATAACTCCAAGGCCAATAATAAATAACACGTTATCTCCTCTGATTCTGCAACATGTCTGGTTGACGAACGGCCGTTCAGAAACTAACTGAAAAGCGCGAAATGAAAAGCGCAAACTGAAAAGCTCTAAATAAAAGTGTGAAAGAAAAGCACGAATCAACACTCACCAAACTTCTACTAACATGAAATTAGCAGAAGGAGCCCAAAGGGTGGCGCTAAAGAGCTGAAAAACCATGTAGTACGTCACTACGTTCGTGATTGTTGGCCAACAATTGTGTGCCGTGTGTATGCAAGACAAGTTTGGGCCAATGCCCTTCAGACAAAAGTCCACGGTTTTGCCCAGTACATCTGTGTATGGAGGAGCTTGTGTCACTTTCACCCACCTTACAACTCCAGTGCTTGGGGATTGTGCTGAACAATTTGGAGCTTACACAGGGCTATGTTTCTCTTCTCTGCAGCTAAGCAGAGGAGAGGAGGGAAGGTGACTATATGCCACTAGTGGGGAGTAGGTCCCTAAAGTGTATCTGTTGCTTTTCTTTCATGAGCAAAGCACAGGTTCACTTTAACGCTGAAGTCCTCAATAGCCATAATGGACATAACGCCGTTTTGTGTGCCCCAAATGCCTTTGCAAACCCAGTTGTTACTTTGTAAAAGTTGTGGTGACATCATCATCACTGTGCTGCAGATAGCCTTTACAAAAAGCAGAGCTGTGGTAGGGACCCAGATGGACCACCCAATACAGGCTATTACCAAGCTGCTTGCTGTTGGGGCACTCGGTAGGAGGAAGGTGCCAGAAGCGCCAAAGATTGACCCGAGAAGAGGAGAATCTGGGCTGCTCTATGCAAAACCATTACACAGAGCAGGTATGTATAACATGTTTGTTATTTTTAAACACAAAAAACAAGTCTTTACAAATACTTTACATATATTCCAAAAGTGACCACTGCTGGTGTAATCCTAGTGTAAGCTCTGAATCGCTCCACTGGGAGCTTCCACAGGGCTGAAGACTGTCCCCCATGTGACAACAGTGCACCAAACACCAAGAACCAACGTTGTTATATCAATGGAAAGGAGGTGAGTCTCGTGCTCCCTCATACCCAGATGTATTGGGCATCATCTTTGCTTCCAGCTGTGGTGAATTTAAGATTTAAGGGTGACGATATGCTGCTGGGGAAGCAGGGGGAGCATTAAAATGAACCTATAGCTTTGCCCTTAAGCATATCAAAGGTTAACTTTAGGTTCTTTTGCTGGATATACTTACATACAATATCCCAAGGTGACAAGGCAAAAGGAAAGTAAGAAAAATGATTCCTTATGATGGTCTTATGGTAAATGGACTACATGCAACACTCAGATAATGGTGTGCCAGATTATTCCAGAACAACATGAACTTTGTACAGAGTGTAATCTGTTCTCTGACACCCTCTGCTGAACTGATGTTGCTGGGAAATGTCTGCATTGACTGGTTTCTTTGGCTGCAGGGGGTATGATTGGAGTCAGTGGCTGAGTAAACGATGTCTGTTCAGCAACGTGTCACATCACTGTGGAGGAACGCCCAGAAGCCATGTTGTAAAAATGATGATGCTGTACAGCTGGCAGTCAGCTCATAGCCTAGAGTCAATTACATACTCAGATGTTCTCTGTACACTTTAGTTAGCTCTACTTAAAGTGTTGGGTGGAGCTGTTAGACAGTGATGATCCAATATTGCCATACATTTTACCACACATGCCGCCACTGTAAATACCACCACACTGGGCTTATTCATGAAGGTCATGCAAAAAGTAGTGACAACCAGCACAGTGCTGGAAAGCAGAAATTATCACTCATGTGTTGACTATAGTTAAAGTGTACCAAAGCCCAAAAATTTGAATCCCCATATGTTAGCATACCCTACATTATCTGTGTTCAGTGTATTGTTTTTCAATGCAGGCTTGCTCTTACTGGCAGGATCACCTAGCACAAGTAAAGTAAGAGACTCCTCAGCAGCTTCCTGTCCTAGAGTGACAACTTTCTTTGAGTGTCTGCCTATGCAGGAGCAGCGTTGTCGCCCAAGGAAGAACGCTCTAGTTGTGAACTAAAATTTGTGGAACTAGCATGCATAATGCTGGCTAAGCTGGTCATGTCACTCCAAAGAGATATGCATTCATGGTTAGGGTGCACAAACTGGAAATAGCCAGTAAATAAAAATTTCAAAGGCTCCTCCAGCAGGGGGAGGGGGAAAATATGGGTATATTGTGTATGCAGTTCCTGCCTCTGGGTTGTTGGGTTGAAAGCCCCAAAAGGAGCAAGTGGAAAGAGGGAAAGAAAGTCTGAGGCCACTTGACCTTAAACACACAGGAGGTGCTGTGTTTGACCCAGGCCAAAAACAGAGGCTATTAGGCAAGTATTCCTATGTACTAATAGTTTAACTGTAGCTGCCCATAGCTTATTGCTTCTTGAGTGTGTATATCAATTCTTTTGACAGACATATCTCTGTCCTATTGTTATTATCTCACATACATAGTGCCAGTTAACTAAGTCTGTGCTACAGAAAAAAACAGATTAGATAGTCAAGGAGAAACTGTCTATAATGATAATCCAATGGGAGGGGAGTGTACCAATATCTAAACAGAAGTAATAATAGTATAGACACTCTACCCACCCAGGTGCAAGGGGTCTATTGTTTATAGCCCCGGGTAATTGTATAACAATAAGGCTA
Organism: Lithobates septentrionalis; assembly: GCA_037952835.1. Lineage (NCBI taxonomy): Eukaryota > Metazoa > Chordata > Amphibia > Anura > Ranidae > Lithobates > Lithobates septentrionalis. The sequence goes on along the minus strand of JBBDGP010000919.1, from coordinate 161,073 downwards.
TTAAAACAAGTTCCTCTGAATCAAACCAACAATATAAACAAATATCCGGGAAAGGGAAGAGACCAGGAAAGAAGCCCAGAGGGCTGGAAAAGGATTCTTCAGAGAGGAACACCCATATAATATTATAAACATAATTCTTTATTTAGAAAAAACAAAAAATTACACCCACAATAAATATAGTAGAATATCTCAATACCTCCACCACAAATTTAAAATTAATGATAACGTTATCAAAAACAGGTGATCACCACGGACAAACACCCCTCAATCATACAATCATTCACGCACTAGTAGTTCTAGTACTAGCTTTGATGAATTTCGCTTGTCGAAAGAAACCGGTCAGGCAGACGCCCCTTTTTTTACAGGGTCTACCACGGACTTCTCACCCCTTCATCTCCCACGATTCCTGCCCTGGGAGCAGCTGTCTCTATATGAACATGGGTGGCCGTATTTAATTTTATTGGAGACTGCAGTCTACACAGCCAGCATCATCTATGGATGAGTTGATCTTACCACGTTTGAATGAACTTTGGGTCCACTGATCCTGAAGGAGATCTAAAATGTAACCAGGACTAATCTAATCTCTATACACCTGGACATCAGCATACTGTGGATGTGAATTTAACTTCCACCTGGAATTCTATCACGTGGGTTGCTCATCTGATGCTGCACGGCCAGTGTGTCGTTTTGTCTGTCAGCTGAGCGGTCTGGTCCTGAAATTTCTGACTATTCCCGTAAGGACTGATAAGCTTGTGATGAGATCTCTATCATATGGGCTTCATCGGCAATACAGTAAGTCCAGTAAGTGCATCTGCCTGTGAGCTACACGGTCCGGTCTCGTGGATAGTGCTAACCCTGCATGGACCAGTACGTTTTTAAACACTTGACATTGTCTAGATACACTTAACTGGAACCTCCATAAGGGATATCCAACTGCGGGTGTTCAACATATCCTTCACCCTTGTATCTGTGAGTATGTGCTTCATGATATAAAATAAGCTCCTATTCAAGCCGCCTCAAGCCGCCTCACATAGACTGCTGCAAGAGAAGGAGTTTTACCCCCGCCCCCCTATTTCACCGGCGAGTATGTGCTTCAGCCATGATATGAAATAAGCTCCTATTCAAGCCGCCTCACATAGACTGTTGCAAGAGAAGGAGTTTTACCCCCCCCCCCCCTATTTCACCGGCGAGTATGTGCTTCAGCCATGATATGAAATAAGCTCCTATTCAAGCCGCCTCACATAGACTGTTGCAAGGGAAGGAGTTTCACCCCCCTATTCACCTGCTCTCCTCATCAGTTAAACTCACTCATTTAATAGTGCTGCAACGCTATGTTTTTTCACCCTTTATAACTGTTTGTACATTAGGGGACCACTATCCTTATCATCTTGGATCACTTCCGTAGCCCCCTGCTCATATTTTCATCTGCTCCCCTTGAGGTACTGTATTAGGGCAGGCCCTGCACTATTTGGTGTACAAACCAAAATTGCTCTCTACGATCTGAAGATTTTTTTCTCTAACTGTTCAGCTTAACATAGCTTATTATTGCATTATTATTATTCTTCAGCTTATAGTATTAGCTGCTACTAGTGGGTGAATGATTGTATGATTGAGGGGTGTTTGTCCGTGGTGATCACCTGTTTTTGATAACATAATCATTAATTTTAAATTTGTGGTGGAGGTATTGAGATATTCTATTATATTTATTGTGGGTGTAAATTTTTGTTTTTTCTAATTAAAGAATTCTGTTTATAATATTATATGGGTGTTCCTCTCTGAAGAATCCTTTTCCAGCCCTTTGGGCTTCTTTCCTGCTCTTTTCCCTTTCCTGTATTTTTGTTTATAAGCCTGTGCTGCTGCATGTTTGTAGTAGTCACCTTCCAGTATATTAGTAGGTGAACCTGTTTATTGCAATAGAGTTTATATTCAACTCCTGTTATTTTAGTTAACTGTCAATTCTGGTCTCAGGTTCTATAGCTAGTTTTGGCTTAGGGCTCAATAACCAACATAAGTAGAGCCAGGTTAGGAATTTGATGCCCATTTTTGGTAGTTTGAGGTCTGGGTGCATGAAAGATTAGGAACTACAGTACTAGGGACTTAGATGCAGAGTAGATAGGATGACTCTGAGTTCCAGTGCCACGCCATAGTTTCTGCTGTGAATAAGCTGTGTTTCAGGCTGCACATCGCGATTCTCCTCAGGGCCCCCTGCAAATCAAATTTGCTGCAGCATTGATCTGGAGGTATCTTTATCAATAGCTATATATACCCGGATATATGTGCACAATTCTACCAGGACTCTTGTTGGGCCTTTTGCTGATAATACCTGTTTGCACATTGGATGTATGTACTAATATATACTTTATATACTTATGGTTAATGCTATTAGCTGTCTACAGTAGTTGATCTGCTCCCAATAACTTTGGATTATTGGGTAATTTCCTAGGAAGGGAACACTCCCTCTACTCATAGAGGCCCCTTTAGTAGATGCACTACCAATTTTATCAATAAACCCACTCTTCCACTTAGCAAAGGTTCTAGTTCTCTAATTTACCTACAGTATCTCAAAAAGATGTGAGAGAATGAGAGCGATAAAACCAAATTTAACACACCTGCTCCCCATTCACACATGAGACCTTGTAACTCTAATGAGTCACATGACACCGGGGAGGGAAAATGGCTAATTGTGCCCAATTTGGACATTTTCACTTAGGGGTGTACTCACTTCTGTTGCCAGCGGTTTATGGCTGTGTGTTGAGTTATTTTGAGGGAACAGCAAATTTACACTGTTATACAAGCTGTACACTCACTACTTTACATTGTAGCAAAGTGTCATTTCTTCAGTGTTGTCACAAGAAAAGATAGAATAAAATATGTACAAAAATGTGAGGGGTATACTAACTTTTGTGAGATACTGTAGATAAATAAGAGAACCAGGACCTTTGCTAAGTGGAAGAGTGGGTTTATTGATTAAATTGACAGTGTATCCACCCAGAAAAGGGCCTCTTTGAACAGAGGGAATGATCCCTTCCTAGGAAATTACCCAATAATCCATAGTAATTGGGTGCAGATTAACTACTGTAGCCAGCATATAGCATTAACCATAAGTATATACAGTATATATTAGTACATACATCCAATGTGCAAACAGGTATTATAATAAAATATCTACAAAAATGTGAGGGGTGTACTCACCTTTGTGAGATACTGTACATGTTAACACAATATCCTGTTTGGATAGGGCCATATCTCATCCCAAACCGCGCAATTGTCATTGAAAGTGCAAGAGCGCTGAAAGCTTAAAATTGGTCTGGGAAGGAAGGGGGTGAAAGTGCCCAGTACTGATGTGGTTAAAAAAAAAAAAAACCCCGATTTAAATGCATGCATCCGGCACCCTGCATAGAGATTAGGGGCCAGGCGCATGGATTAGGGGGGGCGACGCCCCTGCGGCCCTTATGGATGGGTCAACAATAACTTAAATTTAACATGCTTGGAGCAAACATACTGTATATCTATACTCAGACAAAAAAGATTAGAAAAGAAAAAAAAAAAAAAAAGTCAAAAGAGGGCAGACTTAATAGACCACTTTGCCCTTTTATGTTGTCATTCTTCTATGTTTCTGCAGAGTGAGGTTGTCAAGCGTTACTGGTAACCATAGCATTCTGCAGATTGGGGTAGCCAGGTAAAATTACCACATGATGATGTTTTGCACTGTGGAATGGCCGACTGTTACTGGTAACTATTGGATTTTGTAAAGTGGAGTGGCTGGGTCATACTGAAGACTAGGGATGAGCCGAACACCCCCCGGTTCGGTTCGCACCAGAACCCGCGAACGGACCGCAAGTTCGCACGAACGTTAGAACCCCATTGACGTCTATGGGACTCGAACGTTCGAAATCAAAAGTGCTCATTTTAAAGGCTAATTTGCATGGTATTGTCCTAAAAAGGGTTTGGGGACCCGGGTCCTACCCCAGGGGACATGTATCAATGCAAAAAAAACTTTTAAAAACGGCCGTTTTTTCGGGAGCAGTGATTTTAATGATGCTTAAAGTAAAAAAAAAAAAGTGAAATATTCCTTTAAATATCGTACCTGGGGGGTGTCTATAGTATGCCTGTAAAGTGACGCGTGTTTCCCATGTTTAGAACAGTCCCTGCACCAAATGTCATTTTTAAAGGAAAAAATCTCATTTAAAACTGCTTGCGGGTTTAATGTCATGTTGGGTCCTGGCAATATGGATGAAAATCAGTGAGACAAACGGCATGGGTACCCCCCAGTCCATTACCAGGCCCTTTGGGTCTTGTATGGATATTAAGGGGAACCCCGCACCCAAATTAAAATAAGGAAAGGTCCCTATATACTCTGAACAGCAGTATACAGGCGGTGCAAACAAGACAGGGACTGTAGGTTTGTTGTTAAGTAGAATCTGTTTGTAATTTTGAACATTTTTAATGTGTTTAGCTCCAGCCAAAAAATCTTTTCTAAGCTTTTTGGAAAACATAGGGAAGGGTTATCACCCCTGTGACATTTGTTTTGCGTCTTTCCTCCTCTTCAGAAGATTTCACCTCACTTTTTTGTCCCAATGAAAAATGTTTTTTGAAAATTTGGGTTTTTTTGTGGAACAAGGATTGGAAAGCATCAGTGGAAAGGAGAAATTGTTTTCCCATATTAACTCTTACATGAGAGAATTTCCCTTCCTATGGGTAGATTTCATCTCACTTCCTGTTGTCTCCTTCCGTTTGCAAGTAGGAGTCGTTTGTAAGTTAGATGTTTGAAAGTAGGGTCCTGCCCTATATACTCAGCAGAAATTTGGGCCTTAGGTGTTGCTGTGGCCAAAACACTGTAAGCCCTCACAGGGCCCTGCTGTGAAATATTAGATCAAGAATTGTAATTACATGCCCCTGTTGAACAGGAGCTGAAAAATTAGGCCTTAGGCACTGGTGCTGGTGCCACAACACTGCAACCCCTCACAGACACTCTAGTTGGAACGCAGGAACGAGCACTGCTGCAAAGTATTGCATCAAAAATTGTAATTACACGCCCCTGTTAGACAGGGGCAGAAAAATTGGGCCTTAGGCACTGGTGCTGGTGCCACAACACTGCAACCCCTCACAGACACTCTAGTTGGAACGCAGGAACGAGCACTGCTGCAAAGTATTGCATCAAAAATTGTAATTACACGCCCCTGTTAGACAGGGGCAGAAAAATTGGGCCTTAGGCACTGGTGCTGGTGCCACAACACTGCAACCCCTCACAGACACTCTAGTTGGAACGCAGGAACGAGCACTGCTGCAAAGTATTGCATCAAAAATTGTAATTACACGCCCCTGTTAGACAGGGGCAGAAAAATTGGGCCTTAGGCACTGGTGCTGGTGCCACAACACTGCAACCCCTCACAGACACTCTAGTTGGAACGCAGGAACGAGCACTGCTGCAAAGTATTGCATCAAAAATTGTAATTACACGCCCCTGTTAGACAGGGGCAGAAAAATTGGGCCTTAGGCACTGGTGCTGGTGCCACAACACTGCAACCCCTCACAGACACTCTAGTTGGAATGCAGGAACGAGCCGTGCTGCAAAGTATTACATCAAAAATTGTAATTACACGCCCCTGTTATACAGGGGCTGAAAAATTGTGCCTTAGGCACTGGTGGTGGCGCCCAGAACCAAAAATGTTCTTACAAGCTATCAGCGTGATGATTGAGGAGGAAGAGGATAATTACTCAGGGATAATCACTCAGCATCAGCATAGGCAGTCTTTGAAGGGATCTGAAAAAAATTATTCAGTTACATCAGCATCAGGTGCTTGGTAGCTGGTGGTGATCCAAGACTGATTCATTTTTATGAAGGTCAGCCGATCGACCGAGTCAGTGGACAGACGCACCCTGTGATCGGTTACCACGCCTCCAGCAGCACTGAATGTACGTTCCGAAAGAACGCTGGATGCAGGACAGGCCAGTAGCTCAATTGCATACTGTGCAAGCTCTGGCCAGTGATCCATCCTCAAGACCCAGTAACCCAGAGGATTTTCGGTGGGAAAGGTGTCCAAGTCTGATCTTGCCCCTAGGTATTCCTGCACCATGTAAAACAGACGCTGGCGATGGTTGCTGGAACCGATCATACCTTGGGGCTGCGGACCAAAAAATTGTCTGAACGCATCGGTCAGACGGCCACCTTCTCCACCGCTCCTTCTTTGACTGACCGAAGCCTCAGCAACACGTTGTCCAGAAACAGGAGTTTGTAACCTCCCAGTCTCTGGGAACGCGTTGCACAGACCTTTCTGCAAGGCCTCCCGAAGATGTTTCATCCTCTGCTCCCTCTGCGATGGCAAGATAAGGTCCGCAACCTTACCCTTGTAACGTGGATCAAGGAGGGTTGCCAGCCAGTATTGGTCCTTCTCCTTGATACCACGAATACGAGGATCCTTACGCAGGCTTTGCAGGATCAGGGAGGCCATGCAGCGTAGGTTTGCTGAGGCATTCGGTCCGGAGTCCTCTGGGTCACTAAGGACAACAACGTCCGCAGCCACCTCCTCCCAGCCACGTACAAGTCCATGTGTTCCTTGGGACTGATCCCTTAAAGACTGCTGATGCTGAGTGCCAGGCTCCACCTCCATACTGACACAATCTTCCTCCTCCTCCTCCTCCTCCTCCTCGTCCTCTTCCTGTGTGATCGGCGGGCACGCAGGAACACTGTCTGGATAAAGGGGGCCTTGAGAGCTAAGGAAGTCCTCCTCTTCCTGCCTCTGTTCTGCCTCAAGTGCCCTGTCCATTATTCCACGCAGCGTGTGCTCCAACAGGTGGACAAGGGGGACAGTGTCACTGATGCATGCACTGTCAGTGCTCACCATCCTCGTGGCCTCCTCGAATGGTGACAGGACAGTGCATGCATCCCTGATCATGGCCCACTGGCGTGGGGAAAAAAAACCAAGGTCCCCTGACCCTGTCCTGGTGCCATAGTCGCACAGGTACTCATTGATGGCCCTCTGCTGCGTGTGCAGCCGCTGCAGCATGGCCAACGTCGAGTTCCACCTGGTGGGCATGTCACAGATTAGGCGGTTCTTGGGCAGGTTAAACTCCTTTTGGAGGTCCGTCAGCCGAGCACTGGCATTATATGACCGGCGGAAATGCACACAGACTTTCCTGGCCTGCCTCAGGACATCCTGTAAGCCCGGGTACCTGCCCAAGAACCGCTGCACCACCAAGTTAAGGACGTGAGCCAAACAGGGCACATGGGTCAGTTGTCCCTGTCGGAGGGCAGAGAGGAGGTTGGTGCCATTGTCGCAAACCACCATTCCTGCCTTAAGTTGGCGTGGCGTCAACCACCTCTGAACCTGCCCCTGCAGAGCTGACAGAACCTCTGCCCCAGTGTGGCTCCTGTCCCCCAAGCACACCAGCTCAAGCACCGCATGGCATCTTTTGGCCTGCGTACTTGCGTAGCCCCTTGAACGCCTACGGAGCACCGCTGGTTCCGAGGAAGAGGCCATGGAGGAAGAAGAAGAGGAGGGGGTGGAGGAGAGAGGTGTGTCACAATCAGCATTTTGGAGGCGTGGTGGCGGAACAACCTCCAACACTACTGCACCTTGTCCTGCATCCTTCCCAGCTGCCAGCAGAGTCACCCAATGCGCCGTGAAACTTAAGTAACGTCCCTGTCCATGCCTGCTGGACCATGAGTCAGCGGTAATATGCACCTTACCGCTGACCGCCCTGTCCAGCGAGGCATGGACATTGCCTTCCACATGCCGGTAGAGAGCCGGAATCGCCTTCCGTGAGAAAAAGTGGCGTTTGGGTACCTGCCACTGAGGAACCGCACATTCCACAAACTCACGGAAGGGGGCAGAGTCTACCAACTGAAAAGGCAGCAGTTGAAGTGCTAGCAATTTTGCCAAGCTAGCATTCAACCGCTGGGCATGTGGATGGCTGGGAGCAAACTTCTTTCGGCGGTGCAGCAGCTGGGGCAGGGAAATTTGCCTGGTACAATCTGACGTCGGTGTACCAAAAGCAGATTGCCCACAAGTACTTGGCTGTGACACACCTAATTCTACACCTTCATTCCTCTCACTGCAGGTCTCAGAGAGGACTGAAGGTCTAGTGGGGTTGGAAATCTCAGCTGATGAGGAGCAAGGAGAGATCCTCTTTGTTCTTTGGTGTGGGTCTTTCAGATACGCTTGCCAACGAACTGCATGGCAGGTCAACATATGTCTGGTCAAGCATGTGGTACCCAAGCGGGAGATGTTTTGGCCACGCGAGATACGCTTGAGACATATGTTGCAAATAGCAGCGGTGCGATCTGATGCACTCGTCTCAAAAAAGGCCCACACCAAAGAACTTTTTGAATAACGCGCAGAGACTGCAGCGCCCTGCACATGTGGAGCTTTGGGGTGTGATGCAGTCAATGTGCTGCCCTTAGGCTGGCCCCTGGAGGGCATCCTGCCTCGTTGGTGATGTGCCGCCTCCTCCTCCTCCTCCTCCTCCTCTCTCCTATCAGGCACCCACGTTGAGTCAGTGACCTCATCATCCCCTCCCTCCTCATCACTGGAGCAAACCTGGCAGTATGCTGCAGCAGGGGGAGCATGACTGCCAGATTGCTGTCCTTCTTGGGCACCCCCTCTGTCCGTGCTCATGTTACTGCCTTCATCGAGCTCAGTATCATCATCAGAGCCTTCCAAACGCTGGGCATCCTCCTGGAGCATGTACCCAACACTGTGGTCAAACAGTTCGAGGGAATCCTCATGAGGACATGGTGGAGCTAGGGAAGGAGTCACTGATGACATTGAGCTGAGGGAAGAGGCCGCTGCTTTGCCAGACAAAGCACCCTGGGCATGGGTGAGAGAGGATGAGGAGGATGAGGACGGCTTGGTCATCCACTCGACCAAGTCTTCCGCATGTTGCGGCTCAACACGGCCAGCTGCCGAAAAAAAGGCCAAGCGTGTCCCATGGCCACGTGCTGATGAGGATGCACCGTCTCCACGACCAGCACTAGACACAGAGCCTGCTTGCCCTCTCTTATTGGCTTGTGACTGTCTGCCTCTCCTTCTTGGCCTTCCAGACATACTAATGGCCTGTAGCTGCACTAAGCTGGGATAGAACACCTGTAATTTTCTTCAGGTAGCTTTATATACTGTAACCAGACAAGCCTGCCTGTCAGTAGGAAGATAACAGGAACGGATCTAGCTGAACACTGTGAGCAGGACACACTGTACTAAATGTAAATAGTCTAGCTGCCTGACCGTGGTACTAATAGGATCAAAAAGAACACCTGTAATTTTCTTCAGGTAGCTTTATATACTGTAACCAGACAAGCCTGCCTGTCAGTAGGAAGATAACAGGAACGGATCTAGCTGAACACTGTGAGCAGGACGTACTGCACTAAATGTATATAGCAGGAACGGATCTAGCTGAACACTGTGAGCAGGACGCACTGCACTGAATGTAAATAGCAGGAACGGATCTAGCTGAACACTGTGAGCAGGACGCACTGCACTAAATGTAAATAGCAGGAACGGATCTAGCTGAACACTGTGAGCAGGACGCACTGCACTGAATGTAAATAGCAGGAACGGATCTAGCTGAACACTGTGAGCAGGACGCACTGCACTGAATGTAAATAGCAGGAACGGATCTAGCTGAACACTGTGAGCAGGACGCACTGCACTGAATGTAAATAGCAGGAACGGATCTAGCTGAACACTGTGAGCAGGACGCACTGCACTGAATGTAAATAGCAGGAACGGATCTAGCTGAACACTGTGAGCAGGACGCACTGCACTGAATGTAAATAGCAGGAACGGATCTAGCTGAACACTGTGAGCAGGACGCACTGCACTAAATGTAAATACCAGGAACGGATCTAGCTGAACACTGTGAGCAGGACGCACTGCACTGAATGTAAATAGCAGGAACGGATCTAGCTGAACACTGTGAGCAGGACGCACTGCACTGAATGTAAATAGCAGGAACGGATCTAGCTGAACACTGTGAGCAGGACGCACTGCACTGAATGTAAATAGCAGGAACGGATCTAGCTGAACACTGTGAGCAGGACGCACTGCACTAAATGTAAATACCAGGAACGGATCTAGCTGAACACTGTGAGCAGGACGCACTGCACTGAATGTAAATAGCAGGAACGGATCTAGCTGAACACTGTGAGCAGGACGCACTGCACTGAATGTAAATAGCAGGAACGGATCTAGCTGAACACTGTGAGCAGGACGCACTGCACTAAATGTAAATACCAGGAACGGATCTAGCTGAACACTGTGAGCAGGACGCACTGCACTGAATGTAAATAGCAGGAACGGATCTAGCTGAACACTGTGAGCAGGACGCACTGCACTGAATGTAAATAGCAGGAACGGATCTAGCTGAACACTGTGAGCAGGACGCACTGCACTGAATGTAAATACCAGGAACGGATCTAGCTGAACACTGTGAGCAGGATGCACTGCACTGAATGTAAATAGCAGGAACGGATCTAGCTGAACACTGTGAGCAGGACGCACTGCACTGAATGTAAATAGCAGGAACGGATCTAGCTGAACACTGTGAGCAGGACGCACTGCACTGAATGTAAATAGCAGGAACGGATCTAGCTGAACACTGTGAGCAGGACGCACTGCACTGAATGTAAATAGCAGGAACGGATCTAGCTGAACACTGTGAGCAGGACGCACTGCACTAAATGTAAATACCAGGAACGGATCTAGCTGAACACTGTGAGCAGGATGCACTGCACTGAATGTAAATAGCAGGAACGGATCTAGCTGAACACTGTGAGCAGGACGCACTGCACTGAATGTAAATAGCAGGAACGGATCTAGCTGAACACTGTGAGCAGGACGCACTGCACTGAATGTAAATAGCAGGAACGGATCTAGCTGAACACTGTGAGCAGGACGCACTGCACTGAATGTAAATAGCAGGAACGGATCTAGCTGAACACTGTGAGCAGGACGCACTGCACTAAATGTAAATACCAGGAACGGATCTAGCTGAACACTGTGAGCAGGACGCACTGCACTGAATGTAAATAGCAGGAACGGATCTAGCTGAACACTGTGAGCAGGACGCACTGCACTGAATGTAAATAGCAGGAACGGATCTAGCTGAACACTGTGAGCAGGACGCACTGCACTGAATGTAAATAGCAGGAACGGATCTAGCTGAACACTGTGAGCAGGACACACTGCACTAAATAGTCTAGATAGAAGATAACAGGAACGGATCTAGCTAAACTGAATACAGTGTATATATATATATGCAACACCTGGGATGCATATATATACACAATACACTGTAAGTGCAGCTAACTGACTGACTGTTCTGCCTAATCTATCTAACTCAAATCAAATGACACTGTCTCTCTCTCTCTCTATCTCTCAGCACACCGGAACACACACTACACAGGGCCGCCGTGCAGGCGGCCTTATATAGTGTGGGGTGTGTACTAAATCCCCTGAGCCATAATTGGCCAAAGCCACCCTGGCTTTGGCCAATTACAGCTCTCTCTACTGACGGCGCTGTGATTGGCCAAGCATGCGGGTCATAGTGCATGCTTGGCCAATCATCAGCCAGCAATGCACTGCGATGCCGCAGTGAATTATGGGCCGGGACGCGCCACACGAATTTGGCGCGAACGGCCCATATCGTTCGCAATTCGACGGACGGTCGAACAGCCGATGTTCGAGTCGAACATGGGTTCGACTCGAACACGAAGCTCATCCCTACTGAAGACCATATAATTCTGTAGAGTAGGTTGGTTAGATTAAGCTGAAGACCATAAGATTCTGTAGACTGAGATGGCTGGGTGTTCCTAGTGACCATAGGATACAGTAGAATGGGGTGATGGGTGTTACCAAAGATCATAGAAATCTGTAGACTGATGTGGCTGGGTGTTTCTAGAGACCATAGGTATCTGTAGAGTGGGGTGATTGGGCATAACTAGGGACCATAGGATTCTTTAGATTGAGGTGACTGAGTGTTCTTAAAGATCATAGAATTCTGTAGTGGGATGGCTGATGTTGCTAGAGAGTATAAGATTTAGTAGAGTGAAGTAGTTGGGTGTAACTAGAGACTATGGGATTATGTAGAAAGACAATCTTATGGATGTTACTGGCATCCATAAGATTCTGTAGAATGAGGAAGCTGGGTGTTACTTTAGACTATAGGATTCTGTAGAGTGGGGTGCTTAGTTATTACTGGAAATTGTAGTACTCTGCAGGATGGGCTGGTATGACTATTCATGAACAATACTAACATTAAAGTATACTAGAGTGTACCTCTTATTGCCAATTTTGGAAAGTAATATAGCAAACATCTAACTAGTGTTTATGTACCTACCACATGCTGGAACAAAATATGGCAGAATGGTTGCTAGGCTGCAGAATTGCTGGGTGCACCAGCTTAAAAATAGCTCTCAGTGGTTGCCAGGATCCCTTGAGTGGCTTACCATGGGACACATGTCACTCTGCCATTGTCACAGAAGATGGCAATCTTTTCTTAGGTTTGATCCTCAGCAACAAAGATGAAAATGTATCTGCAATATAATCGTCCTTAACTGGCATTTTGGAGTTCTTGTAGTTTTGTATGTATGCCTTTAAATGCTAAAATATATGTTCTACCAAAATTCTACCAAAATTCTATTTTTTTTTTTTTGACAGAGTGGGGAAGGATTGAAACCCCTGTCAGTTTTTATTGCTACCTAGGACCCTGTTAGAGAGATTTCACCCCACTTAGGGTCCTTTCACACGAGGATTCCATCTGTCCGTTTTTCATCCATCCATTGACGGATGAAAAAAAGACAGAAATGCATTCCTGTGGGAAAACGGGTGCAAACAGATGACCATTTATATCCGCATCTGTTCAGGTCTATTTTTTAAACGGAACAAGTTTCTATTTTTTTCCATTTAAAAAACAGAAGTGGACCTAAATGCATGTAAATGGACAAAGGTCCATTTTTTAATCCGTTTTTTGGATTAGTTGTTAGGAGCCTGCACCCGTTGGCTTCCTAACAATGATGAGTCAACCCTGCTGTCAGTGAGGAATGCAAACAAAGAGCTGAAAATCTGAATTATGTAATAAAGGGGTAGGCCATCCAGTAACTTTACTTACATAAATGTCTGTTTACGACGGCTGTATGCAACGTCATGAGGGGTCACCCGGTGACGTCACCGGATGGCGTTGTGCCTTTGTATATGTTAGCTGCAGGGGTAAACTGGCATTGTCATTTGGCATGATGAGGACAAAGGCCTCTTCCCCACTACCCTGGCTCAATGGTTGGGGGGGGGTTAATTTATCAGGATCTGGGAGTCGAACACAAATCCCCCCCCCAAGTGAATGAGTCACCAAAAAATGATTAGTGTAAATAAACACAGAACGTAGTTTTTGACAAGTCCTATATTAAAAGAATGTTGTCCCCCCGATATAGATTCATCATCAATATGACATCCAGCGATGTAGGTCCACATCACTTACAATCAACAAGGGCTGCCGTTGTAAAAAAGCGGCAGCCCTTGTTGATTGTGAGTGGTGTGGACCTACATTGCTGGATGACATGATTGATGATGAATCTATATCGGGGGACAAAATTCTTTTAATATAGGACTTGTCAAAAACTACGTTCTGTGTTTATTTACACTAATCATTTTTTGGTGACTCATTCACTTGGCGGGGGGGGGGATTTGTGGTCCCCTTGTTAAAGGGGGCTCCCAGATCCTGATAAATTACCCGCCCTTCCCCCCCAACCATTGGGCCAGGGTAGTGGGGAAGAGGCCTTTGTCCTCATCAACAGCTGAAAGCAGAGATGACTCATCATTGTTAGGAAGCTGGCGGGTGCTGGCTCCTTAACAACCAATGACTCATCTCTGCTGCTGACAGCAGGGATAAGTACTGGTTGTTAGGACACCGGTGAGTGCCGGCTCCTAACAACCAATACAAATACGGATGCAAAAATGGACCATTTGTCTGTTTACATCTGTTTAGGTCCGCTCCCTCAACAAACACGTATTTAAACTGATTATCATCCGTTTGTATTATATTGTTTGCCAAACAGATACACAGATTTCATTTTTATGTGTAAAAATATTTATAAATCGTAGATGTTCTTGGAAATTCGACAAAGTCGAATAGTTGCCAGCACATCATAGTTGGCAACATGTCAAAACATTTTCAAAGACATGTTTTTGCAGTCTCTGAGCTTATCACTGCATTCCTGTTCAAATCACACGCAATTTTTTGCAGTGTGATTTGAGCACATTCATGCATGCACCTTTTTTTATTATTTTATTATATCTTTTCATGTGACAACACTGATGAAATGACACTTTGCTACAAAATAAAGTAGTGAGTGTACAGCTTGTATAACAGTGTAAATTTGCCGTCCCCTCAAAATAACTCAACACACAGCCAATAATGTCTAAACCGCTGACAACAAAAGTAAATAACACCCCTAAGTGAAAATGTCCAAATTGGGCCCAATCAGCCATTTTCCCTCCCTGGTGTCATGTGACTCGTTAGTGTTACAAGGTCCCTCATAACAAAGAACTCTGGGGATCTGAAAAAAGAATTGTTGCTTTACATAAAGATGGCCTAGGGTATAAGAAAATTGCCAAGACCCTGAAACTGAGCTGCAGCATGGTGGCCAAGACCATACAGCAATTTAACAGAACAGGTTCCACTCAGAACAGGCCTCGCCATGGTCCACCAAAGAAGTTGAGTGCACATGCTCAGCGTCATATCCAGAGGTTGTTTTTGGGAAATAGACTTATGAGTGCTGCCAGCATTGCTGCAGAGGTTGAAGGGGTGGAGGGGTCAGCCTGTTAGTGCTCAGACCACACAGCACACACTGCATTCAATTTGTCTGCATGGCTGTCGTCCCAGAAGGAAGACTCTTCTAAAGATGATGCACAAGAAAGCTCGCAAACAGTTTGCTGAAGACAGATTACTGGAATCATGTGCTGTGGTCTGATGAGACCAAGATAAACTTATTTGGTTCAGATGGTGTAAAGCATGTGTGGCGGCAACCAGGGGAGGAGTACAAAGACAAGTGTGTCTTGCCTACAGTAAAGAATGGTGGTAGAAGTGTCATGGTCTGGGGCTGCATGAGTGCTGCTGGCACTGGGGAGCTACAGTTCATTGAGGGAACCATGAATGCCAACATGTAATGTGACATACTGAAGCAGAGCAAGATTCCTTCCCTTCAGAGACTGGGCCGCAGGGCAGTATTCAAACATGATAACGACCCAAAACACGCCTCCAAAATGACCACTGCCTTGCTAAAGAAGCGGAGGGTAAAGGTGATGGACTGGCTGACCTAAACCCTATTGAGCATCTGTGGGGCATCCTCAAACGGAAGGTGGAGGCACGCAAGATCTCTAACATCCACCAGCTCCGTGATGTCGTCATGAAGGAGTGGAAGAGGACTGCAGTGGCAACCTGTGAAGCTCTGGTGAACTCCATGCCCAAGATGTTTAAGGCAGTGCTGGAAAATAATGGTGGCCACACAAAATATTGACACTTTGGGCCCAATTTGGACATTTTTACTTAGGGGTGTACTCACTTTTGTTGCCAGCGGTTTAGACATTAATGGCTGTGTGTTGAGTTATTTTGAGGGGACAGCAAATTTACACTGTTATACAAGCTGTACACTCACTACTTTAAATTGTAGCAAAGTGTAATTTCTTCAATCATGTCACATGATAAGATATAATAAAATATTTACAAAAATGTGAGGGGTGTACTCATTTTGTGAGATACTGTACATAATATAAATATACATCAGCAGGCAAGAAGAAGGGGTGTGGAAATCTATGTTTATATAACATAACAATTACATTTAAGGACAGATTAGATTAATCTGAATAAATCTTGCCTGTACAACATAGCTGAATCCAAACCTTGAAGTCACTTTTTTAAATAAACACTCTGATGTCATAGTGTATAATAATAATAATAAGTAGAAAAAGAAGAAAAATAAACAAAATGCTAAATTCTCATTTACTGGAAGGGAACAGACTTCTGCGACATTATGTGGCTTTTGTCAGGCAAGCTCTACAGTCAGAGCCATTGATTGATTGACAATGCACATGTGACCCCCTCCTAACTGCAGATCAGGTTTAGTACCTGCAGCTTGATTTATCAGGATGGTAAGTATTTATAAAAAAAAAATGTTATTATTTTTTACTTTTTTTAGCATATAACGTGCCAGGACATTTTAGTGTTTAATAATGCAAAACTCCAGCCAGAAATAAGAATAAAAAGAATAAAAAGAGTCTGATAAACATTAAAACACCAAAACCAGCTTTCACTGCTTTATTTACCTTCAGTTCAGAGATCTCCTCCACACCACCACCATGTCCTCAGTTTTATAGCCAGCATCATTCAACCCACTTCCTCTGAGGCCAAGTCGTGTTGGACCCACCCCAACCTGTGAGTATAGCAAAAGGAGAAGCAGCACAGTCAGGGATGAGCACTTCTCTTTGTCACTCTGCTTCCGCTTCCTGATTGGCTCAGTGTGCTGTTTCTTCTTCTAATACTCAAGCCCTGCTGTACAGGGACTGCAAGAGATCAAACTCAGATATATTGCTTGCATTTAAAAAGATACATTCAGTGATGTATTAGGCCTCATATACACTTATGATTGAAGGGCAGTAAAACCCTGTGGTTAGGCTGCGCTTTTACTCCCTCTCCTTTATTGCTCCCCCTGTTGCTGCTGAGGCAGTGAGCATACACATGCCACTACCATGATGCTGTGCTTCGCAGCATGAATTACTCTCCCTGTTGTGCTCGCTGACTTTTTCAAGTGAATAGGGCCCCACTGCATCCTCCTGCAACCACACACAACACACGTGGTTGCGACGCAGTTGTCAGGTAATTGGGTTAAAAAGGCAGTGACAGTGCCCCTCGTGGTGATACTCCGTGGGCTGCACCTCTTTGAGTCCGATCGCTCAAACCCTCTGCACCCCCACTCTGCTACCTCTGGAACCAGGGGTACCCGACTGGTTATGCCTTATCTTCCCCCAACTATTTTAAGAATCATCCTTTATCCTTTTGAGCTTTTTCCCTCGCCTGTCCTTACTGGTGCCACTTTGAGGGCTGCAGTCTGGGGTTGCTGGTAAGGATGCCGACTCCCCCCCAATCCCCCCCCATCTCAACCCCCCTTCCTACTTCCGTTCTCCCCTTCACCTTCCCCACCCCCTTCGCTCCCTCCCTTGGCCCTCACAACCCCCCCCCCCTTTTTTTCCTCCCTTTCCCGCAGTTGCTGTTGTTTACAACACCATGGCTCCAGATATTCTATTGCCTTTATATAGATTCAATAATGAGCTATGCTGCTTTACATTTTTGTTTCTATTCACCCATTTCTAATTGGAGAGACATAATCTGTGATAGGACTTTTTCAACACATTCACTGTTGTGTACGATTTTTTTCGATTGTATGCTTACCTGTATCTGTTCTGATCTAAACAGCAATGTTCTTTATCTTTATGGATATGCTGCCATGTAGCTTATCCCTGTCTCTCTTTAATAAACTATCTTTGGAACAAAAAGTGAATAAAAAAAATCAGTGAGGAGGTGATACAATGCATCTTCACAGCAAAACAAAGAAAAGAGGGCGCACCAACCTTGCGCATTACCATCTGAGGAACAGGGGATCTTCTCGAAATGCGCCAGCCTTCTGGAAGGTCTTTCGACCTGCTGGGAACAGTCTCGTTGACCTGGTCGCTTTGCGTCTACTATGGACTTTGATATGCTTTTATCATTAATATGCTTGTGAGTATATTTGTTTTTATACATTATTAAATATATCACTTGGGTAATGCACAAGCTTGGTGCGCCATCTTTTTTTGTCTCCTTTGGGGTTCTCCCCCGACCCTTGGAGGGCAGCAAAACCTGTGCTCTCCTTTGAGCCACTAAGAACCTTTGATACATCCATTACCATTACACCACCCTGGAGCGCAGGAGAATACTTTTTACACTGTTTGTCAATGGCTCTTCAATGTCTGAAGAGAGGATTCTGAATGTAGATTGCGCTTTAAATAGCAAAGCAAGTCTAAACGTGGCTATAATGTTTACTGAACTGCAAACTGTGTCTTCTATATCTGCCTAGAGTTCAGCTTTAAAAAGCAAACATGACCTGAGGGTTTAGGTCTGCTGCAAAGGAAACCTGAAATAAGAATGTATAAAGACCTTCTCCTCTGAAAATACTAATTTCCTGGCTGGTAAAGTGATCCAATAGCTTTAGTACATTGGCAGTACTGACTGGAACTGACTTGAAACGAGCCTACATATTATGAGTTCTGACTTTCCTGAATATTTGTTTCTGGCCCCTGTTTAAAAAAAAAAAAGCCGGAGGCAGGCAGACAGACAACTAGTTTTTTCAGAAGGGGGTCAGCAATGACAGCCTCATTAGTTCTCTCACTCTGAGTTTTCTAAAAGATGTGTATGCATTTAAAAGCAGTAAGCGCCATCTGCTGGTTATTTTAGCTTACAGGTATTTGAACTGTCCGTGATCCTATTTTTGCTTGGGCTAACAATTTTCAGGACAAGTTTTATGGGGTCTACCCCCTTCTTCCCAGTCCAAGCAGTACTGATACATAATATTAATCATATATATAATCATATATACCTCTAAGGGTACAGTTTCTTTTATCCTATTAATAGTTTTTAATTGTGATTAATATTTTAGGACAGTCAATATTTCTAATGGTAATTATAACAATATTTCTTATACATTGTATTTGTTGTTTATTTTAACATCAGCATTCTTATTGTATCACCAACGAACCAATGTTTCATATACATGTCATTTTAATATTTCTATCCTTCTTTATACCTCGGATGAAGAGGGAGTTTCTGGCCCCTGAAATGCATCGGATGTTTTTTGCTTTCTTGCACTATTAAAGACATGGACTCTTATGACATTTCTTTGATGTTAACTTCTTAATCTGGGTGAGCCCCCATCCATCCCCTCCCCAAGGAGCTACCTGTTTGTTAGAGAGCTTGTGAACTTAAGCCATCAGGCTCAAGTAATGATGCTGTTCACCTTTTTAAGATTTAAGTCCCGCTTCTCAGTTCTAACTTTCCTCGCCCCAGGGCTGGGACAGGGGGTGGACAGGAGGGGCGATTGCCCTGGGCACTGTGGTATCATGTAAGGTGGAAGGACACCACAAGGATATTCGGGGGGAGGTGTTTTGTGCTGAGAGGGGGGATTTCAGCAGGGGACGGATTTGTGCTGGGAGGAGGGGGGATTTATGCTTAGGGGGTAAGCATGCAGATTAATTGCTCAGTGTTTTTGTGGGGGGATTTTTTCTGACTCATAATGGTCATACATCCTGGGGGTGTCCATAGGCGTGCGCACAGGGTGTGCCAGGTGTGCCTGGGCACACCCTAATTGCCTTGTGTGGTGCATATTCCCCCCTGTTTAGACCACTGATATTTCATCCCCCAAAAAAATGTTACAAAAGAGAATAATTTTTTGGAAAAGAAAATAAACAAAATTACACTGTCCACTGCACTACTGACACCATCAGTACATATACACATGCATATGTATTTGAGCTTTGGGGTGCACACCCTAATGCAAGAGGCTGCGCACACCTATGGGGGTGTCACAGTTTGGCATGTTCACCCTGGGCTCTAGGTGACCCTGTTTTGGCACTGCTTCTCTGGCTTATTCCCTAGAGGTTATTCACACCAACATATTGCAGTCACTTTGAATAGTACCCCAAGTATAAAGATGACCCATCATGGCTCTATACATGTATATAGGAGTATAAAGAGCACCTATCATGGCTCTATACATGTATATAGGAGTATAAAGATGACCCGTCATGGCTCCATACATGTATGTAGAAGTATAAAGAGGACCCGTCATGGCTCTATACATGTATATAGGTGTATAAAGAGCACCTGTCATGGCTCTATACATGTATATAGGAGTATAAAGAGCACCTGTCATGGCTCTATACATGTATATAGGAGTATAAAGAGGACCTGTCATGGCTCTATACATGTATATAGGAGTATAAAGAGCACCTGTCATGGCTCTATACATATATATAGAAGTATAAAGAGGACCTGTCATGACTCTATACATGTATGTAGGAGTATAATGAGGACCTGTCATGGTTGTTTACATGTATATAGGAGTATAAAGAGGACCTGTCATGGCTTTATACATGTATATAGGAGTATAAAGGGGACCCGTCATGGCTCTATACATGTATATAGGAAAATAAAGAGGACCTGTCGGGGTCATGTATGTAGTAGTATAAAGAGGACCTGTCATAGCTTTATACATATATATATATATATATATATATATATATATATATATATATATAGAGGAGTATAAAGGGGACCTGTCATGGCTCTATACATGTATATATAAGAATTAGGAGGACCTGTCATGGCTCTATACATATATATATAAGTATAAAGAGAACCTGTCTTGACTCTATACATGTAAAGGAATATAAAGAGGACCTGCCATGGCTTTATGCATGTATATAGGGGTAGAAAGAGAACCTGTCATGGCTCTATACATATATATATAGGGATAGAATGAGAACCTGTCATGGCTCTATACATGTAAAGGAATATAAAGAGGACCTGCCATGGCTTTATGCATGTATATAGGGGTAGAAAGAGAACCTGTCATGGCTCTATACATATATATATAGGGATAGAATGAGAACCTGTCATGGCTCTATACATGTAAAGGAATATAAAGAGGACCTGTCATGGCTCTATACATGTTTATAGGAGTATAAAGATGACCTGTTATGGCTCAATACATGTATATAGAAGTATAAAGAGGACCTGTCATTACTCTATACATGTATATAGGAGTATAAAGAGGACCTGTCATGGCTCTATACATGTATATAGAAGTATAAAGAAGACCTGTCATGGTTGTTTACATGTATAGGAGTATAAAGAGGACCTGTTATGGCTCTATACATGTATATAGGAGTATAAAGAGGACCTGTGATGGCTCTATACATGTATATAAAAGTTTAACGAGGACCTGTCATGGCTCTATACATGTATATACCGTTTCCCCAAAAATAAGACCTAGCGTGATTGTCGGTGATGCTTGCAATATAAGCCCTACCCCCTAAGTAAGCCCTAGTTAAAGTCCTTTTAGGTCTTATTTTCAGGGTAGGGCTTATTTTCGGGGAAACAGGGTAGGGCTTATTTGGGGGGTATGGCTTATATTGCAGCCATCACTGACAATCACGCTAGGTGGGATGCGCACACCTATGGGGGTGTCACAGTTTGGCATGTTCACCCTGGGCTCTAGGTGACCTTGTTTCGGCACTGCTTCTCTGGC
Organism: Lithobates septentrionalis; assembly: GCA_037952835.1. Taxonomy (NCBI): domain Eukaryota; kingdom Metazoa; phylum Chordata; class Amphibia; order Anura; family Ranidae; genus Lithobates; species Lithobates septentrionalis. Next base: position 139,745 of record JBBDGP010000919.1, on the reverse strand, counting down.
TTATTCCCTAGAGGTTATTCACACCAACATATTGCAGTCACTTTGAATAGTACCCCAAGTATAAAGATGACCCATCATGGCTCTATACATGTATAAAAGAGTATAAAGAGGACCTGTCATGGCTCTATACATGTATAAAGAGGACCTGTCATGGCTCTATACAAGTGCATAGATGAATAAAGAGGACCAGTCATGGTTCTATACATGTATGTAGGAGTATAAAGAGGACCTGTCATGGCTCTATACATGTATATAGGAGTATAAAAGGACCTGTCTGGGCTCTATACATGTATATAGGAGTATAAAAGGACCTGTGCATGGCCAGCAGCCGCAATGTCCACCAGCCACCCATGATCGTTTTCACAGAGAGCCAGAACGGGGATCTGTCAATGTAAACAGACAGATCCCCATTCTGACAGGGGAGGAGAGACAGATCTGCTGTTCCTAGTGATTAGGAATAGCGACCTCTCTCCTCCTCCAGTTAGTCCCATCCCTGACAGTTAGAAACACCTCCCAGGGAACACATTTAACCCCTTGATCGCCCCCTAGAGTTAAGCCCTTCCCTGCCAGTGACATTTACACAGTAATCAGTGCATTTTTATAGCACAGATCACTGTATAACTGTCAATGGTACCAAAAATGTGTCACAAGTGCCTGATCTGTCCACTGCAATATCGCAGTCCCGCTAAAAATCGCAGATCGCCGCCATTACTAGTAAAAGAAAATGCCATATTTTGTAGACGCTATAAATTTTGCGCAAACTAATCAATGTACGCTAATTGCATTTTTTTTTACCAAAAATATGTAGAAGAATACATATTGGCCTAAACTAAAGAAGACATTTTTTTTTTTGTTTTATTTTTGGATATTTACTATAGCAAAAAGTAAAAAATATTAATTAAAAATGTCACTCTTTTATTATTATTATATATTATTATTATGTTTATAGTGCAAAAAAATAAAAACCGCAGAGGTGATCAAATACCACCAAAAGAAAGCTATTTGTGGGAAAAAAAGGACTTCAAATGTATTTATTTACAGCGTCCCACGGCCGCGCAATTATCAGTTAAATTGTCAGTTAAAGCAACGCAGTGTCGTATCGCAAAAAATGGCCTGGTCATTAAGGGGGCAAATCCTTACGGTCTGTAAGTGGATAATCAGGGCTGGGCAAGGCAAGTCCCTCTCAGGCTCCCATGTCTCATACAACTTGTGATGTGTGTTTGTACTAGTTTTGATTCAGACTCCACCACTAGATGCGGATTGTCACCTTTCACACGTTGCGAATTGTCACTTGCCACGTCACCTGCCACACGTTACGGATTGTTACCTGCCATGCCACCTGCCACAAGTTGCGGGTTGTCACTTGCCACACGTTGCAAGGATTCCTTAGACAATACAAACAAGTTGAATCTATTTTCAGAAAATTCTGGCCTATACTTTTAAAAGATAAAGATCTACAACGTTCAATACCTCCAAAGCCTAAATTCAGGGCCGATCCTGGGCGGGGTGCACGGGGTGCACCGTGCCCCAGCGCTGTAATGTGCCTGCAGAAGAGGGGCGCCGCCGCCGAAGCTGACTGCACTGGTTGCTCACTTGGCTTGCTAGAATCGCTGGCCGCCTGGCCGGCGTCTAGCTAGCAAACAGTGACATCAGTGAAAGACCACGGCCGCCCCAGCATTCATTGCGCGCCGCCTCCGCGGCTAATGATCAAGCTCCGCCCACCTCAGCAGTTTTTCAGACAGCGTGGCGAGGTAGCGGAGCGGACGGAGCCGGAGCATGTCTGAAGAGAGAGAGCTGCTGCTGCGCCTTGCTGTGAGTGTCTCCAGTCCCTGCACTGCACCAGGCCGGTCAAGGAAGTACGTGACAAAGTTGTGCCCATTAAAAGCAGCCACTGTGCCCATCAAACGCCCACTGTGCCCATCAAAAGCTGCCACTGTGCCAATCAAACACCCACTGTGCCCATCAAAAGCTGCCACTGTGCCCATCAAACGCCCACTGTGCCCATCAAAAGCTGCCACTGTGCCCATTAAACGCCCACTGTGCCCATCAAAAGCTGCCACTGTGCCCATCAACAACAGCCACTGTGCCCATCAAATGCAGCCACTATGCCCATCAAACGCAGCCACTGTGCCATCAAACGCAGCGACTGTGCCATCAAACGCTGCCACTGTGCCCATCAAATGCAGCCACTGTGCCCATCAAACGCAGCCACTGTGCCCATCAAACACTGCCACTGTGCCATAAAATGCAGCCACTGTGCCCATCAAACACTGCCACTGTTCCCATCAAACGCAGTCACTGTGCCATCAAACGCAGCCACTGTGCCCATCAAACACTGCCATTGTACCATAAAACGCAGCCACTGTGTCCATCAAACACAGTCACTATTCCCATCAAACGCAGTCACTGTGCCATCAAACGCAGCCACTGTGCACATCAAACGCAGCCACTGTGCCCATCAAATGCAGTCACTGTGCCCATAAAACGTAGCCACTGTGCCATAAAACGCAGCCACTGTGCCCATCAAATGCAGTCACTGTGCCCATAAAACGTAGTCACTGTGCCATAAAACGCAGCCACTGTGCCCATCAAACGAAGCCACTATTCCCATCAAACGCATTCACTGTGCCATCAAACGCAGCCACTGTGCACATCAAACGCAGCCACTGTGCCCATCAAATGCAGTCACTGTGCCCATAAAACTTAGCCACTGTGCCATAAAACGCAGCCACTGTGCCCATCAAATGCAGTCACTGTGCCCATAAAACGTAGCCACTGTGCCATAAAACGCAGCCACTGTGCCCATCAATGCAGCCACTGTGCCATCAAACGCTGCCACTGTGCCCATCAAACGCAGCCACTGTGCCCATCAAACACTGCCACTGTGCCATAAAACGCAGCCACTGTGCCCATCAAACACAGCCACTGTTCCCATCAAACGCAGCCACTGTGCCTTCAAACGCAGCCACTGTGCCCATCAAACTCAGCCACTGTGCCATAAAACGCAGCCACTGTGCCCATCAAACGCAGCCATTGTGCCATAAAATGCAGCCACTGTGCCCATCAAACGCAGCCACTGTGCCATCAAACGCAGCCACTGTGCCCATCAAACGCAGCCAATGTGCCCATCAAACGCAGCTACTGTGCCATCAAACGCAGCCACTGTGCCCATCAAATGCAGCCACTGTGCCCATCAAACACTGCCACTGTGCCATAAAATGCAGCCATTGTGCCCGTCAAACACAGCCACTGTTCCCATCAAATGCAGTCACGGTGCCATCAAACGCAGCCACTGTGCCCATCAAACGCAGCCACTGTGCCATCAAACGCAGCCACTGTGCCATAAAATGCAGCACTGTGCTATCAAACGCTGCCACTGTGCCCATCAAACGCAGCCACTGTGCGCATCAAACACAGCCACTGTTCCCATCAAACGCAGCCACTGTGCTATCAAACGCAGCCACTGTGCCCATCAAACGCAGCCACTGTGCCCATCAAACGCAGCCACTGTGCCCATCAAACACAGCCACTGTGCCATAAAACACATCCACTGTGCCCATCAAACGCAGCCACTGTGCCTTCAAACGCAGCCACTGTGCCCATCAAACTCAGCCACTGTGCCATAAAACGCAGCCACTGTGCCCATCAAACGCAGCCATTGTGCCATAAAATGCAGCCGCTGTGCCCATCAAACGCAGCCACTGTGCCATCAAACGCAGCCACTGTGCCCATCAAACGCAGCCAATGTGCCCATCAAACGCAGCTACTGTGCCATCAAACGCAGCCACTGTGCCCATCAAACACTGCCACTGTGCCATAAAATGCAGCCACTGTGCCCGTCAAACACAGCCACTGTTCCCATCAAATGCAGTCACGGTGCCATCAAACGCAGCCACTGTGCCCATCAAACGCAGCCACTGTGCCATCAAACGCAGCCACTGTGCCATAAAATGCAGCACTGTGCTATCAAACGCTGCCACTGTGCCCATCAAACGCAGCCACTGTGCCCATCAAACACAGCCACTGTTCCCATCAAACGCAGCCACTGTGCTATCAAACGCAGCCACTGTGCCCATCAAACGCAGCCACTGTGCCCATCAAATACAGCCACTGTGCCCATCAAACACAGCCACTGTGCCATAAAACACATCCACTGTGCCCATCAAACGCAGCCACTGTGCCATCAAACGCAGCCACTGTGCCCATCAAACGCAGCCACTGTGCCATCCAACGCAGCCACTGTGCCATAAAACGCAGCCTCTGTGCCCATCAAACGCAGCCACTGTGCCATCAAACGCAGCCACTGTGCCCATCAAATGCAGCCACTGTGCCCATCAAACGCAGCCACTGTGCCCATAAAACACAGCCACTAAGCCCATCAAACGCAGCCACTGTGCCATCAAACGCAGCCACTGTGCCATAAAACGTAGCCACTGTGCCCATCAAACACAGCCACTGTGCCCATCCAACGCAGCAACTGTGCCCATCAAATGCAGCCACTGTGCCATCAAACGCAGCCACTGTGCCATAAAATGCAACCACTGTGCCATCAAACGCTGCCACTGTGCCCATCAAACGCAGCCATTGTGCCCACCAAACGCAGCCACTGTGCCCATCAAACACTGCCACTGTGCCACAAAACGCAGCCACTGTGCCCATCAAACACAGCCACTGTTCCCATCAAACGCAGCCACTGTGCCATCAAACGCAGCCACTGTGCCCATCAAACGCAGCCACTGTGCCCATCAAACGCAGCCACTGTGCCCATCAAACGCAGCCAATGTGCCAATCAAACGCAGCCACTGTGCCCATCAAACGCAGCCACTGTGCCCATCAAACGCAGCCACTGTGCCCATCAAACACAGCCACTGTTCCCATCAAACGCAGTCACTGTGCCATCAAATGCAGCCACTGTGCCCATCAAACGCAGCCACTGAGCCCATCAAATGCAGCCACTGTGCCATCAAACGCAGCCACTGTGCCCATCAAACGCAGCCACTGTGCCCATCAAACGCAGCCACTGTGCCATCAAACGCAGCCACTGTGCCATCAAACACAGCCACTGTGCCCATCAAACGCAGCCACTGTGCCCATCAAACGCAGCCACTGTGTCCATTAAACACAGCCACTGTGCCCATCAAACGCAGCCACTATGCCCATCAAACGCAGCCACTGTGCCTTCAAACACAGCCACTGTGCCATTAAACGTAGCCACTGTGCCCATCAAACGCAGCCACTGTGCCCATCAAACGCAGCCACTGCCATCAAACGCAGCCACTGTGCCATCAGACGCAGCCACTGTGCCATAAAACGTAGCCACTGTGCCATCAAACGCAGCCACTGTGCCATAAAACGTAGCCACTGTGCCCATCAAACTGAGCCACTGTGCCCATCAAACGCAGCCGCTATGCCATCAAACGCAGCCACTGTGCCATAAAACACAGCCACTGTGCCCATCAAACGCAGCCACTGTGCCCATCAAATGCAGCCACTTTTCCCATCAAACACAGCCACTGTGCCCATCAAACGCAGCCACTGTGCCCATCAAACGCAGCCACTGTGCCCATCAAACGCAGCCACTACGTCATCAAACACAGCCACTGTGCCATAAAACGTAGCCACTGTGCCCATCAAACGCAGCCACTGTGCCATCAAACGCAGCCACTGTGCCATAAAACGCAGCCTCTGTGCCCATCAAACGCAGCCACTGTGCCATCAAACGCAGCCACTGTGCCCATCAAATGCAGCCACTGTGCCCATCAAACGCAGCCACTGTGCCCATAAAACACAGCCACTATGCCCATCAAACGCAACCACTGTGCCATCAAACGCAGCCACTGTGCCATAAAACTTAGCCACTGTGCCCATCAATGCAGCCACTGTGCCCATCCAACGCAGCAACTGTGCCCATCAAACGCAGCCACTGTGCCAACAAACGCAGCCACTGTGCCATAAAATGCAGCCACTGTGCCATCAAACGCTGCCACTGTGCCCATCAAACGCAGCCACTGTGCCCACCAAACGCAGCCACTGTGCCAATCAAACACAGCCACTGTGCCATAAAACGCAGCCTCTGTGCCCATCAAACGCAGCCACTGTGCCATCAAACGCAGCCACTGTGCCCATCAAATGCAGCCACTGTGCCCATCAAACACTGCCACTGTGCCATCAAACGCAGCCACTGTTCCCATCAAACACAGCCACTGTGCCCATCAAACGCAGCCACTGTGCCATCAAACACAGCCACTGTGCCCATCAAATGCAGCCACTGTGCCCATCAAACGCAGCCATTGTGCCATAAAATGCAGCCACTGTGCCCATCAAACGCAGCCACTGTGCCATCAAATGCAGCCACTGTGCCCATCAAACGCAGCCACTGTGCCCATCAAATGCTACCACAGTGCCATAAAACACAGCCACTGTGCCCATCAAATGCAGCCACTGGTCCCATCAAACACAGCCACTGTGCCCATCAAACGCAGCCACTGTGCCCATCAAACGCAGCCACTGTGCCCATCAAACGCAGCCACTGTGTCATCAAACACAGCCACTGTGCCATAAAACGTAGCCACTGTGCCCATCAAACGCAGCCACTGTGCCATCAAACGCAGCCACTGTGCCATAAAACGCAGCCTCTGTGCCCATCAAACGCAGCCACTGTGCCATCAAACGCAGCCACTGTGCCCATCAAATGCAGCCACTGTGCCCATCAAACGCAGCCACTGTGCCCATAAAACACAGCCACTATGCCCATGAAACGCAACCACTGTGCCATCAAACGCAGCCACTGTGCCATAAAACTTAGCCACTGTGCCCATCAATGCAGCCACTGTGCCCATCCAACGCAGCAACTGTGCCCATCAAACGCAGCCACTGTGCCAACAAACGCAGCCACTGTGCCATAAAATGCAGCCACTGTGCCATCAAACGCTGCCACTGTGCCCATCAAACGCAGCCACTGTGCCCACCAAACGCAGCCACTGTGCCGATCAAACACAGCCACTGTGCCATAAAACGCAGCCTCTGTGCCCATCAAACGCAGCCACTGTGCCATTAAACGCAGCCACTGTGCCCATCAAATGCAGCCACTGTGCCCATCAAACACTGCCACTGTGCCATCAAACGCAGCCACTGTTCCCATCAAACACAGCCACTGTGCCCATCAAACGCAGCCACTGTGCCATCAAACACAGCCACTGTGCCCATCAAATGCAGCCACTGTGCCCATCAAACGCAGCCATTGTGCCATAAAATGCAGCCACTGTGCCCATCAAACGCAGCCACTGTGCCATCAAATGCAGCCACTGTGCCCATCAAACGCAGCCACTGTGCCCATCAAATGCTACCACAGTGCCATAAAACACAGCCACTGTACCCATCAAATGCAGCCACTGTTCCCATCAAACACAGCCACTGTGCCCATCAAACGCAGCCACTGTGCCCATCAAACGCAGCCACTGTGCCCATCAAACGCAGCCACTGTGTCATCAAACACAGCCACTGTGCCATAAAACGTAGCCACTGTGCCCATCAAACGCAGCCACTGTGCCATCAAACGCAGCCACTGTGCCATAAAACGCAGCCTCTGTGCCCATCAAACGCAGCCACTGTGCAATCAAACGCAGCCACTGTGCCCATCAAATGCAGCCACTGTGCCCATCAAACGCAGCCACTGTGCCCATAAAACACAGCCACTATGCCCACCAAACGCAACCACTGTGCCATCAAACGCAGCCACTGTGCCATAAAACTTAGCCACTGTGCCCATCAATGCAGCCACTGTGCCCATCCAACGCAGCAACTGTGCCCATCAAACGCAGCCACTGTGCCAACAAACGCAGCCACTGTGCCATAAAATGCAGCCACTGTGCCATCAAACGCTGCCACTGTGCCCATCAAACGCAGCCACTGTGCCCACCAAACGCAGCCACTGTGCCGATCAAACACAGCCACTGTGCCATAAAAAGCAGCCTCTGTGCCCATCAAACGCAGCCACTGTGCCATCAAACGCAGCCACTGTGCCCATCAAATGCAGCCACTGTGCCCATCAAACGCAGCCACTGTGCCCATCAAACACAGCCACTATGCCCATCAAACGCAGCCACTGTGCCATTAAACGTAGCCACTGTGCCATAAAACGTAGCCACTGTGCCCATCGAACGCAGCCACTGTGCCCATCCAACGCAGCAAATGTGGCCATCAAACGCAGCCACTGCGCCATCAAACGCAGACACTGTGCCATAAAGCGTAGCCACTGTGCCCATCAAACGCAGCCACTGTGCCCATCCAACGCAGCAACTGTGCCCATCAAATGCAGCCACTGTGCCATCAAACGCAGCCACTGTGCCATAAAATGCAGCCACTGTGCCATCAAACACTGCAACTGTGCCCATCAAATGCAGCCACTGTGCCCATCAAACGCAGCCACTGTGCCCATCAAATGCAGCCACTGTGCCATCAAACGCAGCCACTGTGCCATCAAACGCAGCCACTGTGCCATCAAACGCAGCCTCTGTGCCCAACAAACACAGCCACTGTGCCATCAAACGCAGCCACTGTGCCCATCAAATGCAGCCACTGTGCCATCAAATGCAGCCTCTGTGCCATAAAATGCAGCCACTGTGCTATCAAACGCTGCCACTGTGCCCATCAAACGCAGCCACTGTGCCCACCAAACGCAGCCACTGTGCACATCAAACACTGCCACTGTGCCATAAAACGCAGCCACTGTTCCCATCAAGCGCAGCCACTGTGCTATCAAACGCAGCCACTGTGCCCATCAAACGCAGCCACTGTGCCCATCAAACACAGCAACTGTGCCATAAAACACATCCACTGTGCCCATCAAATGCAGCCACTGTGCCCATCAAACGCAGCCACTGTGCCCATCAAACACAGCCACTATGCCCATCAAACGCAGCCACTGTGCCATCAAACGCAGCCACCGTGCCATAAAACGTAGCCACTGTGCCCATCAAACGCTGCCACTGTGCCATAAAACACAGCCACTGTGCCATAAAACGCAGCCACTGTGCCCATCAAACACAGCCACTGTTCCCATCAAATGCAGTCACTGTGCCATCAAACACAGCCACTGTGCCATCAAACGCAGCCACTGTGCCCACCAAACGCAGCCACTGTTCCCATCAAATGCAGCCACTGTGCCATAAAACGTAGCCACTGTGCCCATCAAACGCAACCACTGTGCCCATCAAATGCAGCCACTGTGCCATCAAACGCAGCCACTGTGCCAAAAAACGCAGCCACTGTGCCATTAAATGCTGCCACTGTGCCCATCAAATGCTGCCACTGTGCCCATCAAACGAAGGGGGGGTTGAGCAGATGGGGGAGGGGGGTAATTTTGCAGACTGGGGAAGGGGGGATTGTGCAGACTGGGGGGGGTAATTGTGCAGACTGGGGGAAGGGGGGATTGTGCAGACTGGGGGGAGGGGGGATTGTGCAGACTAGGTGAGGGGGGTAATTGTGCAGACTGGGGGGAGGTGGGCTTGTGCAGACTAGAGGTATGGGGGATTGGGCAGACTGAGGGTAAGAGGGATTGAACAGACTAGGGGGAGTTGTGCAGAATGGGAGGGGGGTGGAGAACTGAAAGCAGCGCAGAGGAAACTCCCAGAGTTTGAAGGCAGGCAGAGGCAGGGCACACCAGGGAGTCATGACGCATGTGACTGGCTCAGGTTGTGGGGCTAGACGCTGGTATGCAACAACTTGACCCCAGGACCAGGAGCATCAGCCTCCCAGGAGGCCGTGCAAGGACCTGCTGAGCTGACATCGCTGAGGTGAGGGACCCTGACACAGCTGACCACCCACATCAGGCTGCATTGAGGTGGCACTGATGGTCACTGATAAGGCTAAGCTTATGGGCACTGGTGAGGCTGCATTAATAGGCACTGATCGGGCAGTCTCCCACCATCTCTTGTATCATGTCTGCAGTCTTTGACCATCTCCTGTAGTATGTTTGCAGTCTCTGACAATTTCTTGTATCATGTCTGCAGTCTCTGACCATCTCCTGTAGTATTTCTGCAGTCTCTGATCATCTCTTGTACTATGTATGCAGTCTCTGACCATCTCTTGTACTATGTATGCAGGCTCTGACCATCTCTTGTACTATGTATGCAGTCTCTGACCATCTCTTGTACTATGTATGCAGTCTCTGACCATCTCTTGTACTATGTATGCAGGCTCTGACCATCTCTTGTACTATGTATGCAGTCTCTGACCATCTCTTGTACTATGTCTGCAGTTTCTGATCATCTCTTGTATCATAACTGCAGCCTCTGACCATCTTCTGTAGCATGTTTGCAGTCCCTGACCATTTCTTGTATCATGTCTGCAGTCTCTGACCATCTTATGTATCATGTCTGCAGTATCTGACCATCTTCTGTAGTATGTCTGCAGTCTCTGACCATCTCTTGTATCATGTCTGCAGTCGATGACCATTTTCTGTAGTATGTCTGCAGTCTCTGACCATCTCTTGTACTAGGTCTGCAGTCTCTGACCATCTCTTGTAGTATGTCTGCAGTCTCTAACCATCTTTTGTAGTATGTCTGCAGTCTCTGACCATTTCTTGTATCATATCTGCAGCCTCTGACCATCTTCTGTATTATGTCTGCAGTCTCTGACCATCTCTTGCATCATGTCTGCAGTCTCTGACCATCTCTTGTATCATATCTGCAGTCTCTGACCATCTCTTGTATCATGTCTGCAGTCTTTGATCATCTTCTGTATTATGTCTGCAGTCTCTGACCATCTCTTGTACTATGTCTGCAGTCTCTGACCATCTCTTGTACTATGTTTGCAGTCTCTGACCATCTCTTGTACTATGTCTGCAGTCTCTGACCATCTCTTGTACTATGTCTGCAGTCTCTGACCATCTCTTGTATTATGTCTGCAGTCTCTGACCATCTCTTGTACTATGTATGCAGGCTGTGACCATCTCTTGTACTATGTATGCAGTCTCTGACCATCTTATGTACTATGTCTGCAGTCTCTGACCATCTCCTGTACTATGTCTGCAGTCTCTGATCATCTCTTGTATCATGTCTGCAGCCTCTGACCATCTTTTGTAGCATGTTTGCAGTCCCTGACCATTTCTTGTATCATATCTGCAGTCTCTGACCATCTTGTGTAGTATTATTTGCAGTCTCTGACCATTTCTTGTATCATATCTGCAGCCTCTGACCATCTTCTGTAGTATGTCTGCACTCTCTGACCATCTCTTGTATTATGTCTGCAGTCCCTGACCATTTCTTGTATCATGTCTGCAGTCTCTGACCATCTTATGTATCATGTCTGCAGTCTCTGACCATCTCATGTATCATGTCTGCAGTCTCTGACCATCTCCTGTATAATGTATGCAGTCTCTGACCATCTCCTGTATCATGTCTGTAGTCTCTGACCTTCTTATGTATCATGTCTGCAGTCTCTGACCATTTCTTGTATCATATCTGCAGTCTCTGACCATTTCTTGTATCATAACTGCAGCCTCTGACCATCTTCTGTAGCATGTTTGCAGTCCCTGACCATTTCTTGTATCATGTCTGCAGTCTCTGACCATCTTATGTATCATTTCTGCAGTCTCTGACCATTTCCTGTATCATGTCTGCAGTCTCTGACCATTTCCTGTATCATGTCTGCAGTCTCTGACCATCTTATGTATCATCTGCAGTCTCTGACCATCTCCTGTATCATGTCTGCAGTCTCTGACCATCTCCTGTATCATGTCTGCAGTCTCTGACCATCTCCTGTATCATGTCTGCAGTCTCTGACTATCTTATGTATCATGTCTGCAGTCTCTGACCATCTCCTGTATCATGTCTGCAGTCTCTGACAATCTCCTGTATCATGTCTGCAGTCTCTGACCATCTTATGTATCATGTCTGCAGTCTCTGACGATCTTATGTATCATGTCTGCAGTCTCTGAGCATCTCTTGTATCATGACTGCAGTCTCTGACCATCTTTTGAAGTATGTTTGCAGTCTCTGACCATCTCTTAAAGTATGTCTGCAGTCTCTGACCATCTCCTGTATCATGTCTGCAGTCTCTGACCATCTCCTGTATCATGTCTTTAGTCTCTGACCATCTTGTGTATCATGTCTTTAGTCTCTGACCATGTTATGTATCATGTCTGCAGTCTCTGACCATCTCCTGTATCATGTCTGCAGTCTCTGACCATCTTATATATCATGTCTGCAGTCTCTGACCATCTCCTGTATCATGTCTGCAGTCTCTGACCATCTTATGTATCATGTGTGCAGTCTCTGACCATCTTATGTATTATGTCTGCAGTCTCTTACCATCTCCTGTATCATGTCTGGAGTCTCTGACCATCTCCTGTATCATGTCTGCAGTCTCTGACAATCTCCTGTATCATGTCTGCAGTCTCTGACCATCTTATGTATCATGTCTGCAGTCTCTGACCATCTTATGTATCATGTCTGCAGTCTCTGACCATCTCTTGTATCATGTCTGCAGTCTCTGACCATCTTTTGAAGTATGTTTGCAGTCTCTGACCATCTCTTGAAGTATGTCTGCAGTCTCTGATCATTTCCTGTACTATGTATGCAGTCCCTGACCATCTCTTGTACTATGTCTGCATTCTCTGACCATTTCTTGTATCATATCTGCAGTCTCAAACCATCTTATATAGTATGTTTGCAGTCTCTGACCATTTCTTGTATCATATCTGCAGCCTCTGACCATCTTCTGTAGTATGTCTGCAGTCTCTGACCATCTCTTGTATCGTGTCTGCAGTCTTTGACCATCTTCTGTAGTATGTCTGCAGTCTCTGACCATCTCTTGTACTATGTCTGCAGTCTCTGACCATCTCTTGTACTATGTCTGCAGTCTCTGACCATCTCTTGTACTATGTCTACAGTCTCTGACCATCTCTTGTATCATGTCTGCAGTCTCTGACCATCTCTTGTATTAGGTCTGCAGTCTCTGACCATTTCTTGTATCATGTCTGCAGTCTCTGACCATTTCTTGTATCATATCTGCAGTCTCAAACCATCTTATATAGTATGTTTGCAGTCTCTGACAATCTTATGTATCATGTCTGCAGTCTCTGACCATTTCTTGTATCATATCTGCAGTCTCTGACCATTTCTTGTATCATAACTGCAGCCTCTGATCATCTTCTGTAGCATGTTTGCAGTCCCTGACCATTTCTTGTATCATGTCTGCAGTCTCTGACCATCTTATGTATCATGTCTGCAGTCTCTGACCATTTCCTGTATCATGTCTGCAGTCTCTGACCATTTCCTGTATCATGTCTGCAGTCTCTGACCATCTTATGTATCATGTCTGCAGTCTCTGACCATCTTATGTATCATGTCTGCAGTCTCTGACCATCTCCTGTATCATGTCTGCAGTCTCTGACCATCTCCTGTATCATGTCTGCAGTCTCTGACCATCTCCTGTATCATGTCTGCAGTCTCTGACCATCTTATGTATCATGTCTGCAGTCTCTGACCATCTCCTGTATCATGTCTGCAGTCTCTGACCATCTCCTGTATCATGTCTGCAGCCTCTGACCATCTCCTGTATCATGTCCGCAGTCTCTGACCATCTCCTGTATCATGTCTGCAGCCTCTGACCATCTCCTGTATCATGTCTGCAGTCTCTGACCATCTCCTGTATCATGTCTGCAGTCTCTGACCATCTTATGTATCATGTCTGCAGTCTCTGACCATCTCCTGTATCATGTCTGCAGTCTCTGACCATCTTATATATCATGTCTGCAGTCTCTGACCATCTCCTGCATCATGTCTGCAGTCTCTGACCATCTTATGTATCATGTCTGCAGTCTCTGACCATCTCCTGTATGGTGTCTGCAGTCTCTGACCATCTTATGTATCATGTCTGCAGTCTCTGACCATCTCCTGTATCATGTCTGCAGTCTCTGACAATCTCCTGTATCATGTCTGCAGTCTCTGACCATCTCCTGTATCATGTCTGCAGTCTCTGACCATCTTATGTATCATGTCTGCAGTCTCTGACCATCTCTTGTATCATGTCTGCAGTCTCTGACCATCTCCTGTATCATGTCTGCAGTCTCTGACCATCTCTTGTATCATGTCTGCAGTCTCTGACCATCTCCTGTATCATGTCTGCAGTCTCTGACCATCTCCTGTATCATGTCTGCAGTCTCTGACCATCTCCTGTATCATGTCTGCAGTCTCTGACCATCTCCTGTATCATGTCTGCAGTCTCTGACCATCTCCTGTATCATGTCTGCAGTCTCTGACCATCTCCTGTATCATGTCTGCAGTCTCTGACCATCTTATGTATCATGTCTGCAGTCTCTGACCATCTTATGTATCATGTCTGCAGTCTCTGACCATCTCCTGTATCATGTCTGCAGTCTCTGACCATCTTATATATCATGTCTGCAGTCTCTGACCATCTCCTGTATCATGTCTGCAGTCTCTGACCATCTTATGTATCATGTCTGCAGTCTCTGACCATCTCCTGTACCATGTCTGCAGTCTCTGACAATCTTATGTATCGTGTCTGCAGTCTCTGACCATCTCCTGTATCATGTCTGCAGTCTCTGACCATCTCTTGTATCATGTCTGCAGTCTCTGACCATCTTTTGAAGTATGTTTGCAGTCTCTGACCATCTCTTGAAGTATGTCTGCAGTCCCTGACAATCTCTTGTACTATGTCTGCAGTCTCTGACCATTTCTTGTATCATATCTGCAGTCTCAAACCATCTTCTGTAGTATGTCTGCAGTCTCTGACCATCTCTTGTATCATGTCTGCAGTCTCTGACCATTTTCTGTAGTATGTCTGCAGTCTCTGACCATCTCTTGTATCATGTCTGCAGTCTCTGACCATCTCTTGTATTAGGTCTGCAGTCTCTGACCATTTCTTGTATCATGTCTGCAGTCTCTGACCATTTCTTGTATCATATCTGCAGTCTAAAACCATCTTATATAGTATGTTTGCAGTCTATGACCATTTCTTGTATCATATCTGCAGCCTCTGACCATCTTCTGTAGTATGTCTGCAGTCTCTGACCATCTCTTGTATCATGTCTGGAGTCTCTGACCATCTTCTGTAGTATGTCTGCAGTCTCTGACCATCTCTTGTATCATGTCTGCAGTCTTTGACCATCTTCTGTAGTATGTCTGCAGTCTCTGACCATCTCTTGTACTATGTCTGCAGTCTCTGACCATCTCTTGTACTCTGTCTACAGTCTCTGACCATCTCCTGTAGTATGTTTGCAGTCTCTGACCATCTCCTGTATTATGTCTGCAGTCTCTGACCATCTCGTTCTCTTTATTGTTAAAAGATCATGGGAGGATCCCAGCTTAACAAGGACTCCTTAGGGGAGCATATCAGTGTTTGAGTCGTTGCCATAGAAACATTTGCAAAGGGGAGGAGTTAGTAAGATGACCACGCCCACGTGGGGGTGCCCAAAATATTTCTGCACCCAGGCATCTGTGACCCTAGGATCAGCCCTGCCTAAATTTATATATAGGGAGAGCTCCAGGACTAAGAAATTTAATTACTCGTAATGTTCCAGAGCCCCCAAAAAAACCTTCCACATTTTTGGACGGTTCAGGCTTTCAATACTGCACCAGATGTAAAGCCTGCAGAACAACTAAAAAACTAGGTACTTCTAAAAAAATTTCACAAAAAGTTAAGATCAAACCCTTGATTACATGTCATTCAGACCATGTCACCTACATGTTGGAGTGTCCTTGCTCCCTCCAATATGTGGGCAGAACCACACGACAATTAAGAGTCAGAATAAATGAACATCTTGCCAATATTAAAAAAGGTTTTTTAAACCATAGCGTATCAAAACATTTCAAATTCTTTCATAATAACGATCCTACTCTTTTGATATTTTATGGAATTGATAAAATATCCAAACATTGGAGGGGAACACATACAGTGGGGCAAAAAAATATTTAGTCAGCCACCAATTGTGCAAGTTCTCCCACTTAAAAAGATGAGAGAGGCCTGTAATTGTGATCATAGGTATACCTCAACTATGAGAGACAAGATATGGAAACAAATCCAGACAATCGCATTGTCTGATTTTTGAAATAATTTATTTGCAAATTATGGTGGAAAATAAGTATTTGGTCACCTACAAACAAGCAAGATTTCTGGCTGTCACAGACCTGTATCTTTTTCTTTAAGAGGCTCCTCTGTCCTCCACTCATTACCTGTATTAATGGCACCTGTTTGAACTTGTTATCAGTATAAAAGACACCTGTCCAACCTCAAACAGTCACACTCCAAACTCCACTATGGTGAAGACCAAAGAGCCATCGAAGGACACCAGAAACAAAATTGTAGACCTGCAGCAGACTGGGAAGACTGAATCTGCAATAGGCAAGCAGCTTGGTGTGAAGAAATCAACTGTGGGAGCAATAATTAGAAAATGGAAGACATACAAGACCACTGATAATCTCCCTCGATCTGGGGCTCCACGCAAGATCTCACCCCGTGGGGTCAAAATGATCACAAGAACGGTGAGCAAAAATCCCAGAACCACACGGGGGGACCTAGTGAATGACCTGCAGAGAGCTGGGACCAACGTAACAAAGGCTACCATCAGTAACACACTACGCCGCCAGGGATTCAGATCCTGCAGTGCCAGACATGTCCTCCTGCTTAAGCCAGTACATGTCCGGGCCCGTCTGAGGTTTGCTAGAGAGCATTTGGATGATCCAGAAGAGGATTGGGAGAATGCCATATGGTCAGATGAAACCAAAGTAGAACTTTTGGTAGAAACACAACTCGTCGTGTTTGGAGGAGAGAGAATGCTGAGTTGCAACCAAAGAACACCATACCTACTGTGAAGCATGGGGGTGGCAACATCATGCTTTGGGGCTGTTTCTCTGCAAAGGGAACAGGACAACTGATCCGTGTACAGGAAAGAATGAATGGGGCCATGTATCGTGAGATTTTGAGTGCAAACCTCCTCCCATCAGCAAGGGCATTGAAGATGAAACGTGGCTGGGTCTTTCAGCATGACAATGATCCCAAACACACCGCCCGGACAATGAAGGAGTGGCTTCGTAAGAAGCATTTCAAGGTCCTGGAGTGGCCTAGCCAGTCTCCAGATCTCAACCCCATAGAAAACTTTTGGAGAGAGTTGAAAGTCCGTGTTGCCCAGCGACAGCCCCAAAACATCACTGCTCTAGAGGAGATCTGCATGGAGGAATGGGCCAACATACCAGCAACAGTGTGAAGACTTACAGAAAACATTTGACCTCTGTCATTGCCAACAAAGGATATATAACAAAGTATTGAGTTGAACTTTTGACATTGACCAAATACTTATTTTCCACCATAATTTGCAAATAAATTCCTTCAAAAATCAGACAATGTGATTGTCTGGATTTGTTTCCACATTTTGTCCACATTTTGTCTCTCATAGTTGAGGTATACCTATGATCACATCAGACCAGAGAATCTTATTTCTCACCATCTTGGAGTCCTTCAGGTGTTTTTTTTAGCAAACTCCATGCGGGCTTTCATGTGTCTTGCACTGAGGAGAGGCTTCCGTCGGACCACTCTGCCATAAAGCCCCGACTGGTGGAGGGCTGCAGTGATGGTTGACTTTCTACAACTTCCTCCCATCTCCCGACTGCATCTCTGGAGCTCAGCCACAGTGATCTTTAGGTTCTTCTTTACCTCTCTCACCAAGGCTCTTCTCCCCCGATAGCTCAGTTCGGCCACACGGCCAGCTCTAGGGAGGGTTGTGGTCGTCCCAAACATCTTCCATTTAAGGATTATGGAGGCCACTGTGCTCTTAGGAACCTTATGTGCAGCAGAAATTTTTTGTAACCTTGGCCAGATCTGTGCCTTGCCACAATTCTGTCTCTGAGCTCTTCAGGCAGTTCCTTTGACCTCATTATTCTCATTTGCTCTGACATGCACTGTGAGCTGTAAGGTATTATATAGACAGGTGTGTGGCTTTCCTAATCAAGTCCAATCAGTGTAATCAAACACAGCTGGACTCAAATGAAGGTGTAGAACCATCTCAAGGATGATCAGAAGAAATGGACAGCACCTGAGTTAAATATATGATTGTCACAGCAAAGGGTCTGAATACTTAGGACCATGTGATATTTCAGTTTTTCTTTTTTAATAAACCTGCAAAAATGTCAAAATTCTGTGTTTTTCTGTCAATATGGGGTGCTGTGTGTACATTAATGAGAAAAAAATAAACTTAAATGATTTTAGCAAATGGCTGCAATATAACAAAGAGTGAAAAATTTAAGGGGGTCTGAATACTTTCCGTCCCCACTGTACATAGTTACATAGTTAGTCAGGTTGAAAAAAGACACAAGTCCATCTAGTTCAACCAAAAAAATAAATGAATTAAAAAATATCATACAATCCCATATACCCAATCCTTTACCCACAGTTGATCCAGAGGAAGGCGAAAACCCCCAGCAAAGCATGATCCAATTTGCTCCAGCAGGGGAAAAAATTCCTTCCTGATCTCCTGAGAGGCAATCGGATTTTCTCTGTTTCAACTTTACCTATAAATGTCAGTATCCAATTATATCATGTACATTTAGGAAAAAATACAGACCTTTCCTAAAGCAATCTACTGAGCTAACCAGAACCACCTCTGGAGGGAGTCTATACCTTCAAGTCCGACACACCACACCCTACAATGTCTACAATTTCAAGAAGGGACACTTATGGACGACATGCTGGACATTTTTGATTCCTCCAAGGCCTCCCAAAAAAGAATCTCACCAATATACACTCTCCTTTCTAAACCGTCCTCTACAGGGAAATTACCACTATGTCCTCATGGCACTTTGCAATATCATTACCTCTGAAGTACTCCCGCTGTGTATCTCACTGGAAAGCTTTACAAAAACTTTTACATCACTGGAATTTTACCCCTGACAAGCTTGCTGCCATCTTTCTTTTCAATCTTAGTTTATTTCAATATAAGGGTATAAACGAAAGATAAGGTACTGTACAGTATAATATTGTGTACATTATATACAGAACAATAAGGGTAACCTTTATTATATATGCATAGGAATATATGTTTTGGTATACAGCTTCCGGTGAAATACTGTATTATTGCTGCTATCTTACCAGGATCCATCGCCATTATGTTGGAGGCAGTGTGGCTTGCCCGGCTCTCTACCACATTTATGGTGGCACTGCCCAGCAATTGCTAATTTCTGGAATAATATCTTCTCCATGGCTACCACCATCACTGGCATACACATTACACCAGATCCTAAATTAGCTCTACTGGGCATCAGCATGGACTCCTGGCACTGCAACTTCCACCCTTTGCTCACCCACCTGTTTATCGCAGCTAGACTCTCTACAGCCCGTAGTTGTAAACAACTATCCCTACCCAGCCTTCTTGCAGTTATTCAGGTCCTTAATGACAAAACTCACTATGAGTACATGTTTGCCAAAGCTCACCTCCTTTGGCAAACATGAAGATTTTATTTTCATTGGTCCCCAAGGCTTAAAATACCCAGATTGCTCATTGAATATTTGATAATATAAGTAGTCTATTTGTACTGATTTGTTGTTTGTTATCTTTATTAGTTACTAACCTACTTGACCTACTAACCTACTTGATACGCACACCACCTACCACTTTTTTCCTTTCTTTTCCTCTCTTTTTCCCCCTATCCTCTACACCTTTCTCTCCATTACCCTCATATAAAGTTATAGGCTCCATTCACACTAGCGCGTTTTTTGATGCATTTTGCATTTTGCAGAAATGCACGGGAATTTTTTAACATGGGTTCCTATGGAACATGTTCACATCAATGCCTTTTTGTTTCTCTGCATTTTTGGAAAGGGTCAGGGACTTTTTTTCATGCAAAATGCAGCGTTTTGCATGTAATAGAATTCAATGGACAAGCATCAAAAACGCAAGTGCACCGTTTTTGCAGCGTTTTTGATGCGTTTTTGCCGGGTTTTTTTTTGTAACTTTTTTTAAGACTGTAAAAAAAAAAACTGTAAAAAAAAAACTGTAAAAAAAAAAAAAAAAAAAAGCAAAACGCAAATCGCGGCAAAATCGCGACAAAATCGCGGCAAAAACGCTGCTCAAAAACGTGGCAAGCATGAAAAAAAACCCTCCAAAAACGCTCAAAAGCAACATGCATAGGTGTGAATCGAGCATAGGCTTGATTCACACCTATGCATGTTGCTTTTGAGCGTTTTTGGAGGTTTTTTTTTCATGCTTGCCACGTTTTTGAGCAGCGTTTTTGCGGCGTTTTTGCCGCGATTTGCGTTTTGCGGTTTTTTTACAGTCTTAAAAAAAAAATAAAAAAAAACAAAAAAAAAAAACGGCAAAAACGCATCAAAAACGCACCAAAAACGCATCAAAAACGCTGCAAAAACGGTGCACTTGCGTTTTTGATGCTTGTCCATTGAATTCTATTACATGCAAAACATGTGAACATGTTCCATATGAACCCATGTTAAAAAATTCCCGTGCATTTCTGCAAAATGCAAAATGCATCAAAAAACGCGCTAGTGTGAATGGAGCCTTAGAGATAAAGATAAGTGCTATACGTGCAGAGTGATCTCCTGCCTGACATTAGCATTATACTTTCAGGTAGAACGAGGCAGAAGCACAGGAAGTGGAGTGTGGAAGGTTTTATTTCACTGAAAACCAGTGTACTGCACCAAACACTTATGTACCCTACTGGAGCCAATGTACCCCTCCCTAACCTCACCAAGCACCAGTGCCCCACTTTCCCCCCAAAGAATGCCAGTGCCCCCACTTGCCAAAAAGTAGCAGTGCCCCTCTCTTTCCCCACAGAGAATCAGAGTCTCCCACTTCTTCCACGTAGCATCAGTGCCCCCTCTCCCCTCTCTTTAAACCTTGAGTTACTTACACAGAACAAGTATGCATAGAATGGCTTTTACCATTCCTGATATTTATACTTGTTCCATATCAGTGGTAACTTGCAGTCCTTGGAAGCAGGGACTTGCGGAGTTCCCACCAAGGGTGGAACAGAACACACACAGATTTTAGTGCCCTGGGGGTCACTCAGCCTGGCATAGTTTAGGTAAATCTAAAGTTTATAGTATAACATCCCACCTGGGATGTCTTGCCAACTACATTCTTTCCCAAGTAAAGTGTTTACCCAAGAGAATAGTAACATAGTTACAATTAGTCAGGTTAAAAAAAGACCCAAGTCCATCAAGTTCAACCAATAAAAGAGAAAAAAAAATATATATATATACAATCCCATATACACAATCCTATACCTACAGTTGATCCAGTGGAGGGCGAAAAACCCCAGCAACGCATGATCCAGTTTGCTACAGCAGGGAAAAAATTCCTTTCCGATTTCCCGAGAGGCAATTGGATATTCCCTGGATCAACTTTACCTATAAATGTTAGTACCCAGTTATATTATGTACATTTAGGAAACAATCCAGGCCTTGTTTAAAGCAATCTACGGAGCTGGTCAGAACCAGCTCTTGAGGGAGCCTAATCTACATTTTCACAGCTCTAACTGTGAAGCAGTGGCGTAGCGTGGGGGGTGCGGGGGGGTCGTGGCACCGGGCGCAACATTTAGGGGGGCGAAATCCCATGCCAGGCAGTGTGTGTCACTGCAGGCTGGGTCCCCCTAATGTTTACTTCCTGTGTCCCTGCGGCTGGCACCCTGTGATTCGGCGAATAGGGTCATGTGCGGCGGTCACGGCTTGGCTGGCCTATCTGCGATCACAGCGGTGCTGGCCTATTCGCGATCACGGCGGCGCTGGAGTCCCGCCTCCGCCTAGCCTCCGGACCGCTGTAAAGTCTTCTCCTCCTCCAGGCTCCCCCTCTTATCCGGACCGATGTGCTGTCTTTACCTCCTCCAGACTGATGGAAGACACAAGCTGCAGGTGAGGTCACAAGAGTCGGGTAGTGTTGCTGGCTCTGGGGGTTGTGGGTACGGTCCGGGGAGAGGGAGCAGCCAGCCAGAGAGAGAGAGAGATTAGACAAGCAGTTAGAGTCAGTATTGGTCAGTATAAGAATACTGTACTGGTCAGTGTAATGTAGTGGTCAGTGTAGTGGTCAGTGTAGTGGACAGAGCAGTGGTCAGTGTAGTGTAGTGGTCAGTGTAGTGTAGTGGTCAGTGTAGTGGTCAGTGTAGTGTAGTGGTCAGTGTAGTGGACAGTGTAGTGGTCAGTGTAGTGTAGTGGTCAGTGTAGTGTAGGGATCAGTGTAGTGTAGTGGACAGTGTAGTGGTCAGTGTAGTGGACAGAGCAGTGGTCAGTGTAGTGGACAGAGCAGTGGTCAGTGTAGTGGACAGTGTAGTGGTTAGTGTAGTGTAGTGATCAGTGGAGTGTAGTGGACAGAGCAGTGATCAGAGTAGTGTAGTGGTCAGTGTACTGTAGTGTAGTGGACCATGTAGTGGTCAGTGTAGTGCAGTGGTCAGTGTAGTGGACAGAGCAGTGGTCAGTGTAGTGGACAGAGCAGTGGACAGAGCAGTGGTCAATGTAGTGCAGTGGTCAGTATAGTGGACAGAGGAGTGGTCAGTGTAGTGGACAGTGTAGTAATCAGTGAAGTGTAGTGGACAGAGCAATGGTCAGTATAGTGTAGTGATCAGTGTAGTGTAGTGGACAGAGCAGTGGTCGGTGCAGTGTAGTGTAGTGGACAGTGTAGTGGATAGTGGAGTGGTCAGTGTAGTGTAGTAGACAGTGGAGTGTAGTGGACAGAGCAGTGGTCAGTGTAGTGGACAGTGTAGTGGACAGAGTAGTGTAGTGGTCAGGTAGGTCAGTGTACTGTAATGGACAGTGTAGTGGACAGAGCAGTGGTCAGTGTAGTGTAGTGGACAGTGTTGTGAAGTGGACAGAGCAGTGGTCAGTGTAGTCTAGTGGACAGTGTAACTTAATGGACAGTGTAGTGTAATGGACAGTGTAGTGGACAGAGTAGTATAGTGGTCAGGTAGGTCAGTGTAGTGTAATAGGCAGTGTAGTGGACAGTGTAGGAATTAGGTAGTGTAGTGGTCAAGGTAGTGGACAGGTAGATCAGTGTAGTGGCCAGTATAGGAAGCAGGTAGGTTAGTGTAGTGGTCAGTATAGGAAGCAGGTAGGTTAGTGTAGTGGTCAGGTAAGTCAGTGTTGGAATCAGGTAGATTAGTGCAGTGGTCAGTGTAGGAATCAGGCTGGTCAGTACTATTGTATAAAGGGAAGGGACTCAGGGAGTGCTAAAAGCCTACAGGTTAGGGGGCGCAAATTACTTGCCTTGCCCCGGGTGCTGACAACCCACGCTACGCCACTGCTGTGAAGAAACCTTTCCGTATTTGGAGATAAAATCTCTTTTCCTAGGCGTAAAGAGTGCCCCCTGTCCTCTTTGATGACCTTAAAGTGAATAACGCAACACCAAGTTCACTTTATGGACCCCTTTTATATTTGTACATATTGATCATATCCCCCCTTAATCTCCTCTTCTCAAGAGAGAATAGATTTATTTCCTCTAATCTATCCTCATAGCTGAGCGCCTCCATGCCTCTTATCAGTTTGGTTGCCCTTCTCTGCACTTTCTGTAGTTCCCCATATCCTTTTTGAGAACTGGTGCCCAAAACTGAACTGCATATTTCAGATGAGGTCTTACTAATGATTTGTACAGGGGCAAAATTATATTTTTCTCTCTGGAGTCCATACCTCTCTTAATACAAGAAAGGACTTTGCTCGCTTTGGAAACCACAACTTGGCATTGCATGCTTTTATTAAGCTTATGATCTACCAAAACCCCCAGATCCTTCTCCACCTTTGATTCCCACAGTTGTACTCTCACTAGTATGTATGATGCATGCATATTCTTAGCCCCCAATTGCATAACTTTACATTTATCAACATTAAACCTTATTTGCCACCTAGTTGTCCAATTAAACAAGGCATTGAGGTCGGCTTGTAAGTTGGAGACATCCTGTAAGGATGTTATTCCACTGCAAAGCTTGGTGTCTGCAAAGACTGAAATGGTACTTTTAATCCCAGACCCTATATCATTTATAAATATATGAAAAAGTAAGGGTCCCACTGAACCTTGGGGTACACCACTAATAACCTTAAACCATTCAGAGTAAGAATCATTAACCACTAAAATCTATTTTTCTAGGCGTAAAGCGTGCCCCCTGTCCTCTTTGATGACCTTAAAGTGAATAACTCAACACCAAGTTCACTATATGGACCCCTTACGTATTTGTACATATTGATCATATCCCCCCTTAATCTCCTCTTTTCAAGAGAGAATAGATTTATTTCCTCTAATCTATCCTCATAGTTGAGCGCCTCCATGCCTCATCAGTTTGGTTGCCCTTCTCTGCACTTTCTCTAGTTCCCCATATCCTTTTTGAGAACTGGTGTCCAAAACTGAACTGCATATTTCAGATGAGGTCTTACTAATGATTTGTACAGGGGCAAAATTATATTTTTCTCTCTGGAGTCCATACCTCTCTTAATACAAGAAAGGATTTTGCTCGCTTTGGAAACTGCAACTTGGCATTGCATGCTTTTATTAAGCTTATGACCTACCAAAACCCCCAGATCCTTCTCCACCTTTGATTCCCCTAGTTGTACTCTCACTAGTATGTATGATGCATGCATATTCTTAGCCCCCAATTGCATAATCACCACTAATAACCTTAAACCATTCAGAGTAAGAATCATTAACCACTACTCTCTGAATTCTGTCTTTTAGCCAGTTTTCTATCCATTTACAAACTGATCTTTCCAAGCCTCTAGGGGAGCCGTGTGTGGGGAACTGTGTCAAACACTTTTGCAAAATCCAAGTATACCACATACACAGCCACCCCTCTGTCCAAGGCTTTACTTACCTCCTCATAAAAAGAAAATAAGTTTGTTTTACAACCTCTGTATTTCATGAACCCATGCTTTCTGTTTCTTAAAATATTTTTTTTCCAGCAAGAACTCATCTATGTGGTCTTTTATTAAGCTCTCCAGTATCTTCCTGACTATAGAAGTTAAACTAACAGGTCTATAGTTGCTTGGTAAAGGCATCGATCCCCTTTTAAATATAGGCACCAGATTGGCCCTACCATTAACGAGTCCCTAAAAATTAGAAACAGGGGACCACCCAGCAGTTTGTCACCAGCCACTCACAACCTATCTATTTATAGCCCTCTTTTGGAGGGTTATGAGAGATGGCCTCCTCAAACAGGATATTGTGCTAAACCTGAAGGCAAATAAGAGAACATGAACCATTGCTGAGTGGAAAAGTGGGTTTGATAGTAAAGTTGTCAGTGCCTCCACCCAGGACAGGGCCTTTGTGAACAGAGGGGATTCCCCTCCTAGGAAATGAAGCAGTAATCTAAATCAAAGTAATTGAGAGCAGAGGAACTAGAACTGCAACACGCATATAACATTAACCACAAGTATGAAGATGCACACCAGTATGGAACTAATACAAGGTATATATAACAAAAGAATAATAATAGTACATACATCCAACGTACAAAGCAGGGTATATAATGTAGTTATTAATAGAGATACCTCCAGATGAATGTTGCAACAAAATCCAGTTGCACGAGCCCCTGAGGATGATCACAATGCAGCCTTAATTTTGGTGTTGGAGACCTGAAGACAAGATCTGTGGCGATGAGGAGACCCTTCAGCCATTGTCCACCAGCCTGGAATGCCGCTTTTCACCAACAGAAATGATTTTGTTGCACTGGAACTCAGAGCATCTAATCTGTCATGCAACTGGACCTCTAACTACCAGACGTGGCCAATGAGTGCCTAACTTGGCTCTAGCCTATGCTGGTTATTAAGCCCTGAGCTAAAACAAATGATATAATCCCAGACCAGAAGAATCAGGGTTATCTAACAGAAGCTGCATATAAACTTTTTTGCAATATTAGGATTTTTATACCAGCTTACCTGTAAAATCCTTTTCTTTGAAGTACATCACGGGACACAGATCCATAGTAGTTACTATGTGGGTTATAGGCCACCTTCAGGTGATAGACACTGGCACACCCTAAGACAGGAAGTCCACTCCCTATATAAGCCCTCCCACTACTGGGAGTACCTCAGTTTTTGTAGCAAAGCAATACACGTGTATACCAGAAAGAAGGGAGGGACTGCTGTGTCCCGTGATGTACTTCAAAGAAAAGGATTTTACAGGTAAGCTGTTATAAAAATCCTATTTTCTTAACGTACATCACGGGACACAGCGCCATAGTAGTTACCATAGCAATGCCAACTGAAGGGAGGGAGACACAACAAAAGTAGGGCACCATGAGTCCAGAGGACTTATACTGCTGCCTGCAGCACACTGCGCCCAAAGGCTATATCCTCATGATCTTTTACATCTACTTGATAGAATCTGGTAAATGTATGGACTGAAGACCAAGTTGCGGCCTTTGCAGATTTGAGCCATGGAGACCTGGTGATGCACTGCCCAGGAAGTACTAACAGCCCTGGTGGAGTGCGCTTTAATACGAAAAGGTGGAACTTTCCTCTTTAAGCTGCCTGTCCTCTTTTAGGACCTTCAGGCAACACAAACGAAATATCTGTTTTTCGAATCTGAGCAGTCGTCCTTAAATAGATTTTGACTGCGCTCATCACATCAAGAGAATGTAGTGACCTTTCTTCCGCAGAACGGGGTTCTGGGAAAAATGAAGGTAGAACAATATCCTGGTTTAAATGAAAACCTGACAATACCTTCGGTAGAAAATTAGGATGAGGACGCAATACAATCTTATCCTTGTGCAAAATTAAATATGGATCTTTACAAGAAAGAGCAGCCAACTCTGATACCCTTCTTGCAGAAGATATGGCTACTAGAAAAACTAGTTACCTGGTCAAAAGGACCAAGGGAATATGTTGTATCGGCTCAAAAGGCTGTTTCTGTAATGCGGACATGACTAAATTCAAGTCCCAAGAGTTCAGGGGTGACCTAACCGGAGGATTAAGCCGCGTTACCCCCTGAATAAGCTATGAACCAAAAAGTGTGAAGCAAGTGGTCGCTGAAATAATACCGATAAGGCCGAAACCTGGCCCTTGATAGTACTCAAGACCAGCTTTATTTCTAATCCCATCTGTAGAAAGTCAAGGATTCTACCTATAATATACTTCCTGGGGTGCCAACCCCTGGATGCACACCAGGAGACATATGCCTTCCAGACTCTATAATATATGACTCTGGAGGCCGGGTTCCTTGCATTAACCAGAGTAGACTCCACTGAACCTGACAGCCCACGCTTCTTCAGAATGAGGGTCTCAATAGCCAAACCGTTAAATTTAGTGTTTGTAAAGTAGGATGGAATACCGGACTGAAAAGACACTTTGAATGGAACTGGCTGCATAGCTGGCCCCAGCAAGGGGCAAGCAGAAATTGCTCCAGTGGAGCTCAGCACAGCACATCTTTACTCGTGACCAACACCTTAGACATTGGCGAAAAAACGGAGGTACTCCCAGTAGTGGGAGGGGTTATATAGGGAGTGGACTTCCTGTCTTAGGGTGTGCCAGTGTCCATCACCTGAAGGTGGCCTATAACCCACATAGTAACTACTCTGGCTCTGTTTTCCGTGATGTATGATAAAAAAAACAGGTTTGCCTGCTAATATACTAGAAGGTGCCCACTACAACATACAGTAGCACAGATATAGCTAGCTGGCACTGCGCATGTGAGATAATAAGAATAGCACAGATAAATCTATGTCACAAGGATTCAGATACACACTCAAGAAGCTATAGGCAGCTGCAGTTAAACTATTAGAACATAGGAGTACTTGCATAATAGTCTCTGGTTCTGGTCTGGATGAAATACAACAGCAGCAACAGCTCTTGTATGTGTAAGGTCACGTGTCTTAGTTTATTTCACTCGCTCTTCACTTCCTCTTTCTGGTGTTTTTAATCCAGCCCCACAGAGACAGTAAGTGATGTACATAAATAATTTACAGCACAATCACTAAAAAAATACAAATAGTAGAGGGCCGTAGATCCCTACATATTTATATTCTGGCTCTTGGGCACTACCCACAGATGGGGTCCCATTCCTAATGCAGGCTGGCAGCTGAATAGCTTTCTCCATCACTGCCTAAGACATTACCTCCTATGATGGTGACAAGGCCCAGTGGTATTACTATAGAGACTACTCTGTGCATCCTAATATACCGCACACTCCCCTACAAAACATTTTATTTTTTTCAAAATTCTGCTAGAATAGGAGATTGGTAATACCTCTGTAAGTTTATTTTTGCTGTTGGTGTCCTGTTGAGGAGATTATCCTTTACTTCCTGTCTTAGGGATGCAACATAATGTAAGAATTATCTACAAAGTGAGTTTAAAATTCATCCTGTTCTGGACAACTGCAATGTTTTTTTTAAATAATGTCACTTTCTTTCTCTGTGACAATGGTCATCTGGAATAATAAAGCAAATTTCCCCAACAGGCTTGACAGAGGTCTTAAACCTTCCCAACTCTAGGAAAAAACAAAAAAACACATGGGTTTGGCTATAAATACACTTTAGGGCAGAGGGTCAACATAACAGTCAGGCAACTAGCAATTACAGAAAGAAAGTCAGAAGGAAGTCAGTAATGGTAGCGACCATACTTCTTTCATGACTGTTTTTACTTTTTACCTTTTCTGCTTGGTTTTTACATTGTGTGGTATGAATCAAAGAGTTAACCAAGCACCAACACAGGATGGAACTGTGGAGACTTAAGGTAGCGCAGTGCCACATCCTAAACATCGATGGTTAAATTTAAAAAATGGAAAAATTGACTTTCCAGGCACCAATTATAGAAAATAGACAGTAGCTTTTATTTAACAATTAATACATAAAAAAAATTGTGTGGTAGAAGTCTAATGCCACAATTCAAGTACTTACTTCTGTGTCTTCTGAAAAATATACACTAGGTGGTGCTGCTGCAGCATGCACGTGAGAAGCTTAAAGTGATTATAAAGGTGCTTTTAAATAATAAACATGTTACATTTACCTGCTCTGTGCAATGGTTTTGCACAGAGCAGCCCTGAATGTCTTTTTCTGGGGTCCCCCGCCGATGCTCTCATCTTCTCCTCCCTTCTAAGTGCCCCCATAGCAAGATGCTTGCTATGGGGGCACATGTTCAGGCTGGATTCCAAGCTAGGTTGTGTGCATCTATTGTGTATGCTCCCTCCTTACAGGATGTGAATGGCAGCAGCAGGGGCCAATGGTTCCAGCTACTACCTCAATTTCCTGTGAGGAGAGACAGATTAAGCAGGGCTGCTGCTCTCGGGCACTGTACTGGACTGAGATCGGCTAAGGTAAGTATCTGGTGGGCTGGGGGAGCTGATCATAGAAGGTTTTTACATGAATGCATTAAAGCATTTGTAAATGTTTTTTTTTTTTTTTTAATTGCAGAGATGCCCTGAACCTTCTCTTCTGGAATCCCCCGCCTGCTCTCTAGGCTCCTCCTCTTTTACGAGTGCCCCCATAGCAAGCCACTTGCTTGCTATGAGGCACTTATGTATGATCGCTCTCGAGCTGGGCTGTGTGTGTCTATTGACATTGATCCCGCTCACAGGATTGGCTCCTGCTGCCTCAGCAAAACCTGTGAGAGCAGGGAAAGAGCCGCTACAGACAGGCACCGCGCTGGATCAACTGAGGACTCAAGTAAGAATAAGGGGGTGATACTAGCACTGGCACATTTTTTTACTTAATGCAGAGAATGCAGAGGTAAAAAAAAATGTACAGGCTTACACCCACTTAACCACTTCCCGACCGGCTCACGTACAGATACGCTGGCAGTTTGGCAGCCCTGCGCAAAACGACATACAGATACATCGGCTCCTTTAGGAGCCTAAGCCGACGTAGCCACTATGACCACCTGCCTTCCGCGATCGTGGGCACGGGAGACAGAACGGGGATCTGTGTGTGTAAACACACAAATCCCCATTCTGTCTGGAGAGGAGAGACAGATTGTGTATTCCTATTAGTTAGGAACAACGATATGTCTCCTCCTCTAGTCACTCCCATCCTCCCACAGTTAGAACACACACTGAGGGAACACATTTAACCCCTTGATTGCCCCATATTGTTAACCCCTTCATTGCCAGTGACATTTATACAGTAATCAGTGGCTATTTTTTAGCTCTGATCGCTGTATAAATGTCAATGGTCTCAAAAAAGTGTCCGCCGCAATGTCACAATCGCTGATCGCTGCCATTACTAGTAAATAAATAAATAAATAAATAAATAAAAATGCTATAAATCTATCCCCTATTTTGTAGACGCTATGACTTTTGCGCAAACCAATCAATTTACGCTTATTGCAATTTTTTTTTACCAAAAATATGTACAAGAATATATATCGGCCTAAATTGATGAAGACATTTGTTTTTTTAAAAAAAATGGGGGGATATTTTTTATATATAAGTGGTACCCAATTTTGTTTGGGTACCACATCGCACGACCGCACAATTGTCAGTTAAAGCGACGCAGTGCCAAATTGCAAATAATGGCCTGGTCAGGAAGGGGGCAAATCCTTCTGGGGACTGAAGTGGTTAAAGTGTTACTAAACCTAAAAACGTTTTTTTATCTTAATGCATTGCTTGCATTAAGGTAAAAAAAGTTTTCAGTTTCTCTGTACCCCCCCTTCCCTATGTGAAGGGGAAGAGAGGGGAGAAGAGATCAGCGCTGTGCAGGGCTGCATCTTTTCTCCCTTACTTCCTCTTTACACAGCATTCAAGCAGCAGCAGGAGCCATTGGCTCTTGCTGCTGTCAATCAGAGGAAGTGGGGGGCGGGCTTAAGTCCCGCTGAGTAAGTCTATGTAGCGCAGCTCCGTAGATACACAGCTTGGGAGCGTGGGGACTACCTCCCCCCATAGCCAGTGGCTGGCTATGGTAGTTCCGCAGAAGAAGAGGAGGAGCCAAGATCGCCGCCGGGGACCTCAGAAGAGGAGGATCGGGGCCGCTCTGAGCAATACCACTGCACAAAGCAGTTAAGTATAACATGTTTGTTATTTTAATTAAAAAAATTTAAAAAATTGAGTTTAATAACACTTTATGGCAAAAAAAACAACCTTCTGCCTTTAGGCTATTTTCACACTGAGGCACTTTACAGGTGCTACAGTGCTAAAAATAATGCCTGCATAGCGCCTGTAAAGAGTCTCACCTGTCTCTCCAGTGTGAAAGCCCGAGTGCTTTAACACTGGAGCGGTGCGCTGCAGGACAGTCAAAAAAAGTCCTCCAAGCCGCATCTTTGCAGCGCTGTAGGAGCGGTATATACACCGCTCCTAAAGCGTCCCTGCCCATTGAAA
The DNA here is from genome assembly GCA_037952835.1 of Lithobates septentrionalis. Taxonomy (NCBI): domain Eukaryota; kingdom Metazoa; phylum Chordata; class Amphibia; order Anura; family Ranidae; genus Lithobates; species Lithobates septentrionalis. The sequence goes on along the minus strand of JBBDGP010000919.1, from coordinate 108,496 downwards.
ACAATGAGGCAGCCGCCAAACCACCGGTTTTAACCCTTTTTCGGCCGCTAGTGGGGGTTAAAACCGCCCCACTAGCAGCTGAATAGCACCACTTTACCGCCAGCGCCTGCCCGCCCCAGTGTGAAAGTAGCCTTACAACCACTTCCACTTGCAATGGAGCACAAGTGCAGTGACATCATTGTGCTTGTCCATTGTTTAATTCCTGCAGCTCTGTAATAGATACATTCCTCCATAGAGACCTGGGGGTAAACAATACAGGAGCTTGTACTCTGCACCCACAACGCTCTGATCACAGTTACAATGCTCTGCGGGCTTCAATGCAAACATTTTAAAAATGCACTTTCTTACATTACAGTGGGTGCATTTCTAAAAATGTTGTGAAATGTGAATAATGCATTTAAAAGGAAAAAGCTCTGGGACTTGGAAGAAGCAGGAGCAGAGAATGTCATGGTGCTAAGGGAATCAGGAGGGTCAAGCAGGAAAGCACTATGGAAAGCAAACAGTGGAAGAAGAATGCAAAGGGAAATAATTACAGATCTGGGTAGAACCGGTCTACAGGTAATAAGTGACTGGCTATCGACAAAGTGTCACAGCAAAAAATAGAACAAACAGGTTCAATAATGAGGAAGCACTAATATGCAGTATGATTTAGACAGGCTATAAATTAGGCAATTTTCTTTCCTTCCACCATGGGTGGAAGGAAAGAAAATTGCTTGATTCCCCCCATCAACAGTCAGTGTTGATGGAGAAATCCCTCCCACAGGGCTATGGTATTCTGCCTGCGGGGAGCCTTCCCTGCCTCCAGCCAGGGCACTAATCGTTCGAAAAAAAATGACAGGCTGGTTGTATACAATGTATTGGGTTATGAATATTTATTTCACCCTTGCCAATTACTAGGAGGTTTAGGCCATTGATGTGAGCTAGGGAAGGGAATGAATATTTGCAGAGACCTTCTAGAAGAGTCCTTCCCTCCCGGGTTTTGCCTGGAGGGGAAGTACTGTTGGAAGTTCCATGATTGCTTCCCAGGCCTGCTGCCTGACAAGGGTGAGAAAAGTCGAAAGGTCCTTTGAATCTTAACCTTGCTGGTTGGGGAGGGTAAAGTTCCAGAGCCAAGGCCCCAAGACTGGAAGATAGCCTATGCTAGGACCTGGAAGTACGGGAAGGTATCTATTAAGGGGAGTACCTTCATAAGATTCCTGCTCATTCCATTTCCGATCTCAGGTCCACTATTTCAGAATTGTTGGTCTTCTTGATGTGCTGGAGGTTCTACTCTTCAGAAGGCTTGTGGAAAGCACAGGTGAAGGCCTATTTATTAGAAGATGTGTTGGAGGCACGGGTGGATTACTAATGATCAGATGTGTTGTCGGCACATTTGGAATTGATATTGGCAACATCTGCCAGTCCTGCAATTATTATTTCCGCAATAACCAGGACAGCTTGGTATTTTTAAGCTTCTGTCTTGCATTCAATCCTTTTCTGGTCTTGTTCCCTTTCTCAGTGTACTGGGCTACAATTTCAGGTTTATACTGTGTGCATGAACATTCTTTCCTGGCACTACCTCACATTAGCACACAACAGCAGTGGCGTAGCGTGGGGGGTGCGAGGGGGTCCACCGCCCCGGGCGCAAAATTTAGAGGGGCGATGTCATGAGTGTGGACCGTCTAGCATGGGGATAAAAGCCCCTTGTTAAACTTATGATGCAGGAGAATCCACGTTGCTCAGCAACAGCGGCCGTTCTTGGAGTGCGGGGGGGCGGCTGGGGATCCGTCTCACGGTGGTGATCAGCGAGGGGCCGAGCCAAGGACAGATAGGCTGGCTGCCTGAGAGCCCGGGACTGGGGAGAATAGTTCCATCACGGCCACCTCCTCCTTCACCTAGCCCCCCTGACCCCGCCCCCCAAGAGATGAGAAGCGGCGGGCGCAGCATCTCCCGTGCCTCCAAAGCATGGATTGCTCGAACTTCCTCTCCGCACTAACATGAGGCCCGGAGAACAGGCTGACTGAGGACCCAGACGACATGCAAGGAGGCAGACGTTGCCAGGGAGCCGCTGGAAGGATCAAAGCACCCCCGGATCAAGGGGACAGACTGGCATGGAAGGTAGGGCTAGCAGTCTCTCTCATCTCCCCCTCAGGCCCCTCTCCCTCTCTCAGCCCCCCCCTTTCCCTCAGCTCCACCGTCTCTCTAATCCCAATGTCTCTCTCTGCCTCTCTCTCAGTGAATCCAAATCACCAGTGCTGCAAAAACACACAATTGTGCAAATATATAAATAAATAAACAAACTCATTTTATACAGGGGCGGATCCAGGGGGGGGCAACGGGGCAACTGCCCCCTCAGAGAATGTGGGTCAGTAAATGTGCTGGCAGGCGTCGCTGTGGGTGAGAGAGCCGGCGGGCGGCTCCGCGGCTGAAAGACAGCGGTGGGGAGAGACAGCGGGTCTCGGGCGGCTCTGGTGGGGACTGGGGAGAGACAGCAGGCAGCTCCGGTGGGGACTGGGGAAAGACAGCAGACGGCTCCGGTGGGGACTGGGGAGAGGCAGTAGGCGGCTCCGGTGGGGACTGGGGAGAGACAGCAGGCAGCTCCGGTGGGGACTGGGGAGAGACAGCAGGCGGCTCCGGTGGGGACTGGGGAGAGATAGCAGGTGGCTCCGGTGGGGACTGGGGAGAGACAGCAGGCGGCTCCGGTGGGGAGAGACAACGGGCGGCTTCGGTGGGGACTAGAGAGAGACAGCGGGCTGCACTGTTGGTGAGCAGCTGTGCGGCTCGGTGACAGCGCGAGCGGCTGCTGGCCAATCAGGGAGCCGGCGGGCGGAGGAGCAGAGAGATAACACCAGCTCTCACCGCCCAGCGCCTGCCCTGCATCCCTGCAGTTCCGCCCTCACTGTGTGTGCAGTGTGCAGGCAGCCGCGGCAGCAGAGAGATTACATCATCTCTCTGCTGCTTGACTGGGACACAGCAAGAGATGATTATAGCAGGCAAGTAACAATCCACAACGTGTGGCATGGGACGTGGCAAGTAACAATCCGCAACGTGTGCATGGGACATGGCAAGTAACAATCCGCAACGTGTGGCATGGAACGTGGCAAGTAACAATCCGCAACGTGTGGCATGGGACGTGGCAAGTGACAATTCGCAATGTGTGGCATGGGACGTAGCAAGTAACAACCCGCAACGTGTGGCATGGGACGTGGCAAGTGACAATCTGCAACGTGTGGCAAGTAACAATCCGCAACGTGTGGCATGGGACGTGGCAAGTGACAATCTGCAACGTGTGGCATGGGACGTGGCAAGTGACAATCTGCAACATGTGGCAAGTGACAATCTGCAACGTGTGGCATGGGACATGGCAAGTGACAATCTGCATCTAGTGACAGGCGACATGGCAAGTGGCAATCCGCAACGTGTGGCAGGTGACAGTGGCAAGTGACACGCTCGGGGCTCCCACTGATTCTGCATTATGGTGAGTTGAACTATTTATTTTTTTATAACAATGTGATAATAGTAATAATGCGCTTCAATCATCCTGACACCATAACAACCATGGTGCCGTGATGATTGAAGCGCTAACACCAACCATTTCCCCATTAAATTTACCCCAAAAAAAGTATTTTCTGGCAGTGCCCCTCCCGAGACTAGGCTCTGGATCCGCCCCTGATTTTATATAATATTCAATAAAAAGTTCATTCATAGCCATAAAGTCCATTCATAGCCATGTTTTTTGGATGCTTTTTATTGATTATTATATGAAATTAGTTTTGTTTATTTATATATTTGCACAATTGTGTGTTCTTGCAGCACTGGTGATTTGGATTCACTACCCAGTAGTTTTTTTTTCCAATATTTCAGTTAATGGGAGCTACATACAGTATGTCATATTCACACTATAATACTTGTTGCAGCACCGTACCGTTGGGGTATTGATCCCAACGGCACGGTGCTGCAACAAGTATTATAGTGTGAATATGACATATGTAGCTCCCATTAACTGAAATATGATAAAATCCCCCTCCTAATGCCTATGATGGCTAACCTGTGTAGAAAAGATGTAAACACCTATTTTCAGGCTGTCCAGTCATGTTATCGCCTGTGTGAGCCAGTGGTGTATGCAGGAGAGAGGAGGGAGCGCCAACTATGCATGATGTCACCACTCCAGGCTTTACCAGTCATTGTCAAGCACACTCTCCTCTCCCCTACAGCCATCACTGTCTCACACAGGAGATCATGTGACCAGACTGGAGCTAGCTGAAAATAGGTAAGTCTGTGGGTCAAGGGGGCGCAAATTACTTGCCTCGTCCCAGGCGCTGACAACCCACGCTACGCCACTGCACAACAGGTTAACTTTTTCTTTGTAACCCACAGGACCACCTCTTTCTAGCTAACTGAAAGACAGCCCCTCCCCAAATGAAGTGTCTTTTTTGGTCATGCTCCAGGCCACCTGTTGATTGCAGTTAGTAAGTACTTTGTTGCAAGTATTTCCCTCGCTGCTGCACTTGCTTTCTGGGTTCAGCTTCGCCTGGTGTTCCAGGATGCGGGCAATGTGCTTAACCACTTCCAGACTGCCGCACGCCGATATTGGAATATCGTTGTTAGCTGCCAGACCCCTGGCATCCTCTTTTTCGGCCGGTGGTCCAGTTTCCGATAATAGTGGTCTCTGTGGCGGATTCACCGCAAGATCACTTTTATCGGAGGTGGAAGAGGACCCCGCCCCCCTCCCGCTGCGCTCCAGAGCCCTCTGCCGCTTACCGGAGCCATCAGCAGCTGTGGAGACGATCGGATCCTCTCACGTCAGTGGTATGGAGACGAGTGAGGGGAAGATGGCCCCCACCCATCTCCATACCATTGCAGGGCGGAAGCGATGTCAAAACGTCACTTTCACCCATAGCTCTCAAAGGGCCATTTTTAGTGATGCATGTGGACCCTGAGTATGTGGTGCATCCACGCCAGACTCATCAGCTGGCCTTGGTTACATATTTTAAATATCTGGGAGTGGTAATTACACCTAATGTTATTGAATATACAGATAGGAATATACTCCCTCTTATTGCCAAATTTAGACAAGAGTAAAGCTTGGAGTAAATTTCCATTGTCTATAGTGGGGAGAGCGAATCTGGTGAAAACGGTGTGGATGCCCCAGATGCTATATGTATTGCAGAACTGTCCCATATGGTTGATGTTATGATTATTTAGAACTATTGACTCGGTTTTTAGGGATCTTGTGTGGAAGGGGGGAAAACCCAGAATTATATTAGAAATATTACAACAGCCCATAGATAGGGGGGGAATTGCGATACCAAATGCAAGATTATACTTTATTGCATCACAGCATTGGCACGGATGGGAGGTAGTAGATATGGAAGATCCTACACAGAAGATAATAGCATCCCAATTCAAAAAATATCCTCTGGTTCAATTAATAGTAGCTCACCATTTTTATAATAAAAGGGAGTTCCCTACTTTTAACTTGATTCATAGGATTTGGGAAGCAGTGCGAAATATCACTCAGCACAGCGGGTATACGAAACATATGCTCATATGGGATAACTTTTGTCTTCATGAACGGAGTAGACTCTTGGAATTCTTAGATTGGAAAAAGGCGGGTATAACATTTTTGCACCAGCTTTATGAAGGGGATGTCTTACTGTCTTTTAAATGAATTAAAGGACCGTTATCAGTTAACGAATAAAAACTTCTACCAATATCTTCAAATACTTCATGTATTACAAACTCAAAGCTTAAAAATTCAATTACAGTATGAACACTCTAAAGCAGTGGTTCTCAACTCCAGTCCTCAGGACCCACCAACAGGCCAGGTTTGTAAGATAGCTGAAATACATAACAGGTGATATCACTTGCTGCTCAGTGATTGCAGTATTCTCGTCTGCATCTCCCCCAAGGTAATACTTAAAATCTGGCCTGTTGGTGGGTCCCGAGGACTGGAGTTGAGAACCACTGCTCTAAAGTATTAACAAAGGCAACCTCGACTGTCTGTAGGAAACGAGGATTAATAGATCTTTATTCCAACCTACAAATAATAGAGAACACTGAAAAACATAAAAAATAGTTTTGTCTGGTGGCAAGAGGATATAGAAGATCTAGATGAGGTGGATTGGACACAAGCCCTGGAAACACTTCCCAAGATATCCCTCTCACCCTCTCAAGGGCTATCTCAGCTTTTTATTATACATAGGGCTCATTACACCCCACAAAAACTCCATGCTTGGGGGAAAAAAAAAGCACAACATCGTTATGTCCGCGATGCTCTTTATTTAATAAGGATGAGCTCCGGCGTGTTCGGACACTCCACATGCAGAGCCCGCCAGGAAGTAGGCACGGCGCTGCGCTAATCACAGGCAGAGAGGCATTTACCGATCTCTGCAGCCGCACATCGGGAAAATGTCTCACTGCCTATGATTAGCGCAGCGCCGTGCCGACTACCTGGCGAGCTCTGCACGTGGAGTGTGCGAACACGCCGGAGCTCATCCTTATTGTTTAATGGTTCTCTTATCCACATGCTTTGGCGATGTCCGAAGCTCCATCGTTACTGGGGAAAAATATTCACAACCTTAACATACTATGTCTTACTGAGATAACAGGAACGACCCAAATTTGCACTATTGGGAATAATACATGATGGAGCATTACCTGTAGAGATGTACACTATGTGGACAAGATCATTACAGATAGCACGCAAAGTCATCCTCCAACACATAAACAATGGGTTAAGAAACTTAGCTATATACTTAAAAGAGAAAAACTAATGTATAAGCATAGAGGTACACCTCAAAAGTTTGGTAAAATATGATCATGGTGGATAGAACCTATTAAAGAACTTTACAATGGTTTATCAAGTAGAGAGGAGCAAAAGTAATGGAGATAAATGGGAGTAAGGAGCTGAGGCAGAAGGAAGTGGAGTAGATGAGAAGAAAAGAAAGCTATATGTGAAAGAAAGATAAGCTGAAGCTGCAGGGAAGCTACCATAGTCTGATGATTGATATCAGGGGAGCTTAATTGGATCAGTAAATTGTATTCATGCTCCTACTATGTTTTGGCTATTATATGAGAAAGCCACTTTAATATGAGACATGCAAGGTTTGTCTGGTCTATGTTTTATGTTTCTTTCTTTCCTTGTTTAGTGTTTTTTTTTTTATATAATTGATAATATTTGATATTTAGTAATTTAGTTGATATTTTTGTTTGTATAACTATAAAAATAAAAATTATTTGATTAAAAAAAAAAAGTAATTTTCTAGCAAACAAAACTGTTTTTAACTTGTGAACAACAAATCTCAAAAAGAGGTTCGGTCCTTACGTGGTTAAACAACACTGGTATTGTACAGGTGTGGTATTGGTAAGCTCTGAAATGTCGCCATTGCCCTCTCCCTTGGGGTTTTTCCCATCATGTATAGGCAGTGCATCACAACGCTTTTCTGGTTTTATTTTCAGTCTGAGAGCAGCCGTGGATGATGTCACAGGGAGCACGAATTCCAGCAGTAGTTCTCATTGAGACTCCACTGAACGCACATTTTCCGGTATTTGCAACAAGGTACAAAAGGTGAAGACTCAGTGATACAAGGGTGCTTCTGAAAATTTGGACAGAACACATTCATGCCATACAGGTGCTTTCCACCTGAGAAGCCCTGGTTTTTGCAGCTCCTCCAGCTGTCATCAACACCACCAATCCCATTTCTGGTCAAACTAGATCTTTTTTGTCAACGACAATAGCAGCACCCTAATCCAGTGGGACTACTTTTAATAGCTTGGCTATTAAATTGGCTGGATTAGGAGGTACAGGGATTCTCATCAGAGGTGGTTCAGACCTTGATGAAGGTCACAAGATCATCCATGAACGCTAGATACAAGATATGAAGGAAGTTCTAGCCAATATCCTGGACATTTATTTTTACAAATCAGTGCTAGAGGTTGGTCTGGCATACAACTCCATTAAACTACAGATGTCTACCTTATCCTCTTTCTCAGGCTGCAGATGGGAGGAAGAACCATCAACCAGATGCTTCATGAAGGTGGTAAACCACATACAATCCCCAAGGAAATCTTTGTTCCCTTCATGTAACTTAGGCTTGGTTCTGAAAGCATGGGTGCTGGCACCCTTTGCTCCAATAGTTTCATTTCCATTGTGGTTCCTTAATGTAAAACTAGTTCTGACAGCAATTGCTTTAGACAGAAGAAAGTTGGAGATTGCAGCACTTTCTTGCAAAGATCCCTTTTGTGTCTATTTACCAGAAATAGTGATACTACATCCATCTCTAAAGCGCAGTTCTAAATGGCATCAAGTTCCAGGAAAACTAGGGGGCTTTCACGCGAGAGTCAGAGTACACAGCAGGAAGACTTTAGTTCCTTAAACATGGTCAAGTTGCTAACCGTGTACTTGTAAAGGTCAAAAGACGTGGAGAAAGTGGACAATATTTTAATTTTGCCCTCAAAAGTCATATTCTGTTGGATTACCAGGGTGATTATATTGACATGCAGGAAGTAGGCCTTTCTGCTCCAAAACAGGTGCAAGCTCATTTGACCAAAGAGGTGTCAGCTATTGGGACAGTCATGCCAGGATTTTGGTGGAAGATAAACGTATGCGAGACGGCCAACTTATGTTCTTGTGCGGCCTTCATTCGACTTTACAAGCTACACTTGCGATCAGCAAGTTCTGCAAAGTTTGGGACGAGACCAGTTCTTTTTGTTTTTAGCAGCTTTTCTTTGATTGTCAGTGTTTCTTTTCATGTGTTCTCTCCTGCCCATTGTGTGCTGACTTGAGGTAGGGGCAGGAAAACTGAAATTTTTTATCAGATACTTGGCATAATTTTCCTTTCCTAGCCTATTCTCACATCAGCACAGGACTCCCTCCCTAGTTGCCTGTTGCAGGCTAGTTTAAACACTTCAGTTGGGGAGAGACTGTCTTTTATTTAGCTAGGAAGAGGTGGTCCTCTGAGTTCCAGAGGAGGTGTTAATCCATTGTGTGCCAACGTGAAGATAGGCCAGGAAAGTAAATTATGTTTCATACATTTGTCTTGCCAGATTGTATTCTTTGGCTATGTGGACCTCATCTGCAGCTTTAGCAAAAGGTCATCTAATTGGTGCTTGCTTGTAATTTTCCTGATTTTTGATAATATACAAGTTAGCCTCTCCTTTAGAACATAGAGAATTTTACACTGAGGCATATTTTGAAGCTTGAAACTCTAAGTTAAAGTGGAACAACACTCAAAAGGGGAAGTTTCCGCTTTAAGGCCTGCTCCCCCTCCTCTTTGACGATCTTTTTTTTGGGGGGGGGGGGGGGGGGGCATACTTGGCTTTGACAGTTACCCGCTCCCACTTCCTAGGCGATCCAAGCGGAAGTTTTCCTTCCCTGCAGTCTTCTAGTCTACAGGTCCCAGAAGACTGCAGGATCAAACAAAATGCACAGCGTGGTTTGGGCATGCGCAGCAGGCACTTGGCTGTGTCAGCTTGCTGCTTCACAGCCAGGTGCCCAGTTAGGATGACGGTCCCCAGTGCCCCTTGGTTGAGCACAGAGCTGGGTTCTGGTACAGGTGTCTGTTTATTAAAAGTTAGCAGCTGACTTAATTTTCACAAGAACTACTGGAGCTCCCCGTTAAACTCATTCTAATTGAGGTACCCAGGACTGAGAAGCATTAAGCCTACCATTGCTAACCTTCTTCTGAAAATGGCTGCCTACATTTTACCTCAGTACAGGTTTTCTTTTACCATGATTTTTTTTATTATGTTAACATTTGTACTAATCCATATATTTAAGTCTCTTCAATATAAATATAAAATAGTCTTGTGAGCAAGGCTTACCCAGCATACCCAAGAATTGGGGGGAGTCAACACATGTTGCTGCTTAAAAGTTACATTATATTGTAGAAATTGAATTGCCCAGGAATAAGGAAGTATACAGAAATGGCACCATATAAAGTATGTTGTGGATTATACACTTATTCAAGCAGAAAGGTAATACCCAGTAACAAAGCACTTTTCAACAGCAATACAATATGATCTTACAGACCACTGAATGCCTGAGGGCCCGTTTATACTTGTGGTTGGGCAATAAAACATGTTGCATTTTTACTGCCCCTTAACTGCGCTCCCTGTTGCTGCTGAGGCAATGGCCAGGGATGTACACATACCATGGCCGCAGCATGAACTATACCCCGTTGCACTCAGTGGGCAAGGGTGCTGCCCTGAATGGTGCCGCTCTGCAACCACTCACAACACACGCAGTTGCAGTGCAGTTATCCAGTAATTGGGGCGGTAAAACAGGAGGCGAGGAGGCAATACAATGCCTTTGACTGTCTTTTGAGGTCTGAATGCAGGAGCTTTAAAGCCTCTTCCCTAAATATCCCCAGCCCAGGCTCTCACCACTGTCAGTCTGCAATCGTGACCAAGAAGACTACCCTGCATTGGAGGCGGAGCAATCTGAAAGCGAGGCTTGAAGCACTCATGGAGCGCAGCGTGGAAGGGATGATGTCAATGGTGGTGCAGAGGACTGTCTATGTGGACAGCTTTACCCCAGATGTCTGCAAACCATATTGCTACACTTAGAGGCACCTCTCCTCTTTTTATACTCAGTTGTGCTACTTGATAAACGAGCGATGTCTTGATATGCAAGTCAAAATTTATAAAAAAAAAAAAAAAAAAAAAAAAGAATGTTGCTTGTCTTGCAAAACACTCTCAGACCAAGTTACTCTCAATCCAAGGTATTACTGTATATGCTTTTTTGTGATTAAAAATGAAGGTTTAATTTCCTCCTTGTCAGAGCTGCCAGAATGTTCTCATTCTGGCAACTCTTACAATATAGCACCCCTATTTTCTGGATTCACAGAAATAATGTATAAAAAACAAAAAAAAAACCACACACTCCATTTAGCAATGTATTTATTACTACAAAATACCAGCAGCCTTTACATCCATTATGTACATTTTATTAACTGGGAACCATATCAAAACAAGGCAACTGAGGCACTTAAAGTGTACCTGTCCCTTCCAAACCCAAAGGAGGCAATTTTTTGGGGTAGGCTCAATTTTCAAAGGTAGGTAAGGTGGGGCTTTAAAACAGTGACATGATATACTGCAAAATGCAGCATATAATTAAAATCCTATTCTCACTGCCTTGACCACAGGTGGACTGGTGTGGGACTTTTACAGGCTCCAGCTCATATTAATTTGCAGAGGTAGGTGCTGCGTTGTGGTTAAGGATGGAGATGGGGTCTGTTTTAGGTTGAGAAGTATTCCATACAAACCTAGCTGGTAAAGACCCTCTCTTCCCCATCAGACCTCAGCACCTAACCCCTGCTGCATGTACAATTGGCTGTAGCATACAAAGGCTTCTTCACAGACCTAGCACTCCACTTAGAAAGAGTTATTCTGCTGCATTTTACATTATCTTGCCACCAAAAAAAAGTCTGCCTTTGGTGTAAGGGCCACAGATAAATGCTAAACTAGCTTAACAATAACTGTTGCTCTTCACCGACTGAGTGATACTATCAGATTATCTAGCTTAGTGTTATGGAGACATGTATACATAACTGTTTCCCATGTATAAAATTATCTTAATTAGGAACTCCCTGTGCGGTGAACAGCCAAATTTTCAGATACCAATTAAGATTTGGAATTTGCTAGTCTGAATACAACTGCCGATTGTAGGCACAGGAAATTTCTATTTAACAAACTTTTATAAGTTAGGTCCATAGTAAGACCCTGGTGTATACTCTTCAGGGTCATCTCTATGATTGTTGGAGAAAATTCTTCATGGAATGCCATCTGATCCCAATCACACAGCTTCATTCTAAGGGAAAAAATTATCAACAGTTAGTTACCACAGAATTTTTCAGTCCAATTGCATTCATTTATTTGCTTAAATGTTTAATGTCATTGGTTTATCAGACAGAAATGTTAAAAAGCAAGATGCACTAATACACACACGATGGACAACTGCTTCTAAGCGATTGCTTTGGCCAGTTCCTACTTCCTACACCACTGCAAAATGCCAAATACTTACGTGCTTTTAGCAGACATTAAACAGACATTTAGACCCCTTTCACACCAAGGCGTTTTTCAGGCAATTTTGGGCTAAAAATAGCGCCTGTAAAGCGCCTGAAAAATGTCTCCCTTGCAGTCTCAGTGTGAAAGCCCAAGTGCTTTCACACTGGGGCGATGCGCTGGCAGGACGTTAAAAAAACTCCTGCAAGCAGCATCTTTGGAGCAGTGAAAGAGCGGTGTAAACACTGCTCCTAAAGCACCCCTGCCCATTGAAATTAATGTGCAGTGCCGTCGAACCACCGGCAAAGCGCTGCTGCAGTGGCGTTTTGTGGGTCGTTTTAACCCTTTTTAGGCTGCTAACGGGGATTAAAAGCGCCCCACTAGCAGGCGAAAACCTCCGTAGAGACGACGGTAAAGCGCCACTTTACCGCCGATGCCTCGGTGTGAAAGCAGCCTTAATGGACAATATGGCATGAACTGTCAGAGCTGGAGGTCAGCTTCAGACCCTTAATGAAGTTGGCCAGCTTGAACACGTATTGCAACATACAGTCGAGGCCAAAAAAAAGAAAGAAATCACAAATATTGATTTTCAAAGTCTACTGCTTTAGGGTTTTCAATTTTTTTGTCAGATGTTACTATGGTATTTCATAAGTGTCAAAGGCTTTTATTGAAAATTACAATTAAGTTTATGTCAATATTTGCAGTGTTGATCTTTCTTTTTCAAGACCTTTGCAGTTGGCCTTGGCATGCTGTCAATCAACTATTAACTTCTGGGCCACATCCTGACTGATGGCAGCCCATTTTTGCATAATCAATGCTTGGAGTTTGTCAGAATTTGTGGGGTCTTTTTTGTTCACTCGCCTCTTGAGGATTGACCACAAGTTCTTAATGGGATTAAGGTCTGGGAAGTTAGCTGGCCATCGACCCAATATTTCAATGTTTTTGTTTTGTTCCCCAAGCCACTTAGTTATCACTTTTGCTTTATGGCAAGGTGCTCCATCATGCTGGAAAAGGCATTGTTCATCACCAAAGTGTTCTTGGATAGTTGGGAAAAGCTGCTCTCGGAGAATGTTTTTGTACCATTCTTTATTCATGGTTGTGTTCTTAGGCAAAATTGTGAGTTAGCCCACTCCCTCGGCTAAAAGCAACCCCACACATGAATGGTCTCAGGATGCTTTACTGTTGGCATGACACAGGACTGATGGTAGTGCTCACCTTTTCTTCCCCGGACAACATGATTTTTTTCTGGATGCCCCAAACAATCGGAAAGGAAATTCAGAGAAAAGGACTTTACCCCAGTCCTCAGCAGTCCAATACCAGTACCTTTTGCAGAATATCAGTCTGTCCCTGATGTTTTTCCTGGAGAGAAGTGGCTTCTATGCTGCCATTCTTGACACCAGTCTTCACCTCACTGTGTGTGCAGATGCACTCACACCTGCCTGCTGCCATTCCTGAACAAGCTCTGCACTGGTGGTGCCCCGATCCCGCAGCTGAATCAACTGTAGAAGACAGTCCTAGTGCTAGCTGAACTTTCTTTCTGGAGCGCCCTGAAGCCTCCTTCACAATGCAGTGGAAATGTTTTTTATGGAATTAAGTTAATATTCATGGCAAAGAGGGACTTGGTCATTCTTCATAACATTCTGGAGTATATGCAAATTGCCATCACAAAAAAGGCAGCAATATTGGTGTCATTCTCAAAACTTTTGGCCACCGCTGTACAGTATACAAACCCAAAAATCCTGTTTTTATCCAAAAGTTGTTTAGAAGTAAGGTTCCGTTCACATATATACATGTGAATTGGATTTTTTTGAACCGCATGACATGTAAACCAAACCGAATACCAGCTAGCAGTTCACTTCTTGAGCGTCAGTTGTATACAGTGGAGAGGGGCCTTTGATCTGGGCAGGCATTGGCAAGAGTGTACAAGCAGAGCAACTCACTTGTGCACTGAATCTGGTCCCTGCCCGAGTCAGAGACCCCTGCCCTCTCCACTGTATACAACTGACACTGAGGAAGTGAACTGCTAGCCGGTATTCTAAATGGGACATTCCACGGACATCACAGAGATTCCGATCGCCCCCTCCCGCCCCCCCTCTGCTGTATAGTTAGCTGCCAGCCTGAGGTACAGGGGGAGATGCTGGGTCTTGGGGGCCCCCACAGTGGAAGGCCCGGTCGCAAGTGCGACTCTGGTAGTTCTGCCACAGTCCCACAGTTAACAGTGCATGTCAAAGCACAAACCAAGCCATGAAGTCCAAGGAGTTGTCTGTAGACCTCCGAGACAGGATTGTATGGAGGCATAGATCTGGAGAAGGGTGCAGCATTCCACCAATCAGGTCTGTATGGTAGAGTGGCCAGACGGAAGCCACTCCTCCGTAAAAGACAAATGACAGCCTGTCTGGAGTTGGCCAAAAGGCATCTGAAGGACTCTTAGACCATGAGAAACAAAATTCTCTGCTCTGATGAAACAGATTGAACTCTTTAGTCTGAACGGCAAGCGTCATGTCTGGAGGAAACCAGGCACCGCTCATCACCTGGCTAATACCATCTGTACAGTGAAGCATGGTGGTGGTAGCATCATGCTGTGTGGATGTTTTCCAGCGGCAGGAACCCAGAGACTAGTTCAGATTGAGGAAAAGATGAATGCAGCAATATACAGAGACATCCTTGATGAAAACCTGCTCCAGAGCACTCTGGACCTCAGACTGGGGCAAAGGTTCATCTTCCAACCCAATAACGACCCTAAGCACACAGCCAAGATAACAAAGGAGTGGCTATGGGACAACTCTGTGAATGTCCTTGAGTGGCCCAACCAGAACCCAGATTTGAACCCGATTGACCATCTCTGGAGAGATCTGAAAATGGCTGTGCATTGACACCCCCATCAAACCTGATAGCGCTTGAGAGGTCGTGCAAAGAAGAATGGGAGAAACTTCCCAAAAATAGGTGTGCCAAGCTTGTAGCATTATACACAAAAAGACTTGAGGCTATAATTGGTGCCAAAGGTGCTTCAACAAAGTATTGAGCAAAGGCTGTGATACTTATGCACATTTGATGTTTTTTTTTATTTTTGACAAATTTGCAAAGATTTCAAAACAAACTTTTTTACTGTTGTCATTATGAAGTATTGTTTGTAGAATTTTGAGGAAAATAATGAATTGAATCCCTTTTGGAATAAGGCTGTAACATAACAAATTTGGGAAAAAGTGAAGCGTTGTGAATACTTTCCGGATGCACTGTATGTGGTGTAGCGGCAGTGTGAATTTGCTTCGAATTTCAGATTCAGATGCGAATTTCGGACCCATTGCCTTCTATGGGAACGCATCTGAATCGCACATCTTGTCAGTTTTGAACACAAATGTAATGAGAAAAAAAAAAACACCACTCAGCATGCGCTGGAGGCCCCCCCCCCCCCCCCCCCAAAATCCATACCAGAACCTTATCTGAGCATGCAGCTTGGCAGGCCCGGAAAGGAGGGGGATGAACGAGCGTGCTTTGTGGCAGAAGGGTTCTGCACCCCCCCCCCCCCCCCCTCAAAGCACCTTGTCCATATGTTGAGAAATCTGATGTGAAATCCTGGCTCATACTAAAGAATGAACAGTGTGCCTCTTTTATCCTAACCCCCCTAACCCATTTACACTCTGTGGTTAGGTTGGTGTAAAATGAACAGAACTGCAGCATAAGGTCAGATGGCTCTAAACTGTAAGTTATGCTGCTCCAAAGTTCTTAAAAAAGCTGTAATGAAGAAATATGAAGGCTATCATTACTGACCTTTCCACTTGAAATTACAAGTTCCATGGCCGTCATGCTGATCTAATGGCTTCAAGTACTTTTATAGTAAAGTTCCTTAATCAAGCTTGCCAAATAGAAGGTCTGAAGTCCCCCCCCCCCCCCCATTCTGCCCAGTGTCTCAGAAACTACTGAAGTCAGAGATAGCCAAGAATCCAGCACGTTTAGAAAGAGGTCTGCAAAGGCAGCCCCCGCTTTTCTTCAAGTACAGGTGCCGTTTTGTTTTACTGTTCATTAATTGTATGGATACTATAACTTATTATGAATGTTTTGTTTCGCATAACATGTAACTATAGAGTGCATGGGAAGTTCTAGAAGTGTAAGACTGACTTCCAAAGGTTACCTAAATCAAAACAAAAAAGTAAGATAAAATGAATTGACCACTGAGGGCTGATTGACATCCGAATTGCACATGAACATGGTCCACGTTCCTATGTGATTCTTGTGCAATTTTCAGCTCATTCATTTGAATGGGCTGAAATCACACTGGATTGAACCAAAAGTAGTGCATGTACCTACCACTTTTAAAAATGTACTGCAATCGGATTGCATGGTTCTGCAGTACCATGTGATCCAGTACAGGCAAATGCACTGTGTTTGGAATCTGCTTTCTGAAGGTTGTTAGGAATACATTGATACCTGCAGCAATTCGCACACCCAATGTTTTTTGAATGTAGTGCAGGAAATATGAATGGAACACAAGTTGCACTGCGTTGTGGTGTGATCGATCCCTACAAGAAACAAAAAACAGCTTTTGCTGCATTATTCACTTTCAATCCAAAGATTTGCCCTGCAGTACTTTTTCTGCCTCTAGATGTTCTCAGTCTGATATCCAGCAACATTTACCCACTTTCTTTAACCCCAGGTAATCCTGGACCTGACCCAGGCCTATGACAGGACAGTGAAAGGAGAAGTAGCTAAGCGGGAGCTCATTTCCCCTTTCACTTTGCTTTTTCCTCATATCAGCATGTTTTTTTGTCAGCATATTAACTGATGGCTCACTATACTGCTCCTTCCTCTCACACTCCATCTTTGCTGTACAGGAGCTGCAGAGATTGATAGCAAGTAAAATGCAGGTAATTACACTGGTTGGATTAACCCTCTGGCTACAGCGGGGGGTTTACACACGTCCCCGTGTGACTATCTGACAAGCAGACTTCTTCCGCCTGTCAGATAAAAGCAGTCCGGCCCCTACGGATTACTTTCATACCCCTCCGGTAATGTGCAACCCCGTGCACACCCCCGCCATGTATCCAAGGCTCAGCTTGCCCATCCACGGGCCCGAGACTGGCATAACAGGTGCTGCCAGGTAGGGGGGAGGGAGCTGAGCTAACACATCCACTGTCGTCCAAAGCTTGTCACCGACCCAGAAACTACGGGTTTCGAAGTCACATCCGGGTCCCCCCGCCCGTTTCCCTTGTTAGCATGGCTGGGAAAGAATGTGATGCAATGCGATCTGCACTGCATTACATTCAGTGAAGCACAGGTAACACATCCAGGGTCTTTCAAACCCTGGATGTCTCATTAAAGAGAACCTGTCAGCAACAAAATTCATAACATAGGGGACTTTTTTGCCAAGTAAAAAACGTTTTTTTAAATTGTAGTTTTTAAATTGAAGTACGCCCAAGCATATAACCCCCCCCCCCCCAAAAAAAAATGTTTTGAGGCCCACCCCCACATATACACATGCGTCAGGGGTGCCTACACATAAAAACGTTGATTGCGATACATGGTACATATTGCCACGCACAAAAGAGCAATATTTCTAGCACCTGACCTCCATAACACTAAACTCATGACCTATAGGGGGCTTTAAAGCATTGCTTATAGAAAATATACAGTACTGAAGTTTGTCGCCATTTCACGGGTGCAAGCAGTTTGACATGTTGGGTAACTATTTACTTGGTGTAACCTCATTTTACCATTAAATTGGATAACTTTTTGCATCTGTGGGCCCTAAAATAAATTTTAGTGTATTTTTTACAGAAATGTCCCATTTACTAGACCTTTACGGTAAGATCATGTAACATACAAAATTGGAACTACCACTATTTTATTCTCTTGGGTGTCTGCTTTCAGAAAATATATAATGTTTTAGGTGTTTTATGCAATCTTCAGGTCCAAAATGATTTTTTTTTAAGCGTGTGTGCAAAGAAACTTGTCAAAACAGCTCTGGCAGCAAAAGGGTTCATTTTTGATTTAATGATGACAGAGCTGCATTCATTGTATCTTTTATATTTGCCCAGACTTCTGATTAAAAGTAAATGATACAAATGTGTCCAAATTAATTGTCTCGCCAGTCTTACAAGAGAAAAAAAAAAAAAAAAAGTAATAAAATAATAATAGCTGGCGTGTCCATCACATATAGCCTTCCTTCATCCCAGTTACCATACAGGAATCTGCAACCCTCTCCCAGACTCTATGATTAACCCTTTCATGCCTAAGCCTATTTCTGACATTTGGTGTTTACAAGTTAAAATCCGTATTTTTTGCTAGAAAATTACTTAGAACACCCCAAACATGTTCTACACAATTATATATATACACACACACACACATACATACATATATATATACACATATATATACACACACATATATACATATACACATACACACACACACACATATTATATATATATATATATATATATATATATATTACACATATACACACACACACATATATATATTTTAGCAGAGAATCAAGAGAATAAAATGGCGATTGTTGCAATATTTTATGTCACACGGTATTTGTGCAGCAGTGTTTTAAAGGCAACTTTTTGGGAAAAGGGACACTTTCATGAATTTTAAAAAAACGAAACTGTAAAGTTAGCCCAATATTTTTGTAGAATGTGAAAGATGTTGCGCCAAGTAAATAGATACCAAACATGTCACGCTTTATAATGTACGCACTCGTGGAATGGCGACAAACTACAGTACCTAAAAATCTCCATAGGCAACGCTTTAAAAAATTTTTTATGGTTACCAGGTTAGAGTTAGAGTTGCAGAGGAGGTCTAGTACTAGAATTATTGTGCTCACTCTGACGATCGCAGTGATACCGCACATGTGTGATTTGAACTCCGTTTACATATGCGGGCGCGACTTCCGTATGCGTTTTCTTTGCTGCACGAGCTCGCGGGGACGGGGGCGCTTTAAAATTTTTTTTTTTTCTTATTCATTTTATTTATTTTTATATTATTAAACTTTGTTTTTTTTAAAAAAACGAGATTACTTTTATTGCTGTCACAAGGGATGTAAACATCCCTTGTGACAGTAATAGGTGGTGACATGTACTCTTTATGGAGGGATCGGGGGTCTAAAAGACCTCCAATCCCTCCTTTGCACTTCAAAGTATTCAGATCACCTAAAACGGCAATTCTGAATACTGTATATATATTTTTTTAAATCCGGTGCCATTGGCAGCCGAGTAACCCGGAAGTGACGTTGTGTTTACATTTGGGAGACTGGAACAAAGCCGTAACGTGCCGGATCGGGTCTCCCGGTGGGACGGGAGGCCAGGTCAGAGCGGCGGCGGCGGCGGGGGTTGGGGGGGGGGATGTCCCCTCCCGCTCCTCCGGGATAACAAATCGAGCGGCTTTTACCCACATCGTTGTTATCCCTGGAAAGCCGATCGCCCGCTCTAAAAAACGGTACCGAGATGATGCCTGCGGCTGCGGGCATCATCCCGGTATAACCCCCAAAAGCTGAGGCAGCATATCTGCGTACGCTCGGCGGGAAGGGGTTAAGCTCTTGACAGATTAAAATGCGTTGGTGGGCAGATGAGCAGGTGGAACAGCCTCTGTACTGAGAAATACCAATAAATACTTATATCTGGTTTTACGATGGAGGGCGACTTTTTTTCTTCTTGGATGGTTAGGACTAGGGAGCGGGTAGCAAATCACTTGAAGCCAGTGCCTATCAAATCGGGGAAGCAGGGAGTAACTGCCTTAGGAGAAGCAATATAGTTTCCCTGCATCGTGGCTTTATCTAGATGCATTTCCAACACTAAATATGGCAAACACCCCCCACCCCCCGGAAAATTTGAAAGCCCATTTTACTACAACAAATTTAGGAGCTGCCAATGTTGACTTGTTTTTCAAAGATGTAGGCTTGTCAAGTTTTGACAACTTGTTAAGTCCTGACCTATTTATGGTTAAGTATAAGGTTGACCAAGTACAATTCAGTAAGGAGTGCTGCGTTAGGGAAGCCCACCTTAACCACTTGCCGACCGGCTCCTGTACATATACGTCTGCAATTTAAAGATGGATACCTCGGTAACGGCAGAAGCTGCTGCCACAACCGAGGTATCCATCTTTTGAGCCGGCGGTCCTGTTTACAGTAATAGTGGTCTCTGTAGCAGATTCGGCGCAAGATCACCGTTAACGGCAGCGGGAGAGGGGCCACCCCCCCTCCCGCGCCCTCTGCTGTTGCCGACGGCGATCGGGACCTGTCCGTGGCTGAGTATGGAGACGAGTGAGGGGAAAATGGCCCCCACCCGTCTCCATACTATAGCAGGTGTGGAAGCGACGTCAAAACGTCACTTCCGCCCATACGTCTTAAAGGGCCATTTTTCTGTTATTTTTTCAAATGACATATATATTTTTTTTTTATTGCATTTAAGTCCAAATATGAGATCTCAGGACTTTTTGACCCCAGATCTCATATTTAGGAGGACCTGTCATGCTTTTTTTCTATTACATGGGATGTTTACATTCCTTGTAATAGGAATAAAAGTGACCCAATTTAAAAAAAAAAAAAAAATAAAAAAAAAAAAAAAAAAAAAACTGAAAAAATAAATAAAATCAAGTAAAATAAATAAAAAATTTTTTTCTTTTTTTAAAGCGCCCCGTCCCGACGAGCTCACGCATAGAAGCGAACGCATAGGTCAGTAGCGTCCGCATATGAAAACGGTGGTCAAATCACACATGTGAGGCATTGCCGCAATCGTTAGAGCAAGAGCAATAATTCTAGCCCTAGACCTCCTCTGTAACTCAAAACATGCATCCTGTAGAATTTTTTAAACGTCGCCTATGGAGATTTTTAAGGGTAAAAGTTTAATGCCATTCCACAAGCAGGCGCAATTTTGAAGCGTGACATGTTGGGTATCAATTTATTCGGTGTAACATTATCTTTCACAATATAAAAAAAAATTGGGATAACTTTACTATTGTCTTATTTTTTTACTCAAAAAAAGTGAATTTTTTCCAAAAAAAGTGTGCTGGTAAGACCAATGCGCAAATACGGTGTGACAAAAAGTATTGCAATGACCGCCATTTTATTCTCTAGGGTGTTAGAAAAAAAAATGTATAATGTTTGGGGGTTCTAAGTAATTTTCTAGCAAAAAACTTGCTTTTAACTTGTAAACACAGAGTCTGAAAAAGAGGCCTGGTCTTTAAGTGGTTAATGCGTGAAAAAAAACACTCGCAGCATTTTCTGCCAGGCAGCGTACCACAACAAACACTATGAAAATAGTTACCGTATGCCAGTTCCTTTCATTCTGTAGTTCAGTCCTTACAGCCCAGGTATTTTGCCTCTTTTCCAGTCTTCTTTAGGGTCTCTAACAATTGGTCCACTGAGTGTTGGTCAGACTGTATCAGCACTTTCTTATTCGGCAAGTCAATTTCAAACTTCACATCTAAAAAAAGGAAAGAAGCCTACATTAATACTTCCATCCAAAAGGTAGTTTTTTGTTATACTGTATACACCCAGGCTGTAGCACACACCAGTTTTTATATCTCCGTGACGTCTCTCTAGGACATTAGATCCCAAAAGGCATTGATATTCCTTTGGCGTATGGAAACCAAATTACAGTAGTGGGACGCCTGCCTTTACACACACACATGAACTTTAAAGGCAGGCGGCCCAATACTTTTGGCAATATAGGATATCTAGGTATTGGGACAGGTCTCTAGATTCAGCAAAGGATGATGTTATTAATTTCCAAAAAAGACCCAAGAAAAAAAAAAAAAAAAAATATTTATAAAAGTCTGGGTTCGATATTGTGCAGTTTTGATGTGGGCTGTTAGCAGGTTATTCTAGCTTGGGGATAAGGGTGAAGAATGTTTTGGTTCCCTTCACTGCCTATGTAAAGCTGGATTCTCTTCCCAGCATCATTTAACCCCAAAAAACTAGTACATACTGTGAGTGATGCCTGGCAGATGGGGGCTTTAGAAACCCCTTTTCTGGGACCTCTCCACCACAAAGATTCAGACAATAATAAAATCCAAGTACAGCTTCAAACCCTTGCTCACGTAATCTGCTTTTCTATTAGGCAGACTGCAGATTTTAGTTTCCTATACAACAAATGGAAAAGTAGCAGCTATACATTTTCTACTTTACTGCTCCAGCCTTCTGTGATCAGGAAGCTTCCATATGGGCCAATATCCACCAGTATAATGAAGAGCTCTGGTCTCGGATATTTACTTGTGTTCTCAGTGTTTGCTTGTCCTGATTACTTACTGTGAACAAACAGCTTCATGGCTCGGAAAAAGGATTTAAAAGCCAGGGAACAGGGACAAAAGCAGAGCTTGGAACATTTCAGAGAAACACTAGCCTTGGCGAAAAACAATTTGAAAATTTGATTAACCCTCCCACCACCGCCGTTCCGCAACAGGTCAGAAATCATCCATCATTGCTGTGACTACAATGAACTGAGGGAAGCATGGGCAAATTTGATGGCTGGTAATCACCCGTGTAAAAATACAGACTTGTGCAGGGGGTCAATGAGAAAGGTCAATAATGGATCACTTTTGTGTGCTGTACCCTCATTTGACCATATAGTACTTGCCATCTATCTGATATGTAAAGAAATATTTTACAGCCTTGGGGGTAATGGATGTGTCATAAAGCCCCAAATTTGAGCAGATTGGGTATAAATTAACTTATTCCGTGATATCTGTGCAACTGGTTCATTTTAATCTCCTCCTCAACATCACATACTCCTCTTTTCTTCTTTCCCCCACCACTCTTAAGCTGCAGGGGGAATAGGAAACTGCCCTATGTAAGCTATGAGTTGCTCAAGCATGAGTGTTGGTGCACAGCATTGGTGCTTCTATGAGTGTACAGCATTGGTGCTTGTAGCTTGGCCCAGCACCATCACGGTGAGTGAGTCACATGCTTTGCGCAGTGGCAGTATCATAGCCAATGAGGTTCAACTGAGGCGTGATTATTGCTAATTGCTTCTCGGCCTTTTGGCCAAGATCAAGTGTAGTATCTATTCTTATCAGTTTCCAGGAGGTGGCGTTTGCTTCTGTCCCTGATCTATGGCGAGATAGAGATGGGATTGCGGTTGCTATGCAAAACCTGCTGGAGTGAAGGTAACCCAGAGCGGTTTGTAGCCGAAAGGGAAGCCTTCTGATGGGGACGGAGAACCATTCGGTCTTGGCGGAGGGTCGGGATCCTGGCCTTCTGGCCTGGATTGGGGCAGCTCTAGCTCTGGACAGTTATTTGGGAGAGAACGCTGGTTCCCCTTTCTCCCACCGGGGGAGCGGCCAGTATTTCCCGAATGTAATTAGGTAGGAGGGACGGAACGACGGTGAAGCCTGATGGCAAGGGCTCTCTCCAAGCTTCCAGAACTCCATACCTTTCTGCCTGGGGTGGGGGCTGCTGTGGTCTGGGCTGTGGGTCAGGGCTTTTTCGAAAAGCCAGTGGTGAATGTGCCCCTGAAGTGGCAGTTCAGGGGTGCCGTATAGTCACGGTGTGAAAGCACTTGATTTTATGGCACCATGGTCACTTCACCACAACACACGTTTTTCGCACCTGCCTCTTGGGCCGGGCCTTTTGGCCAGGACCAGGGGAAATTTTTATGCCTGGCCGGAGGGCCGGCCATTGTATAGCACAATGGCCACTTTCACTCTCCCATCTCACTATCTTCCCCACTCTTTCTTTTACCCCTGTTTGTCACCTTTTTGTCTTTTTTTGGTTGTCTTGTATACACGTTTGTCACTGTGTGGTGAGTAGGGTGTGGGTCCTTGGGCCTACTCTGAAAGTCTTGGGAGGGGGTGGACATAGGCCTTTTGGCTTGGTTCGCCCTCTCCTTTGAGGGGTCTCTCTTCGGGAGAGCCCCACTGTACTTGGGTTGGTCTGCTTCGGCAGTCCTTCCAGTTGTGGGGGTCCGCCTGGTTTCGGCCGGATGGACCCTTTGTCTGAGTACCTCAGTCCCTGTCTGGAGCCTAACGCCCCGGGGGATCAGGGTAAGGTCCTTCCCTAGTGGAGGACTCTGTACACCCGTTGCACGTTTTTGTGTTTCACTCTCTATGTGTGGGCACTTTTTTTTGGCACCGGGTGGAAGTTTTTGAGGTGTGTTTTGCACGCCACTGGCTTTTCGATAGAGTGAGTCACATGCTCCTCTATACGCATGTTGTTTTCTGGCTCCCGGCAACTGAAAAAAAGATTGGTAGGGGATGAAGGAAAGTTTATTATACAATGCCGGGAAGGGAAACACCAATGCAAATCTGCCCATTCTATAGGGGTTTATGTTAAATGGTTCTGTTAATGGCTCTACAAGTCAAGGTGACTGGATGCTGGTCAGATGTGTAGTATAGCCTACTCAAACATCATTTATAAACATGCATGCTCATTGGATTAGACTGTGCATGACTATATTGATGAAAAAAAATAGGAGGAAGAGATCCCCAACCTGACTGAAAAAATAAAAAAATAAAATATGAATTACACTTCACTCCAAAGACATGCTGATGGCGAGATGGCCATCAAGACTGAACTATGGCAATGATGGGCTGCTCAAGAGTCAACTGCTGGGAAATTAGAGCCCCCATTCCTGCTTGCCTGTGTGGGTCCTACAGAGCTTAGTGGAGCCAGGTTTTTACCGCTGGAGGAGAGAAGCTGGACGGGTGTTTAAATCCACCGCCCTCGTCTGAGTGTTTTCTCCTGTCTGTGCCCATTAGATCTTTGTAATAGAGGTCCCACGGTTCTGGTAAGCGGCCATCTGGCATTCCTTATCATTTATCATATGCTGGCTACAGTGTGTGATCCCATTTTGGAAAGGACCATTTGGGGGTTTTCTATCTGCATCCTTTATTGGACTTTATAGGACACTCTATGGACTTTTTTCTGTGTTTGTATGTTAGCACATATGTATAATTTATCCTGACACAGGTTTCATTCAGATAATGCATTCGTTTGCTGGTACATGGTCTTAGTTGGTTGATTTGTCCAGATAGGACATTACATTAATTGGTGTTTCTATTTTGCACACACTTGATTTTTAGATTTTTTCTTTTTTTTGGGTTGCGCATCTACTTTTTCACATCACACTTCCAAACGGAATATTCAGTTTTTTTTAGATTGCAGCACCTGTCACATAAGTATTACCATTCACGGTAATATTTTTAATATATTGTTTTCATCAATATTCTCTGGGGGTAGCGCGGATTGACCACGTTACACATAGTTTCTGATATCTTGCACAATAAAAGAAGCTACATCCTGGATCATTTGTATATGATCTACATATTACATTCTATAATTTCTAAGTCTTTGGTTGGAAACAAAAACCTCTGGGGGACTTCAGTTGGAATCTGAGAGGTACCAAAAGGGTCAGACAAAATGTCGAGGCCAGAAAAAGTTTATTCCATCATAAAAACATGAAAAAGCATTTGGGATGGTTACAATGTTCTCTCTCATCAGGGCTACAAACTGCTGGTAAAAATTTGGATGGTCTCAGGTATAAAATGCTAAAAGCAGGCCCCAGCAGCTAAAAAGAAATTCACAGTCATTTTAAGTCCTGAAGAAAGTGGACGATTAGAACCCTTAAAACGCGTTGACTTGTCCTTTTAAAGTTTTATGAAGAAACATTTTGGTTGGCACTACTCTTATTTTTCTGTACCACTTGGAACATACATCTTTGATTTCATAGGTTCTTCACACAGCAACAATTACAGGCTGTTTTAAGCATGTTTCTGGCTGCTTTGAACTCCATTACTCCCTGCACTATTATAAAACATTGAACATTGCAAATGCAGAAACATTCTCATTTTTACATTTTAATGTGCGTCTATGTGTAATCTGTAACAGACCATGAACTATTAAAGGGAATCTGTCATGATAGAAACATGGAAGCTTGCACACTGATGTTTAAAATATGCAAACTACAAGGTTGTGACCCTGATTCTGCCTTAATTTCTCACTGACCTCAAGCAAGTATGCAAGACAGAATTGAGACCTCCCTTGCTGCATGCTTGCACTCACTACTAGATAGAAAAGCCGGGATGAACATGACACCTGTTCTCAGCAATGGCAGCTTTCATATTTCTGTCCTCATAGGTTCACTTTAAAAGGATGAATCCACCCAAAACCAATTCTGGATAGTTTAGCAAACTAGCTGTTCATTATATCTTTTAGATTTGACTACTCAGCCTGCCATGGCTGTGTCTAGGAGTCAGCTTTACTGTTGTTTTCTTTATTTCTTATTATGAAGAAGAATGTGGTAGCAGGGGTAGGAACATCCCAAAACATGTAGAAAGACACAAACACCACTGTGGGTTGGCATTGAGTCAGGAACTGTGGCAGGAGTGGCAAGTAGTGATATCACCATGAAATACAAGAATCCAACAGGTTGCTCAACACACCAGCATATACCTGAAGAACAACATATGGGTGAACAATGCAAGCTTTAACGAACAGAATGACACAGTACTGTTACCTGGAAGTCGGGAGAGAACCCGCGTCACAGCATTCGAGCAACCTTCACAGGTCATGTCCACAAAAAATTCCTCTTTCTGAAAGCAGAAAAAGAAACAAGAAAAGATTATATACACTCTGGTATGTATTGCTCCTTGCATGATTCAGTGTTCAAGTGGATAATCCTTTCTAGACTTGATGAAAACAGAATTTCCATACACAGTATTCTTGATAAAAAATAAATGAAAACACAAATGATTTTCCCCCCCCACAACATTTCCCTCTTATACATTGTTTCCCATGTAGCATCTCAGTGTCCTTTGGCACATCCCTGTCCCTCCATCTTTGGCTCCAAAGTGCACTATAAGCGGGAACCCCAAAAAATAAAAGCAGAAAAAAACCCTGAAATTTCTTGGGGGGGGGGGGGGGTCTAGGTTCACCATTTGAAAAAATTATTAATGCATATTTTTTTTATTTTTTTCCAGAGAGCCTGCAAAGCATTGCACTCGAAGAATAGTGGTCTGTCTGTACCTCTGATATGGGCAGGCAGTTACCTGAGAGCAGGAAGATCAATGAACGAGGACGCTCACCAATGCCCTCGTAGTTCATTGAGAACTACAAGCTCTCAGCCACAACGGGTGACGGTATTTGTGGTCTATTCAGTCACAGGAAACTGTTTCTAAATGATGAAGTTGTGTAGGAGGAGTCCCAGAAGATCCCCCGCCTGTTGTCACAGGGGGAAAAGGTGCAGATGCTGGAAGAGGTTACATGTTCCACCCCAAAAAAGGATGGAACATGTAACATATTCCAAAGGTGAACTTATCATTAAAAAGTAAGCATTTCCTTTGCCTGCATGGGACTTTGCTAGGTCCTTACTGATTGGCCAAGTGCTGTTACTTGGGGTTGGGGAGCAAGGGGAGTTTATGCTTTTAAGTAGGTGAGGAGGAAAGGGGGGTTAGGTGCCCCTCTTACTTTTTAATCTTGAATTGCCTATTCCATTTATGTGCTATTGGAATTTAAGAGAGAATAATAGGTTTCATGAAGAAAAAATAAAAAATAAAAAATTATATTATAATTATATACACACACACACACAATTACTCACCTATGTGACTGCAGCTTAGGTCCTATGCTGCATCTGCGCCCGCCACTACTAAGACTGAGAACCGAGCGGTCAAAGACTGCGGATTGGGATGGCACACTGGTGTAGTGGGTAGCACTGGTTGGGATTCGAAGGGTCGCTAGTTCAAATCCCAACCATGACACTACCTGCCTGGAGTTTGCATGTTCTCCCTGTGCCTGTGTGGGTTTCCTCAGGGTACTCCGGTTTCCTCCAACACTCCAAAGACATACTGGTAGGTTAATTGGCATCTGTCCAAAATTGGCCCTAGTATATGAATGTGAGTTGGGGACCTTAGTGTGTAAGCTCCTTGAGGGTAGGGACCGATGTGCGTGTGCAATGTATGTGTGTGTGTGTAAATTGACGGCGCTATATGGATACCTTAAATAAATAATATAATAGATGAGCATTATATACAGGGATAGGGACAATAGACACACACCCACACTCACTCAGGTTGAACTGGATGGACTATGTAACTACGATTGCTCAGTTCTCTGCCTTCAGTGAGCCATTAGTTGTCAGCCCCTGGCTCTCTTCTCTGCTCCTCCAGCCCTCAGTGGAGCGCTGGGCTGTGGAAGGGGCTTATTCAGGCTCTCAGTGGCTCGCCGAGAGGCTGAGCTAGCTGCTGGTCCAGGCTTCTGGGTGGATCCTGACTGTATGGTCCCGTCATTTTCAGTGCCTTGAACGGCACTGTGATGTCAGCCGACAGCGGGCTTTAGCATACAGGAACTGCACTCCTGTGATCCATAGAAGTACAGCCAAAAAAGCTTTGGCTATATTGTAAACCATGTCAAATTCTTTTTTTTTTTTAAAAACCCTGCAAAGAAAAGACATAATGTGCTAGTATGCATCACATACTAGCACATTATGAAATATTTACCTTAGAACGAAGCCCTGTACTGCCGCGCTGTGAGCTCTGACAGACACTTCATCTTCACCCGGGCTTTCTTCCAGGTTTGAGTCCTCCGGCCAACTGACTGGCCACGTCGAGATGATATCACTCTCGCGCATGCGTGGAAGTCACGGACCGCAGCCTGGAGCTCTGAAGGGAAGGCACCGGCTGCGTGAAGTGTAAACCATGCAGGTTTAAGAAAATATTCATGGTACCTACAGGGAAGTCTTACATGTAGGTACAAGTTTACAAACTCTTTAAAGCGGGGGTCCACCCACACTGCCAAAAAAATAAAAATATTAAAAGCCAGCAGCTACAAATACTGCAGCTGCTGACTTTTAATACATGGCCACTTACCTGTCCCAGGGTCCAGCAATGTCGGCAGGCGACGCCGAGAACCCGCTTGGTTCTCGGCAGCTGCCGCAGCCATCCTAGGTGAGGGAATCAGGAAGTGAAGCTTTGTGGATTCACTTCCCGGTTCCCTACTGCGCATGCGCGAGTCGCGCTGCACATCCCAAGTGGTCCCCGCTCTCTCCTGGGAGCTGTGTGTTCCCAGGAGACAGCGCGGTGGGGACGGGAACAGGCGTAGACTCCCATGGGAGTCTATGCCGGAAGTGGGTGCAAATACCTGTCTTAGACAGGTATCTGCACCCCCCTCCCCCCTGAAAGGTGCCAAATGTGACACCGGAGGGGGGGAGGGTTCCGAAAAGTGGAAGTTCCATTTTTGTGTAGAACTCCGCTTTAAGGTTCATTTTAGGGTTAGTTGTGTAGAAAAACCTGGCCATACTCCCTGCATTCTGATTAAACAATCCTTTTAGATCTGCCAACAGCTTTGCAGAACAAGAGCCTACCTGACAAGACAAAAATGTAATGTACTGTTTAGATGGGGTAGTTTGGTAGATAAAACAGAGCATAGAGATTGCACATTCAGATTACAAGGTATATGGGCAGCTTTAGTTTTAAATGAAGGATTAAAGTGTATGTTACCCCCAAATGCCTGTTTCCTGCTATGTGTCTGTGTTACAATGTACTTGTATGAAAAAGTATTCTATTCTTTTTGCATTGCTACCTGGTGATCCTGCCAGTCCTTTAGCTTTCCTATTTCAAACTGACCACACTAGGCTAGTAAGCACATTCATCCCAGAGTAGTAATTTTGCTTCATTGCATTTTACTTAGGAGCACTATCCTCCAATAGTCAGACTTGTGCTGGCATGCCCCCCTGCACTGCCAGTTACTGGGAAGATCAGTGTACTGCCGTTTCTCTGCCTCTTGCTGAGGTGTCTCTCTGCAGTCTCCACTCCTAGCTCTCCAAGCATATTATGAAGTGGAGAAGAACAGAAGTCATGTGATCACTTATTAACATTTTTTTATATATATATATATATATATATATATATATATATATATATATATATATATATATATATATATATATATATATATATATATATATATATATATATATATACATACTGAAACAACTAATCGATTATGAAATTAATCGATTACTATTTTCATAATCGATTAATCGGCCAGTAACATAATGGGGTTAAAAATAAGAAAATTAGCCTTTTATAGTACAAAAAGAGCAAATAATCGCTACTGTAAATATTACTTTCACAGTTCTACAGTAAAAAAAATGAACCCCTTACAGTAGCGATTATTTACTTTTTTTGTACTATAAAGGGCTCATTTTAGTTTTTTTAACCCCATTATGTTACTAAATGTCTTAGACCTGGTTCACATCTTTGTGTTTTTTGGTGCTTTTTGCAGAAACGCACTACAGTTCATTTAACATGGTTTTCTATGGGACACGTTCACATCTGCGCTTTTTTTCAGCCGCTGCGTATTTGGAAAGGGGCAAGGACTTTTTTTTTTTTTTTTTTTTTTTTTTTTTTTACGTAAAACGGTGCTTTTTTGGTTCAATATATTTCAATGGAGAAGCTGCATAAAAGCATGTAATACGTTTTTGCAGCAATTTGTATTTTTTAATATGTCCAACAACAAATTGGCCAAAAAACTGTATTTCTCTTCTAATAGTGTATACGGTATATCTCTTCTGTCTGTAATTCTCAGAGTGGATTCAATATTTTGCTCCCTAACCATAGTTATATGGTTGTTTAGTTATATAGTTGGTTGTTTATATTTACCACTGCATAGAGATATTTAAGAATAAATTGTTTTTTTTAAAACTTTACATATTAACTAAATTATACACCACACTTTTTTTTTTAAGGTTATTAACCGATCGAAACAATAATCGACCAACTAATCGATTATGAAAATATTCGTTAGTTGCAGCCCTAATATATATATATATATATATATATCCTTGCATTTCTATTTTGAACTGAATGGGTTGTTTTACAATGTGAGGGTTCACATATACTTTATGGTTAAGCCTTGGTTCAATGAAAAAGCCCACGCTCACAGGTGATTCGACATGTCAAATCGCATGCCAAATCAGAGCCTATTGCTGGCAATAGCACCATCCGAATCGGTGCAGCACCGCACCGATTCCCAAAAGTAGTTTCTGCACTACTTTTGACGACTTCGGGGTGATTTCAATAGCAATCTGTGCATGAACCCGCACAGATGTCGGTCAAATCGCCCCCAAAGTCGGACTGAAAAACCGGTTTGAAATTGTGCGGGTTCAGCTGCACACTTTCAAACCTGCCCTCATGTTCCCTTTAAATAAACATTTGTTCTTATCATCAGAATGATAAGTTTAAAGGACACTGGAACTAAAGTTCACTTTCATATGTTCAGTCTACGTGTAACAGATCCACGCTCATTAATGCGATAGCGTAGAATGGTTTGTGCAATTACCCTGAAGCTGATGTAGAAACTCTTATTTATCAAAGTGTTATTAAAGGGCAACTTCCGTGAAACAGAAAAAGTACACAATTAAAACGTATCGTAGCAACTATTTTATCTGCTGAAAGATTTTATAAGTAATGGACACAACCTAGTGATGCACCTAATGCTGCTGCGCTAAAGGGCTGCACATCATAAGATAAGTGACATTATAAATAAAAGGTGTACCAGCTCGCCATTTTATTATAACAGCTAGTCAGGAGGGGGTTTGATCTTTCACTTTACCGTCTATTTTGTCTTGATGAAGTTCTTGTTTACATGAAAAACACACGGTTCTGGCTTTTCGGAAAACTGTACCTTGTCTGCTGCTTCGCCTGGCTTTGCCTTGCCATGTATTTTTCATCACTGTCTAATATCCTGCCTGCTCCCTGTCCGCTGACCCACATTCTGAATTCCAAAACAGAAGCTGGAACTGCCACCACAGTTAATTAAAACACAAGAAAACATTATGTACACAGGGAGCGTTAAAATGCTGTGCATGCCATTTTTAAAGAATTCTTATAGTGATGTGAGCACACAATTCACTGGGGGGGCACTTATCAATACAGTCTTAAGCCGGCCATTGACAGTTCGAATCTCAGCCAGTTCAGCAAGAACTGGCTGAGATTCGAACCATGTATGGGCAGGCTTAATGTACGGTTGTGGGAACGAACAATGCCTTGTGTTGTAAAAACGAAAAGGCAACTGCCCCTTTGGCAGCTGAGATCACTACCTGCAAAGAAAAAAAAAAATATATAGAAGAAAGCTGCTCGCATTTGCAGCAGAAGAGTATATAGGCGGGCAGTGGCTATTTGGCTGCACAATCATGCACAACTAAATCTGTTACTTTGGTTGCAAAACAGATGCAAAAAGAAATAAAAAAAAAAAAAAATGACACGAATGTGCTTGCACACAAATTACGCAATTATTATTACGCAACTGCTTTAATGAATGTCTGCAATGCTCGCTCCTGTACAGATAGTCATAGAATATAGCTGGTCAGTGTAGTTTCAGCTATAGCAGGCCTACCGATACTTGGTTGCCCCCCTGGACTTTTACATAATGTTATATACTCTAACTGCTAGAACAATAGGCTGAGCAAAAGATAGAAAAAAGGAGTGCCTGTCATACAGGGAGATGCAGGTGTCTTCAAGCTTCTAGTTAAAGTGAACATAAAAGTATTTTTTTAAAATAACAAACACGTTATACTTGCCTGCTCTGTGCAATAGTTTTGCACAGAGCAACCCTGATCCTCCTCTTCTCAGGTCCCTCGCCAGCACTCCTAGCTCCTCCCTCCTCCTGAGTGCCCCCACAGCAAACCCCATGCTATAGGACACACATGCAGGTTCGCCCCCTGAGCCATGCTCTCTGTGTCCATTGACACATACAGTGTGGCTCGGCTCTGCCCCTCTCCCTCCTTACTGTCTTTGATGGACAGCAGCAGGAGCCAATGGCTCTCCTGTTGCCTCTGAGACAATGAAGAGACAGAGAGGAGAGATCTGCTGCTTTCATGCACAGCGTTGGATCAACATCGGGCTCAGGTAAGTATAAGGGAGTGCTGGGGGGGAGCAAAGGTATCTTACCTTAATGCATAGACTGTATTAAGGTAAACAACCTTCTGGCTTTTGAACTTTAAAAAGTGGTTGTAAACCCCACACATGAAATATCAACAAAGAATTTCCCTCTAGTGTGTACTTGTCTTAATTAAGAGCACCAAGTGTCATTTCTGTCTGCTGCTTTGTTCCTCTGCTATCAGTATGAATCACTTCTGACAAGTTTTCCAGACACCAAGAGAAAAAATTGACAGGAAAGGGATCTCCAGCTGATTGACAGTCTCAGCTCTGTTCCTGTGTGCCGTGTTAAGGGGTGTGTCCCTTCCCTCCAATCAGCTCTCAGAGCTCTCTGCCCCCTTTTTTCTGACAGCTCAGACAAGCTTTACAAATTCTGTACTTTGAATGAATGTTTAGAAGAGAAGAGAAGATAAAACAGGTACAGCTTATGTGGGAAGATTTGTTTCATCTCTGTGTATCACCTGAGGCCAGTCACTTCACTGGATATACAACTACTTTAATCTGCGTGCACCTGTTTAGCATTGTCTTTCTGTGCTACACAACTATTAAATGGCCCAATTCTTTCTACTACTTATTGTCACTTCTGTAATGTACACACGATTGGACATTCCGACAACAAAATCCATGGATTTTTTCTGACGGATGTTGGCTCAAACTTGTCTTGCATACACAAGGTCACACAAATATTCCGAACGCGGAATATATGCCAAGAACGCGGTGACGTACAACACAGACGACGAGCCGAGAAAAATTAAGTTCAATAGCCAGTGCAGCTCTTCTGCTCGATCCCGAGCATGTGTGGAACTTGGTGCATCGGAATTGTGTACACACGATCGGAATTTACGACAACGGATTTTGTTGTTGGAAAATATGAGATCCAGATCTCAAATTTTGTGTCATGGAAATTCCGATGGAAAATGACCGATGGAGCCCACACACGGTCGGAATTTCTGACAACAAGCTCCCATCGAACACAAAATCCGACCGTGTGTACGGGGCATAACACTTCTTCAGTGCTGCCTGCAATTTCACCAGCCTTGCCTGCTGTGGAACAAGCTCACTTACTTGTATTCTGAAAGAACAGCTAGCATCAAAGCTAGACATTAGTGGGCAGTCAGAATCCAAATACTTCTCAATGTGGGGAAATCAATAAAGCTGCTGCACCACTTTTCTGGCATTAATTGCTCTTGTTAAAATGTTGCTCCCATTTAAAAAAAATCATCTGCAACAGTGTTGTTTCTGACAGCGACTCATGCACCAAATTCAGTTAGTTCTAATTTGCGCCACAATAGCTGCATCATATTCCAAATAAAATACGGATAGTTTCTATCTTACAAAGTGGAGCCAATTAAGACCAGCTTTCTTTTGGTGTACAGAGTCTAAAATCAGCGCAGCATGCGCCAAATTCAAGAACGATTTCTAGACAAGTACATGAATTTGGAGCACGCTAAGGCTCTTTAGAACACATGCAAGACACTTTCACAAATCTGTCTGTGCCAGCCTTTATGAATTCCAGGGATTATATCTATGTCTAGTTACCCCCCCACCCAATTTTTTTTAACAAATATTTTATTGAGAAAATAATAAAGATCAGATCATAGTTACAAAAACAGTGAGGTACACACATAGAACACACCAAAATGAGCTACCAAAGTATCAAACATAAGATACTAAACAATATCATTAGAGCAAGTCATGTAGGACAGGTAAAATAGAAAGTGGAGGCACCACACCCTCTGCGATTATAAATCAGACTGGTCTCCATCAGCTAGGATTGGGGGAAAGGGATGAGGTAGTAACTAAGCAGAGAGAACAGGGGCTTGAATGAATTCATTCATTCAGAACAGGGGCTTGTGTCAGGGGCCAATTAAAAGGGAAGGGGGACTGTAAGTAGCCAAGATTCCCAGAGAGCCAAGTAATGGCTCAATTTGGGGTCTAATCTTAACCCAAGCATCCCAGACCTTTCCAAACTTCTGGGGGCACTTACGACTCATATGTTAATTTATACAGGAGGTAGCACCAAATCTTTTAGCTGGTGCCATTGGGGCACCGTAGGGGGGGGGGGGGGGGGTAGTCAGCTTCCAGTTTTGAAGAATAACCTTACTGGCATAAAAACACATATAGAATAATAGTAATTTATTATTTGCAGATTGAGCCACTGAGTCCCCAATTCCCAGGAGAAGCACCCTGGGATCCATCGTCATAGAGAGTTCTGCGATTATGTTAATCTCAAGTACCACCGCCTTCCAAAATTCCTGGATAAGCGAGCATTCAAAGAGAACATGATAGTACGTCTACTCCCTTCTCCCTGAATCACTTCAAGATTGCAATACATATACTAGAGCTGCACGATTCGGTCTAAAATTAGAATCAATTTTTTTGCTTAGAATAAAGATCACGATTCTCTCACGATTATTGCGGCATAACATATTTCATATTATACAAAAAAATTGGGCTAACTTTACTGTTTAGTTTTTTGTTTTTTTTTAATTCATTAAAGTGTATTTTTTCCCCAAAAAAAATTGTGTTTGAAAGACCGCTGCGCAGCGCAACTCGCACCCAAGCTGCCACAGCCGGATGCCCACACTTACAATGACGGTACCGCTTAGAGGAGCGAGGCTTCGGGCGTCCACATCGCTGGACCGTGGGACAGGTGAGTGGGTGTTTATTAAAAGTCAGCAGTACTCACTTTTGTTGCCAGCGGTTTAGACATTAATGGCTGTGTGTTGAATTATTTTGAGGGGACAGCAAATTTACACTGTTATACAAGCTATACACTCACTACTTTACATTGTAGTAAAGTGTCATTTCTTCAGTGGTGTCACATGAAAAGATATAATAAAATTATATCTCTCTGTCTATCTAGATCTACAGTTAGGTCCATATATATTTGGACCCAGGCACAATTTTCATACTTTTGGACCGTATGCCACCAGAATAAAATTAAAACGAAACAATCCAAATGCAGACTTTCAGTTTGAAATTAAGGGGTTAAACATAAATATCAAGTACAAATTTTAGGAACTACAAGCATTTTTATACACAGTCCCTCATTTTCAGGGGCTCAAATATAATTGGAAAAATGAATATAATCATAAAAAAATTGTTACATATTTTGTTGAGAATCCTTTACTGGCAATGACCGCCTGAAGTCTGGAACCCATGGACATTACCAAAGATGGGTTTTCTTCCTTCTGATGCTTTGCCAGGCTCTAACTGCAGCAGTCTTCAGTTTTTCTTTGTTTGTGGGTCTTTCTGCCTTTAGGTTTTGCCTTTAGCAAGTGAAAAGCATATGCAATTGGGTTAAGATCAGGTGATTGACTGGGCCATTGCAGAATATTACACTTCTTTTCCTTCAAAAGCTCCTGGGTTGCTTTTGCAGTTTGTTTTGGATCATTGTCCATTTGTACTGTGAAGCACCAACCAATCAACTTTGCTGCATTTAGCTGAAAGTATATCTCTAAACACTTCAGAATTCATCCAGCTGCTTCTGTCTTCTGATACATTATCAATAAACACCAATGACACAGTGCCACTGGAAGCCATGCATGCTCATGCCATCACACTGCCTCCAACATGTTTTACAGATGACGTTATGTGCTTTGGATCATGAGCTGTTCCAAGCCTACTCCACGCTTTTTTCTTCCCGTCATTCTGGTACAGACTAATCTTAGTTTCATCCATCCAAAGAATGCTTTTCCAGAACTGGTCTGGCTTTTTTAGATGTTTTTTGGCAACGTCTAATCTGGCTTTTCTATTCTTCAGGCTTATGAATGGTTTGCACCTTGTGGTGAACCCTCTGTATTTGCTCTTGTGAAGTCTTCTCTTGATTGTAGACTTTGACAATGATAAACCCACCTCCTGGAGAGTGTCCTTCACTTGTCTGGATGTTGTGAATGGGTTTTTTTTTTACCATAGAGGAGGATCCTGCGATCATCCACCACTGTTGTCTTCCATGGACGTCCAGGCCTTTTTATGTTGCTGAGCTCACCAATGCGTTCTTCTTTCCTCAGAGTGTGCCAAACTGTTGATTTGGCCTCTCCTAATGTTGCTGCCATCTCTCTGATGGATTGTTTAGTTTTTGAAGCCTTACAATGGACTGTTTCACTTGCATGAACAGCTCCTTTGAACGCATGATGTAGGTTCACAGCAATAGATTCCAAATGCAAATACCACACTTAGAATCAACTTCAGACCTTTTACCTGCTTAATTGATGAAGAAATAATGAAGGAGTAGCCCACACCTGGTCATGAAACAGCTTTTGATTCAATTTTCCAATTACTTTTGGTCCCTTGAAAAAGGGGGGATGGCTATTCTTAAATTAAAATCTGAAATTAAACCTGAGAGTGCGCACTTTCAGCCCATATCCATTGTATAACTATAGCTTGAATATGTTTTGGTAAATACCTGAAAAAAACTAAAATTGTGCCTGTGTCCAAATATATATGGACCTAACTGTAGATATAAAAATGGACATGGATGGAGACACAACTACCCAAAGTAAGGATTGCCTCGGTGGAGGTCCACCTCATCAGAGGGCCACAGAAGCGAGGCACTGAACAATGCATCTGAAAAAAACTAAACATTACCTGATAACAGGTGATGCATTACACCGAAAAAAAGATCAAAAAAGAAAAGAAAAGATGCATTGTTCACATTGGCAATCCCTACTTTGGGTAGTTGTGTCTCCATCAGTCCATGCCCGGTTCTTCTTTCTGTGTCTGACTGTTCAGTGTTTTTTTTTTTTTATATTTGAGTGCAAGACTAGGTTGTATGGATTATATGGTATGTATCATTTACCTCCGAATATGATGCATTCCTTTTCACTGCTTCCACAGGATATGATGTTGGAAGTGATGTCATGTGTTGTAATGCATCTCTATTGTATTTTCGGACAACTGTACTGATTAAAACAAAAATCGTGCGAGAAAAAATTATCGTGTTTGTCCAATCTAGTAATAATCAGATGAACTGTCGTGATCGGCTCTCAAAAGCTCTGTACTAACAATTTGCTTATCGTACGATCGCTTTGAAAAATCAAGTTAGACTTACCGGTAACTTGTTTTCCATGAGTCTTTCAGGACAGCACCTTGAGAGAGCGTGGCTCCACCCACTTGACAGGAAACACACCTCCACCAAACTTTAAAAGGAGGCTCCTTCCCACTTATCATCAGTAGTAGTAGAGAACCTCCGGCCCAAGCTGGAACACATAATCAGAATATGGTTAGTCACAGCATAGTAATTTAATACAATAAGGGCGGGTTGCTGCTGTCCTGAAAGACTCATGGAAAACAAGTTACCGGTAAGTCTAACTTGATTTTTCCCTTATCGTCTTTCAGGACAGCACCTTGAGAGGATAACAGAGACTTACCCACTTAGGGAGGGACCACAGCCTGCAAGACCTTTCTGCCAAAAGCCTGTTCACTGGCTGACAGAAGATCCAGTCTGTAATGACGGACAAACGTAAGGTAACTTGACCACGTAGCCGCCCTACAAATCTGATCTGGGGTGGCACCAGCCATTTCTGCCCATGTAGAGGCCTGAGCCCTGGTAGAATGCGCTTTAATTCCCAGCGGGGGAGATAGCCCCGACTGAGAGTAGGCTGCTAGAATAGCTGATTTAAGCCATCTAGCTATAGACCCCTTAGAAGCTTGTTGGCCCTTCTTTTTACCTGAAAAAAGTATAAATAGAGAATCCGAGGATCTAAAGTTACTTGTTACCTCCAGATACTGTAATAAAGTCCTTCTTACATCTAAATTGTGAAATTTGCCTTCTTTTTCCCCCGAAGGGTTAGAGCAAAAGGTTGGCAGGATGATTTCCTGCGACCTATTGTGTGCCGACGCTACCTTTGGCAAAAAACCTGGATCGGTTTTAAGTATAATCCTATCTGTGTAGATGGTTAAAAAGGGTCTCTTAACAGATAGGGCGTGCAGCTCACCAATTCTCCTTGCTGACGTTATTGCAACTAAGAACAAGGTCTTAAGAGTAAGATTCCTTAGAGAGATTCCTTGTAGTGGTTCAAAAGGTTCCTTTGTAAGGGCTTGCAGGACCACTGATAGATCCCAATTGGGAAAGTGCTTAGCCGGAGCTGGTCTAGATCTGGTAAGTGCCTTGAAAAATCTTATAACCAAGGGCTCAGAAGAGATTGGTCTTTCTAGAAATACTCCCAAAGCAGCTACTTGAACTTTAAGGGTGCTGACTGACAATCCCTTGTCTGCCCCTTCTTGAAGAAATTCCAAAATTGACACTAAATTTTTAACTTTTCTCTTAGTCAAATGACAAAAAGAGTTGAAGACCTTCCAATATTTAGCATAGATTTTTCTGGTCACTATTTTCCTACTGGAAAGTAAGGTAGTTACCAAGGGTTGTGACAGACCTTTGTTTCTTAACAACTGCTCCTCAGAAACCAGGCCGTGAGGCTTAGACTGGCCACTCCCGGATGCTGTATTGGACCCTGTAGGAGCAGGTCCTGCCGGAGAGGCAGCCGCCAAAATGGTTTGACTGCCATCTGTAGAATGGTGGAAAACCATGCCCTCTTTGGCCAAAATGGAGTAATTAGGATTACTGCCACCTTCTCCCTCTGTATCTTCCTTAACACCAACGGGATAAGTTGGAAAGGAGGAAATGCGTAACCCAGATGGAAGTTCCAGGGCTGGATTAACGCATCTGTCCCCTGGGCCTTGTCGTTTCTGTGAATAGAGAAAAATACTGGGAGTTGTGTATTTTCCTGTGATGCAAATAGGTCTATTTGCGGTTGACCCCAGGCCCTGGTAATCATTGCAAAGATTTCCGGATTCAGGCTCCATTCTGACTCCTGAATCCGCCTTCTGCTTAGATAATCTGCCACTACATTTAAGGTGCCTTTGAGGTGGACTGCTGATAAGGACCGAACATGCTTTTCTGCCCAAACCAGGATCTTTGAAGATAGCAACTGAAGTGTTTTGCTTCTTGTACCCCCCTGTTTGTTTAGGTAGGCTATGGTAGTGGCATTGTCTGAGAGGACCCGGACATGAGAACCTTGAAGGATGGGAGAGAAGGCATCCAAAGCTAAGGCGACTGCCTTTAGTTCCCTCCAATTTGAGGACCTCCTTGCCTCTGTCCGAGACCACATTCCTTGCACGAAGTCTTGGTCTAAGTGAGCTCCCCAACCCCATACACTGGCATCTGTCGTTACCACTTTTTCTATTGGAAATGACCAGAGCAGGCCTTCTGACAGATTCTCCTGTCTTCTCCACCACCAAAGTGATCTCTTGACTTTGGTGGGTATCTTTACCTTTGCTTCCAGAGATTCTGACCTGTGATTCCATATTCTCAGGAGAAAGCTCTGGAGAGGCCTGAAATGTAACCTTGCCCATTGAATGGCTGGTATGGTTGCGGTTAGGGTTCCTAGGGATGACATCACTTGTCGGACTGATAATTGCTGGCTTGCCTGCAAGGACGCTACCACCTTCAGGACTTTCCCCTTCTTCTCTTCTGGGAGAAAAATCTTTTGTTCCCTTGAACAGATCTGATACCCCAGGAATAGTATTTTCTGGGCTGGAACGAAATTTGACTTCTGCATATTTATGATCCAACCCAGGGTTTCTAGATGACCTCGGGTCCTTCCGAGGTTGTCTAGCAGTCTTTCCCTGGAGGGGGCAAAAAGGAGTAGGTCGTCCAAGTACGGAATTACCGCAATCCCCTGCATGCGAAGAGGAGCAAGCGCTTCTGCCATTATTTTTGTGAATATTTGTGGGGCAGAAGACAGGCCAAAGGGGAGGGCCCTGAATTGCAAGTGCAGAACCTCTTTTCCCAAATTTATCGCCAACTTAGGAATCTTTGGGACTGCGGGGCTATAGGGATATGCAGATAGGCATCTCGAAGGTCTATTGATGCCATAAAGCATTCCCTCGTCAATAGATTCTTGACCGTGAAGATGGAGTCCATACGAAACCTTTTGTATTGGACTGATCTGTTCAGCGGTTTCAGGTTTAGGATTAACCGAAAATCTCCGGATGGTTTCTTTATCAGGAATATACGGGAATAAAATCCCTGATAAAGCTCCCCCTGTGGGACGTAAGTCATAACCCCCTGATCTATCAGATCCTTTAATAGGCTCTTCATTGCCAGGGATTTTGTTACATCTCTTGGAAGATTTGTCACCAAGTACCTTTCTAGGGGGAGATCTGAAAATTCTATATTGTAACCCTGGGCTAGCATATTCAGAATGTACTGGTTTTCTGTTATGCTTGCCCAATAGGGGAGAAAGTCTTGTAGTCGTCCCCCTACCTGTAACCGACTGTCATTGCGTCTTGCTGGCTGACGCAGGAGGATGGAAAAGGACATTTCCTCTGCCCTTACCCCTCTGCCCTGACCAGCTTTTCTTTTTCTCTTGAGACTTGTTCTGTTCCTGAGCCCTTTGAGGACGAAAAAAACGTTTGACTGGTTGTTTCTTCTTTTTGACAGGAAAAGATTTCTTTTTATCTGCAGTCCTGTCCAGAACTGAATCCAAATCAGGGCCGAACAGTAAGTCTCCTAGAAAAGGGACCCCGCATAATTTGTTTTTAGATGCTGTGTCCCCTTGCCAAGTCTTTAGCCATAAAGCCCGTCTAACCGAATTAGCAAGGGCTGCCGCCTTAGCTGTCATCCTGATAGGCTACAGCTGCTGAGAGGGTAGAAAAGGAGTCAAGGATTTCTTGCTTAGGGGAATCTGCTATTATATGAGCTGATTTACCCAATACTCCAAGTTCCTGGAGATGCAAGTAGTTGCCATTGCTGGCTTAAGGTTGCCCATAATGGATTGCCAAGTCCGCTTGAGCTGTTGATCCATTTTTTTTATCCATGGGGTCTTTTAAGATCCCCATGTCCTCAAATGCTAGATCAGTAGATCTTGACACTTGAGAAAAGGCTGCATCAAGTTTTGGAACCTTATTCCAAAGAGCTGCTGGGTCTTCATCAAAAGGAAACCTTCTCTTATGAGCCCTAGAGAAAAATGGTTTCCTATCAGGGTCAGCCCATTCTTTTCTGATTGTTTCAGAAATCACTGCATGGACTGGAAAGGTACGGGACTTAGACTCACTAAGCCCTGCATACATCTTGTCATGTAAAGACATTTCCTTATGCTCTTCCTCAAGGCCTAGAGTAGCATAAATAGCCTTTAAAAGGCCATCCACCTGATCCAAAGACAATTTATACTTGGAAGACATATTTTCCAGCTCATCACTATCCTCATTCGATTCATTAGAATGGGATGGGGAAAGCCCTTCCCGGTTCAGAGGACCCATTTCCGCCTCTACTGCCGGGACTAACAGTGAGCCTTGAGAGGACTGTGAGGTAGTGGGCTGACTTGCAGATGGATAGGTGAGTGAGGATCTGAAGGATTGAATGGTAGCATCCAATTCCTTTTTGGCAGATGCGATTAGATCACTGCATGCGGAAGTGGTTTCTTCCCTCACCAAGGAGTCAATACATGCTTGACATAAAGCCTTTTTCCAGCCTTCATTTAACTTAATTTTGCATGAAGGGCATTTCTTTCTAATCCCAGGGTCAGAGCTCTTGGCCTGCCATGATAAGGGAAAAAAGAGAGAGAAAAAAGACAAACCATCTTTTAGAGTCAGCCTGATTACTCAAGGTTGCTCACCACAGGTGCACAGTGAGAAAAGCTATCAGACTCATGTGCCCTGACAGGCCCCTCCGCCACCAGGGGGAAAAAATACCCTCAAACTTCACTAACATTTAGAGAGAAGAGGGCTAGAGAGAGACCCCACAGTAAAGCTGAGCAGAAACTACAGTCTGCTCCTTACCTGGGCCTTGCTGGTGCCTGTGCCTGTTCCACTCGCTGCGGTTCCTGAATCCATGCTGAGGCAGCAGCGTGATGCCTGTGGCGAAAACGCCGGTTCCGGACTCCAATAGCACCTGTGCGCCGGACCGGAACCGGCAATAAATAGGCACCAGACCTATTCCTCCCTCCTCCCCCTGCGCTTCCGGCGGAAATGACGCCTGGCGCCTGCTCCATGGATGCAGCCCCACTTCCGGATACCTCACATCCGGCGGATGCAGTCCTCTGACTGCCCTTCCCAAGATGGCGGCGGCGTCAGGGAAAAAACATGTGCAGGCAAGAAAAAACAAACAGAAATGCCTGACATGCCTGACGCCTCTGCCTGGGAGCAGCAATACCCGGAGCAGTCCTGGCTCTCCCCGAGCACTGACGAGGGAGAAGGAGCCCATCCACCCGGCACCCGTAAGCCTGTGAAAAATGGGAGGAATCGGCTCTCCTGAGGTAGGTAAAAATAGTGGAGTAGGGAGCCTGTTCTCTCAGGACAGAACCTTGAGAGCTCCAAACTCCCACATGTGTTCCCGCTGGAGGAAACACATAAACTGATGATAAGTGGGAAGGAGCCTCCTTTTAAAGTTTGGTGGAGGTGTGTTTCCTGTCAAGTGGGTGGAGCCACGCTCTCTCAAGGTGCTGTCCTGAAAGACGATAAGGGAAAGCGGTATTTTTAACCCAATTTTCGGATCGTGTGCACAGGCCATTAGTCTTGGTTCACACTGTGGCAGCTTCAATGTCGTCCGACTCTGAAGCAGCGCGGC
Organism: Lithobates septentrionalis; assembly: GCA_037952835.1. NCBI lineage: Eukaryota > Metazoa > Chordata > Amphibia > Anura > Ranidae > Lithobates > Lithobates septentrionalis. Next base: position 65,067 of record JBBDGP010000919.1, on the reverse strand, counting down.
TTGCAAACGACTTCTGTAATAGAAGTCAATGCAAGATGTTCTGAAGTCACCCCCAAATAGTACAGGAACCTTTTTCTAAGTCCGAGCGACTTGAGTCGCCTAAGTGTGGACCGAGCCTAAAAGCAAAATGTCACCCAAAAGAGGGAATTTTCCTCCTCCCCTGTATTTGGGACAATTTTTTTTGGGGGGGGGCGAGAGTAGCCTAGGCGATCCAAGCAGAAGTTCTCCTTACAACCCCCTGCCTTCTAGGACACATCACAGGCCCCAGAAGGTTTCAGGACCATTCACAATGTGCAGCATAGCTCATGCATGCGGAGCCACAAGGAGTCACAGCCAGCCGCCCACAGTTGAGATGCCGGCATTGGGGACCTGAAGACTGGTGAAGCACAGCGCTGGATCCCTGGGCCAGTGTATTAAAACTTTGAATTTTTTCCGAACTGACTAAAGAACCACTTTAAGGTTAAAAATCAGTGCATTTGAAAAAAAAAAATTCCATCCTGTTCCCTCAAATGTTCTTGTCACTGCAGTGGAAAATGAATATGGGTTGGACCCCACTAATGATTAGAAAATCAATCCCATGTTCTAAAAAAATAAAAAACAAAAAAATAAGCACTGGGGTGGTGCGCTTGCAGGACCGAAAAAAAAAAAAGTCCTGCAAGCAATGTCTTTGGGGTGGTGCGGGGGCAGTGTATACACCGCTTTTAAGCCACCCCTGCCATTGAAATCAATGGGCAGTGCTGCCGAAGTGCCTGCAAAGCGCCCCGCTCCCACCTGCATAGTGGCGCTTTACCGCTAACCCAGCCCGTGCCCCAGTGTGAAAGGGCTCTTAAAATTGTTCTAAAAAGTACACCACTATCACAGAGCAGTAAATATTGTAGTGATTAGGATTGGCTAGTGAGGAGCAACACTGCAGGAGAGGAGGAGGGGTAGATGCATATGGATAGACAGCATACCACTATCATACAACAAATTCATAAACGGTTGTGCAACACTTTCTATTATTTAGCACATAAAGCACTAAATAATTGTGCATATAGAAACAGAAATTATATTCTTTCTGTGTACAATCTTTGTTACTCCCCTGTGGGTCCTAGCTATAAGGATGTGTACATTATTTGTGTGCTGCCAGGATGGGAGAGGAATTAAAGCAGAGTTCCACCCAGAAATGGAACTTCTGCTGATCCAGTTCCCCCCCTCCGGTGTCACATTTGGCACTTTTTTTGGGGGGGGGGGGGGGGGGGAGCAGATACCTGTCTACTCCAGGTATTTGCTCCAACTTCTAACGAAAGAGCGCCGCAGAATTCGCGGTGAACTATGCCATGTCTGGCTCCTCTGTTCTCCACCCCAAACCCCCCCCCCCCCCCCCCGCCGTCTTCTGGGAGACACACAGGTTCCAGAATACAGCAGGGACCAATCAGAATGCTCAGCGCGACTCGCGCATGCACGGTAGGAAACTTCCCGATTCCCTTACCTAAAGTGATTGTAATGTTTTGGGGGTTTTTTGTTTTTTTTCGGGTGAGGACATCGCAGGCGCCCTGGACAGGTAGGTGTCCTTATTTTAGAAGTCAGCAGCTACAGTATTTGTAGCTGCAGACTTTAATTTTTTTTTTTTCAGGCGGAACTCCGTTTTAAGATGACTGATGGATTAAAAAAAGGTATGGAATTTCTTGTTTCGTTTTCTTAGGACAGTGTGCACATTTAAGCCCTGTACACACGGGTCAAATGTCAGAAGACGACTGTGTGTATGTCGTTCTGTCCGACAGCAGCAGGCCTTTTGGCCAGCTTCTGTTGGAGGTGCATGCTGGAAAACCAGCAGCCGACTGACTCCCGGTCAGCGCTCTAAGCCAATGGTAAAGAGCGCTGATTGGAGTGCTCTGGCGGGCAGGGGGCGCCCCCCTGTCAAAGCTCAGCAGGGGAGAGCGCTGACCGAACCTAGCATGGCGGCTCTGACCAGAGCTGTCAGTTTTTTATTCACACAACCCACTGGTTTGTGTGTACCCAACTTTATTTTACAACTAATAATGGGATCTATAAATATATCAACGAATCCGCGCTCATAGACTGACTCACACCTGCAGCCCCCCTAGATAGGAAGGGAACACCTAAGTGATCCCCCAAGAATATATCTATTGATCTATAATAATGGGATCTGACAGCACAGTACAGACAGGGCGAATTACAAAACAAACATATCCAAGGCCTACTTCTTAACATAGAATAGGCAAAACTTTTTTCCCCCCATTTTAGATAAGAGTAAGGGAGTGTTATAACTGTAAGGTTTATTTTTGCCATCTGTGTCCCATTGTGCAGGTTTCCCTTCACTTCCTGCTCCGTAGCTAAAACAGGAAGTAAGAGAAAATCCCTAAAAAGTAAGGCAAATCCCTAGTTATTGCCAGAACTAGTGTCCCCATTGGAAAATATCCCCGCTGTTCCAGTTCTAGGGACAACCTAAATTTGGGATTTTCTTTTACTTTTGTTGATAATGGTAAACACGATAGAGAGGGTAAGTCTCCCTTACGGGAGCATAGACCAATAAAAACTGACAGGTGTTCTAATTCCTCTCCAATCTATCCAAAACTAAAGAAAGAAAGAAAAAAAAAAAGGAAGAAGGATTTTTGCCTTTAGTTACAGCCTCAATGCATGCAGCTCTGGTGTTTTTGTGCAGGCAGAAGGCACTCTGTGACAGTTGTTGTGGCTGGACAGTACATCGAGCAGTAAAAAGGTTTAGGGCAGTATCTATTTATTTAGGGATGAATGCCGTATCACAACTAGTCTGTGTTTCAGGCATTAAGGCCCCATTCACACTTGTGCGACTTGTCATGCAGCTTTGGACATCAAAGTTGCATGACAAGTTGTTCCCCATGTTTTCCAATGATAACCATTCATATATGTACAACTTAAAGTTTCAGCGACTGCAAAGTAGTTTATGCACTACTTTGGTCCAACTTTCATGCAACTTGAGGGCCATAGACTTCAATGTTAACTCTCAATAGTTGCATGAAAGCCGGACCCGAATGTTCCACAAAGCAGGCCGGACCCGAATGTTCCACAAAGCAGGCCGGACCCGAATGTTCCACAAAGCAAGCCGGACCCGAATGTTCCACAAAGCAAGCCGGACCCGAATGTTCCACAAAGCAAGCCGGACCCGAATGTTCCACAAAGCAAGCCGGACCCGAATGTTCCACAAAGCAAGCCGGACCCGAATGTTCCACAAAGCAAGCCGGACCCGAATGTTCCACAAAGCAAGCCGGACCCGAATGTTCCACAAAGCAAGCCGGACCCGAATGTTCCACAAAGCAAGCCGGACCCGAATGTTCCACAAAGCAAGCCGGACCCGAATGTTCCACAAAGCAAGCCGGACCCGAATGTTCCACAAAGCAAGCCGGACCCGAATGTTCCACAAAGCAAGCCGGACCCGAATGTTCCACAAAGCAAGCCGGACCCGAATGTTCCACAAAGCAAGCCGGACCCGAATGTTCCACAAAGCAAGCCGGACCCGAATGTTCCACAAAGCAAGCCGGACCCGAATGTTCCACAAAGCAAGCCGGACCCGAATGTTCCACAAAGCAAGCCGGACCCGAATGTTCCACAAAGCAAGCCGGACCCGAATGTTCCACAAAGCAAGCCGGACCCGAATGTTCCACAAAGCAAGCCGGACCCGAATGTTCCACAAAGCAAGCCGGACCCGAATGTTCCACAAAGCAAGCCGGACCCGAATGTTCCACAAAGCAAGCCGGACCCGAATGTTCCACAATGCAACTGTTGTCCATTATCACTGGTCAAAGCCAAGTCGCACCCATCCAAAGTTGCACTCCAAAGCCGGCGCAACTTTGCAATTGAACAAGTGTGAATGGAGCCTTATACCCAAGTGCATACAACCCTACAGCATCCAGCTGCTGCATTTTCAGAATCTCAGACTTTTGCGTGCTGCCAGCAGTGGCTCTAAATGGTGTACCTGTGCCTTCTGCTCAAACCAAAACACTAGAATCTCAGGCATAAGGGCAAAATGCCCAGAGTGTATAAGGCCTTATTTCCATGTCCCCCCACATAACAGAGATAAACAAAAGGAGATATGCTTGTAGACCTAATCGAGAGCAACCATAGATTCTTCCATAATTAGTGAATGTTGTCACCCTAGGACAGGAAGTGTGTTACTGGCTGGATCACCAGATGAAATAAAAAGGAGGAAAAAAAAAATAATAATAATAATTTAGCCACCACATCTATAGACTGGTGAGCTGCACTATAATAAGTTTGCTTTTGGGATTGCATAAGCTTTAGGTGCACCTGTGTGCGTCATAGTCTAATGGGGAGATCAGTTCTGGGATTTCCCCACGTTTGGGGGGGGGGTTTCCTCTCACTTCCTGTTGCGGTCATGGGACAGGAAGCAAAGGGAAATCTCTCCACTGGGTCACTAATGGCAAAAAAGAAACACTGACAGGGTTTATAACCCTATCAATACAAAAAAAAAAAAGGAAGGGTTCTGCCCTTAGTTCTACTTTAGAGCGGAACATTACTTGAAAGCAGAAGTTGCACTCATGCACCAACCCCCCACCCACCCCGCCCCGCCAACCAGCTCTACCATCATGGGAATATTTTTTTTCTGGAAGAGTGGATCCATTTCTGAAAGGTCCTTGCACCCACTTCTGCTTTTCTTCTTGCCTAATAGCAGAAGTCCCCCCCCCCCCCCCCAGATATAACATGTCCCAGGAGACTGTGGGACCTTGAAGTGTAGTGTGCCAGGCTTGCCAACCATCAGTAAATTCACAGTGTGTAAAATCCATTTTGCATCCATCCATAAACGTCCATTACGGACGTGAAGTCTGCATATCTGTAACGGACATTAATAGACAGATGTAAGCCCCAGTTCACATATATACTGTGCGGGAAATGCAGCGAATACTGAGAGTTACCCACACCCCACTGAACTCGCACTCATGCGTTCTGCCACCGATGCAGTCTGCATATCCATAACGGACATTCATAAACAGATGTAAGCCTTACTTCACATATATGCGGTGCAGGGAATTCAGCAAAATCTTTAAAGTTTCCCATACTGCACTGAAATCATACTCTGTTCATGGGATCTGCCACTGGTGACACCCCAAAACAGGTCGCAAAACACAATGAAATTGCAAGAATTGGATCACATGGGTAAGAACACCCATGTGATCTGATTACAGTGCGGCAAAAAAAAAAAAAAAGCCTGCACCAATTGAGCCCATACAAACTTAAAGTGCTCAAATCACACAGCAAAGAATCGCATGTGATTTGAATAGGAATGCGATCACATGCTGTGTCCCACACCGCACATACGTGAACCCAGCCGGACAGATATAAAAACAACAGATTTTACAGTACAAACCGTCTGTGAAGTGAGCCCTCATTCACACCAATGCGATTTGTGTCGTACCCTATTTGCAGCAATGGAACTGGTCAAATTGTCGCAGCGACTTTTAGGCTGGGTTCACACCTATGCGAATTGGATGCGGCTTAAACCGCATCCAATTCGCAGAACATTTTAAAATGTATTACTTTCAATCAGTCTGGTTCACATATGTGCGTTGCATTCGCACTCTGCATTGCCCAAAAAACGTGCGCGTTTTCTAGGCAGTGCGGTGCGAATTGCAGGCACATATTCTTCTATGGGAACGCATCTGATTTGCAGATGCGTTCTGTTGGGAACAGGCATTCTCTCCCTCTCCTCACTACACCCCCCCTGCCAGCTGATCCGCAGCTACAACGGAGAGGAATCGCTGAACAGCTGCTTTCTCTCTTCGCACAGAGAACGGAGCTGGAATTCGCACACTACTTTTCTGCGATTTCATTGTGACTTGCATTCTGTTAAAGTGATTGTAAAAGGTCTTTTTTTTTTTTAAATAAGAAACATATCATACTTACCTCCACTGTGCAGCTCGTTTTGCACAGAGTGGCCCCGATAATGCTCTTCTGGGGTCCCCCGGCGGCTCTCACGGCTCCTGCCCACATTTAATATGCCCCGTGGAGAAGCGCTTCCCCAAGGGGGTTACATTGCGGGCGCACTCCCGAGTCCAGCATTCTGCGCCCATAGAGGCCGAATGCAGGACTCGGCCAATCCCCCCCGGTGCTCGCGTCATTGGATTTTATTGACAGCAGCGGGAGCCAATGGCTGCGCTTCTATCAATCTATCCAATCAAGAGCCGAGTACCTCGGGCAGAGAGACAGCGCGTCCCTGCTGGGTCAAGTTTGAGGGTACAAGTAAGTAAAAAGAGGGGGCTGGGGGGGGGGGCGGTCACTGACAGGTGTTTTTTCACCTTAAGGCATTGAAGGTTTACAACCCTTTTAAATAAAGTTACAAGCCGCAATAAAATCGCACATCCAAACAGCACAGATCGATTGAAATTGCACTGAAGAATGGCAATCTCATATCCGGACTGGTGTAAACAGGAGTGCATCTCACCAGCTGGGTTCCCAAAGCCAAGCAAGGGGGGGGGGGGGAGACCCGAAGAACCAGCCAGGGTGAAGACAGCGCTGGATCTCCAGGCTGGGGAGATTTGTATAATAAGATCCAGCTGATGCAGGATTTGTAGCTGCTGACTTATTTGATTTGAGAAGTAAGAGTCGTTCCTCTTTCAGTAACAGATGTAATGGAGGAGCAATGAGAAGCTCAGTATTCGGGTCTCCTATAGAAGTAAGCCCAGGTCCCCCCTCCCCCGGTACAACGACCCCCTCATATCCTGCCCATAGGGCGCCTCACCTACCGGCATGGTGCAGAGCTGATGTGTACAGACAGGATGTGTGACAGCTCAGCCCTAGCGGATGCTCCGCCCCCCGTCCAGCCCTGCTTCCGGTGTGATGACACGGAGGAGGGAGCGCCTCCTTCCCTTCTCGGCTCATAGGACATGAAGATGCTGCCATCTTGTGGTGTACATGGTCAGGCTGAAGAGCACACAGTGATCATCATGGGAGAAGCCGACACAAAGTATGTACACAGCGCTCCCCGCTCGTCTGCCCACCTACCTTAGTCCGGTGTGGGAGTCGTGGCTGTGCTGATGGCCCGTACTAACCTCCTGAGCCCCGGGACAAGTTGTCCGCATTGTTTCTGAGCTCTCCTTCCTGTTTGGTGACTTGTTGGGACTTGTAACACCGCTCCAGTGCCAGGAGGGGGGGCAGTGTGAGGATCTGATCGGAGGGGGATGTTTACTGTCACACTCTGGAGGGCCACAGCCAATCACACCCCAAACTTCATACTTTTATTAAAAAAGTTAGAAAATGTTAGCTAACACTTGATTGGCTGCTGGGGGCCCAGCCTGCTTTCAGCTTTTATGTTCATTGACCCATAAAGATCAACAAGAGTACACAGAGAAAACAATTGCGGTCCATGGGCCCTATTCACACCTCCCGATGAGCCCAGATTAGGATCTGAATTTACGTGTGTGAGCCCGCCAGGAAGGTGTCACCTGTACGGGCCAATCATCTGCAGCCGCACATATACATACAAGGGATGCGCTTTCCGCAGATGATTGGCCCGTACAGGTGACATCATACTGGTGGGCTCACACACATAAATTCGAATCCCAGTCCAGACCAGCGATGAGCTCAGACAAATCTGTATCCACCCTAAGCTATCCCACTGGGGAGCTGTCAAAAGCCGACAGCCAATCATTGATGGTGGAGGCATTACCCACCCAGCAGCTGCACCTATACATGCCACTGCAGGGCAGGGACTGCCTTTGCCTCCTACGATTGGCTGTTGGCTTTGACAGCTTCCTGGCGGGATCAGGCTCGACGGCTGAGCTCATTCACTATTCACATCATACAGGTGCGCTGCGCAAAAATGTAGCATGTACCTGTATTTGTTTTTACACCACATGCCACCGAAGCTCATCATAATGCACTGTGGTGCAAAGAGCTGAATGATGTATCATTTGGTGACGCGTCAATTAAAGTGATTGTAAAGGTAAAATAAATAAATAAACATATTATACCTCCACTGTGCAGCTCGTTTTGCACAGAGCGGCCCCGAACCTCCTCTTCTGAGGTCCCCTGGCGGCTCCTCCCCACATCTGATAACCCCCTCAGAGAAGCGCTTCCCCGAGGGGGTTCCCTTGCGGGCGCGCTCCCGAGTCCAGCATATGACGTCCATAGAGGCCAAATGCAGGACTCGGCCCCGCCCCCCGGCGCTCGCGTCAATGGATTTGATTGACAGCAGCAGGAGCCAATGGCTGCACTGCTATCAATCTATCCAATCAAGATCCGAGAACCCCAGGCAGAGAGAGCACCCCCGCTGGGTCAAGTTTGAGGGTTCAGGTAAGTAAAACGGGGGCGGTCACTGACAGGTGTTTTTTTACCTTAATGCATAGGATGCACGAAGGTGAAAAAACACAAACCTTTACAACCCCTTTAAGTAAAAAAAAAAAAAAGGAAACCATGTGATGATGTGAACAACACAGACCCTACACAACAACCTCCTCACAAAATATAAAGCAGCATGCACATGGCCGAGTAAGGCTGTACACTGCCCAGATCGTTTTTTGTTTGTTTTTTTTGTAGCGGGTATGGCCAGGTGTTTCTGATGGGCCGCAGAAAGGAAAACTGTACAAATCAATGACAGTCTGACATCGCCGAGCGGTTACCTGCAGTTAGGGTCTGACGTGCGCCCCGGATGTGAACTGTCTGCATCCAGAGGTGCACAACCATCCCTAACAACAGGCAATAGCTCCAAGTGATTACACGTGTACAGCCGCAAACAATGTCAGCCTGTCATTGATTTGTTCAGGCTTCCTGTCTGTGGCCAATCGGAAACACCCGGTCCTTCCTGCTACAGAAATAACCTGTGCTGCACAATTGTAGGATTTTCCTTAGACTCAATTCACACAACTCCAAAGTCGCACCATTCGCAGTGCAAGTTTGATCCAGCTTTACACTCTCTGGATCAAAGTTGCATCAAAGTAGTGCAGGCACATTTCCAAAGTCACACTGATTTAAACGGGTACCGTTGAAATGAATGGGCTGCGACTTGTCATGCAACTTTGATGTCCAGCGTCGCATGACAATTTGCACAAAAGTAAATGGAGCCTTAAAGCACTCCCTTCCCTGTTCTTCCGCACCACCATCTCACAAGGTGTGCGCAGATGCAGCGCGGTTTTCTGATAGGTATGTGGGTCCTGGGAACGACTGGCACAGCGCATATGAATGCACAGAGGCTTTTCTGTGCACAAACGCAGCCATTTCCAATGTATTGACACCCAAGTTGTAAGCAGTATTTAAGTGCATTTGCAGAAACAAGGCACACTGCCTCCTGGGATAGCTGTGACGTAGCAATCCCAGGAGGCAGTGGGGCCCGGCCTAGGCTGAAAACACATAAAGATACAAATCATAATACATTTTTTTTAACATTTTTGTAAAAGGGAGGGGGGGGGACCAAAAAGAAAAAAAAGTTGCTACAGGGAAGATCCGCTTTAAAGGATATTTTTTTTTTTTTTTTCCTTTTACAAGTACTTATATAGTGCTGTCAATTTATGTAGCGCTTATTATACATTCACATCAGTCCCTGCCCTCAAAGAGCTTACAATCTAAGGTCCCTAAGGCCAGGTTCAGAATCTGGAAAGGGGCCCCCAGATATTGCACCCCCCATGTGAATGAGTAGGGGTACATTGTGCCCCTACTCATTCACCCAAAAAGTGTCAAAAATAAATAAATATAGTACACATGTTTTTGACAAAGTCCTTTATTAAACATGAAGAATGTCCCCCGTCGTAGCTTCATATCTTCTTTCTCCGGTGATGTCTTCTTTGTCCGGTTCTTCTCCCTGCACTGCTGATGTCTTCTTTCTCTGGTTCCTCTGATATCTTCCCCCAATGCTAGCTCCCTCAGTTGTGCCAGCTCTGTTCTCTGCCAGTTCTTATATAGCCATAGGGCGTGGCTATCCGGTGATGTCATCCAGAGACCCTGCTCCCTTGTGACGTCACCGCCCCATCATGGTATGGTCCAGGAGGGGGCGCTTGCTTATCCCCCTCCTTTTTCTGACCTGCCGGGCTGCATGCTCAGATAACAGTTTGGTATGGATTTTAGGGGGGATCCAGGCGGTTTTTTTTTTTTACCTAGATGTGGGGGTTCCCCTTAAAATCCATACTAGACTGAAGGGTCTGGTATGGAATTGGGGGGGGACCCCCACTCCATTCTTTTTTTTTAAACCTTGGTGCGGGGCTCCCCTTCAAGATCCTCGGAGCACAAGTCCCATCAGTTAAGATAATGATCCGACTTTGATCCAACTTCAGTGATATTGAATGGGCTGAAAACGGATCAAAGTAGTGCGGGAATCTTTTTCAAAGTCGTACCGACTTGTGTTGGCTGTAATAGGGAACCATTGATTTATACATGTCCTGCAACATGTGCTCCCAAAGTCGGAGCGTATGTCGCCCCAGTGTGAACCGGGCCTTACTCGCATTCCTACATACACATACTAGAGCCAATTTAGACAATTAACCTACCAGCACGTCTTTGCAGTGTGGGAGGAGACCGGAGTACCCGGAGGAAACCCACGCAGGTACAGGGAGAACATGCAAACTCCAGGCAGGTAGCGCCGTGGTTGGGATTCGAATCGACGACCCCTAGTGCTGCAAGGTGGAAGTGCTAACTACTTCATTAATATTTTCCCAAATCATTTCCAGAACGGCTACTTCTGATGATTGGCTCCGCCTTCAACAGGAAACACAAACCAGAAAGAGATTAAAAAGCCCCTCCCTCCCCCCCCCCAGCCTCAGTTGTTTTGTGTTTCTGACCATACTGGAGTAGACTTTGTCATGTTTGTATTAGGCTGCATTTACACCTGAGTGTATTCAGCTCGTAAAAAGCCCAACAAGCAAAATTCCATTCATTTAAATGGCCCCTGTTCACATCTGAGTGTTTTGTAGCCTGAAGAAAAACGGCTAAAGCTCAAAAAAGTCAATGAGCTTCTTTTTGGCAGACTACAGGCGGTTTCTGTGTGTTACATTGGTGACCCTTTGACCTGTGCAAAATCGTGCGACTTTCTGCCTGAAAACGAAATGCTCAGGTGCGAATGCAGACTTAGTTCTTCTGGCTCTGATAATTGTGGTTGTCGGGGAGCAATGAAGCCTCCTGATCAGGCTAGATTGGGGTCCACTTTCAGAGCTGCACTTACTAAGGTAAGCCCATATCAATAGATTGGGGTCCACCTTTACTTTCAGGGCTTAGGCAAGCCCATACATAGTACCTTGTGAATATTGCTTTATGTTACTGAGCTCTTTGCAGTGCTTTTCGACTCATATTTTTAAGTTAGTCTAGCCTATTAGGAATGTGGAGGCTGTATATTTTAACCACTTCCCAACCGGGCCAATTCTGACACATGTAAAAATCAACTTTTGGGTTTTTTTTGCTAGAAAATTACTTGGAACCCCCAAACATTGCATATATAGTTTTAACAGAGGCCCTAAAGAACAAAATGATGGGTGTTGCAATTTTTTATGTCACATGGTAATTGCGCAGTGGTTTAAAAAAAAAAAAAAAAATACACTTTAATTTTATTGAACACATCCACAATATAAAACACAATTTTTGGTAAAGAATAAAAGATGTTACATCAAGTAAATAGATACTAGAGGTGCACCAAAATTTCTGCAGGCGAAAATGATGTTTTTCAGCATTTTGCCGATGGAAAAAAAGGTTTCGATAGTGGCGCTGAAAAACATGCGATTTTTACCCTGATTTTGCTGTGCTTGTGTGTTTTTCATAGGACACGTGATTCAAAAACCGCATCAAAAATGTAACAATGGTGCATTATTGATGTGTTTTCATGCACTTTAACGGGGAGGTGCGTTTTTTGGTGCGGTTTTATACCTGACCAAAAATGCAACAAGTAAAATATTGAACACCACAGCGGAAGCATAATAGACCAGTGTGAAGACATGCATAGAATTTAAAGGGATGTATTTTTCTTGCGCTTTTCTTGCACTAAAGTTGCCGATAATACATTCATATTCATTTAAATTCATGATATTAATTAAAGTCAAGTGTGTGTGTGTGTGTGTGTGTATGTATATATATATATATATATATATATTTATTATATTCACGCTGGTGCAATGCAGACATCAAATGCGATTTGCACAGAAATTGCAACGCATTCCTGTGCACATCACATGCGATGTCTGTTCAGTGTGATTTAAGCCATACATTTTGTATGGCTCAAATCGCATCCGCACAAAAAAGGTGCAGGACCCCTCTTTTTTCGCACATTAATCACATCACATGGGTGTGAACATCCATGCAATCCAATTTTGGCAATCGCACTGCCTCTTGCGAACGGTTTGGGGGTGTCATTAATCTAGCATTGACACCGTAGCAGATCGCATGGATGCTGTGCGATTGCAGTGTGGGGAATGCACAGGGTTTGCTGTGCTTCCTGCATCGCATAAGTGTGAACCAGGGCTGATTCTGCACAGAGCAGACACCCTGTAGCAGTAAAGCTCCTATAGGGCAGTCATCAAGTGGTTAAATATATAATTTTTTTTTGTGTTTTTAATATCACTTTAAACTAAATTTAGCCTTGATTCTCACCTGATCCTTAAGCCCTGGTTCACACTGTTGCGATGTGGGAACCAGCATCCCACATCGCATTGCAGGCAGTTCACACTGCCCTCTGTGAACCGCTGCGGGCGTCAATACAAAGTTAATGACACCCCCAGGTGGGTTCGCAGATGGTAGTGTGAACTGTGAATTCTGACAGGAATCAGATCACATGGGTGTGAACACCCATGCCATCCGATTCCAGTGCGGGGAAAAAAAGGTTCCTGCAGCATTTTCGTGCAAATCTAGTGCGAGTTCAGCCATACAAACTGTATGGCTGAATTTGCATTGCACAGACATCGCGTGTGATCGGCACAGCAATGCAGTGCGAATCGCATGCGATGTCTGTGTTCACAATAGTGTGAACCCAGGCTAAAGCTCCAAAATACTCTATCAAAATCCCACATATTTAGATTCTATCTGTTCACATGAGTGATCAGGTGCCTGTAGCTCAAAAAGATGTATGAGCTGCATTTGAAACCGTATGGGTCACTTTTGGCACCATAGACTTCAATAGAAGTGCCTGAAAACATGTATTTTTTTAAGCCCAAACAACTATATCCTCCTAGCAACTAGCTTTCCATTGGTTAAAACAAAAAGAATCAAGGCTAAAAAAAATGCACAGAAAAAAGTTCCAAAATCATCTGCAGTCACGCATGCTCAGTTGTGAATTCAGCTTTAGGGCCCATTTACCCTGTTGCATTTCAAAGCATGCGTTATTTGCTAAAACGTATCCAAGTTCTCCGTAAAACAATATTGACAATTCTTTTGCGCTGCAATGTTTTTGAAAGACACATGTCCATTTTTTTTTGTCCTGTGCATTGGTAGGCCCAAAGAATTCAATGGCAGCACATCAAGACGTATATGACATGTTTTGATGTGTTGGCAACAGGTATTAACATGTCTTGGTCAATGCCTGTTAACTCCATACCAAATTGTAACTTCAGCGATGCATGCGTGTCAACGCTACATAAATGTAAATGAGCCCTTAGGTCTCATGCACACTGACGCTAGTAATTTTTTTTTAAAAAAAGCCATTTCTATAGGCACCATCCCTCTAAGAGCCCTTTCACACTGGGGCGGGGGGCGGCGTCTATTATTAGCGGCGTTTTACCGTCGGTATGCGGTCGCTAGCAGGGCGGTTTTACCCCCTGCTAGCGGCCGAGAAAGGGTTAAATACCACCGCAAAGCGCCTCTGCAGAGGCGATTTGCCGGCGGTATAGCCGCGCCGTCCCATTGATTTCAATGGGCAGGAGCGGTATACACTCCGCTCCTTCACCGCTCCGAAGATGCTGCTGGCAGGACTTTTTTTACCATCCTGCCAGCGCATCGCTCCAGTGTGAAAGCCCTCGGGGCTTTCACACTGGAATGCAAGCAGCGTCACTTTCGGGTCGGTTTGCAGGCGCTATTATTAGCGCAATAGCGCCTGCAAACCGCCCAAGTGTGAATTGGCTCTAAAGGAGTACATAGAATAGAATAATCTCTCCTGACCATACATCAGCAGCTCTAGTATAGCCAATGTATCAATGTGTGAATCTCGCATTTGGAGATGAACATATTTAGATATTTTGCACGTATACGAACGTAATTATGTTTACCCATTCCAGTTGTAAAAAAAAAAAAATGATGCTTGTAAATGCAATACCACAAAAGATCCAGCATATTTGTGAGTAAATTAAACACATCCTTTGTTATGATCTTTAAGAATGCATTACGTTATAGTACAAGCAGCTAGAGAGGTCAATAAAGACTAGTTCTAAAGCTCTTTTATTGCTTGATAAATATACTGTATGTACTTTACTTTAAACCAGCCTTTCTCAACCTTTTTAAGCCAGCGGAGTCCTTGAAATAATTTTCAGGTATCAGGCTTCCCTTCTTAAAACAAATCCATTATGGGTAAGTTGCAAAAATTCCCCTTACATTAGGAAGAATGCCCTTTGCATTGGTGGTTATTGGGAATAGTTCACCCCTACAGATACAGTGCCTTGAAAAAGTATTCACGCTCCTTGAAATTTTCCACATTTTGTCATGTTACAACCAAAAACACAAACGTATTTTATTGAGATTTTATGTGATAGACCAACACAAAGTGGCACATAATTGTAAAGTGGAAAGAAAATTTAAAATGGGTTTCATTTTTTTTTCAAATATCTGAAAAGTGTGGTGCGTATTTGTATTCAGCCCCCCTGAGTCAGCTGACATTTTTGCCTATTCTTCTTTGCAAAATAGCTCAAGCTCTGTCAGATTGGATGGAGAGCTTCTGTGAACAGCAATTTTCAAGTCTTGCCACAGATTCTCAATTGGATTTAAATCTGGACTTTGGGACATTCTGACACATGAATATGCTTTGATCTATAATTCCATTGTATCTCTGGCTGTAGGTTTAGGATCATTGTCCTGCTGGAAGGTGAACCTCCGCCCCAGTCAAGTCTTTTGCAGACTCCAACAGGTTTTCTTTTGCCCTGTAGATTGCCCTGTACCAGGCTCCATCCATCTTCCTATCAACTCTGACCAGCTTCCTTGTCCCTGCTGAAGAAAAGCATCCCCACAACATGATGCTGCCTCCACTGTGTTCAGGGCGATGTGCAGTGTTTATTTTTCCGCAACACATAGTGTTTTGCTTTTAGGCCAAAAAGTAAAATTTTGGTCGTCTATGACCAGAGCACCTTCTTTCACATGTTTGCTGTCCCCCCACATGGCTTCTTGCAAACTGCAAAGGGGACTTTTTATGGCTTTCTTCTTGCCACTCTTCTATAAAGGCCAAATTTGTGGAGTACACCACTATTAGTTGTTTCAGGTTCTCTCACCTGAGCTGTGATCTCTGCAGCTCCTCCATGGGCCTCTTGGCTGCTTCTCTGATTAATGCTCTTCGTGCCTGGCCTGTCAGTTTAGGTGGACATTTCCCTTTTTTTGGACCTTAAGATTGAAGTGCAGGATGGAGCCATTGTTAAGTCAACCTCTTTTTAAGGAGACGGACCGAAATGGCTTCATCTGCACCAATAGTTGTCATCATCCTGCCTGGCTTAGATCGGTTTCGGTCAGCCAGTTCCTACGTTTGAGGAGGAATTGCACAAGGTCTGAGGACTGCGTGCGAGAGGCCTCTGCTCTTAAATTACATTTCTTGGAGAAAGGGTATAATGAGGCAGAATTTGAGCAAGCCATAGACCGTGCAACTAAGAAGAATAGAGAGGAACTATTGGTTCCTCGGGAAGCAAGGCCCAATGATGGCTATAAGCATGCATTTTTTACCACTTTTTCCACACAGCAATATGCTATCAAAAACATTTTATGTAAACATTGGAATGTTTTCAGGAATGATGGGGTCCTAGGGCCCTTTTCTTCTGAAGGCACCTGCAGTCGTTTTCTGGGGTGCTCCACCCCTTAGACTTCAGGTGGCTCCGAACGTTATAGATCCGCCCAATAGGATCTCTTTCTTCCATAATATGGAGGGTTTCTTCCCATGTAGGAAGTGTTCTATATACCATATTAATGCTGAGAGACGTCGCAAAATTGATTCATATACATCCAATTCTACTGGAGAACATTTTACCATCAAACCCTAGATTACATGTACCACTAGACATGTAGTGTATGTTATTAGGTGCCCGTGTGGGTTAGAACACATAGGTAGGACTATACGACAGCTCCAAGTACAGCTAAAAGAACATGTCACTAATATCAAAAATGGATACCCGAAACATAGTTTATCCCATCATTAGGCCACCCATCATAATAAGAGCCTAACGGGTACAGTATTTCTGGGCAGTGATAAATTCACAGGAAACTGGAGGGGTAGCCATATGACCAGAGGAGTGTCCAAGTTGGAGACCCAATGGATCCATAAGGCTAGAACTTACAATCCTCATGGCATGAACGTGGAATGGAATATAAACACTTTTCATTAGTAATGCGTAAGGAGAGGTTTAACTAGCTAGTGGTAAAGTATCCCACCAACATTGAATAGTCTGCCGGGGTAGGAGTATTTTTAGTTTTTACTTCTATTAGTATACCTTTTTTCCTTTTAATTTATGTTCTGTATGAGTTTATTGTTTTGTTTTTTTTATGCTTATCCCTGCTTTATGTGTGTAATATGCCAAATATATATTTTGGTTGATTGTAGTTTCTCCAAGAACCACAAAATGGCGCTGTGTCCGACTGCAATACATGTCTGTTATAGACAATCTTTAGTATAAAGTTTTAATTTCTAGATCCCTCTTTTTTGAACAAATGATTGGATCTAAGTTCAATTAAGGGTGTAGATTGTGCTGCCCATATGTTTGTGAGCTGTGGTTTAACATCCAGTGCTTGGAGTGCATCTTAAGCTGGCCATACACCATACAATTTTCCTGTTCAATTTTCTTTAGATTTACCTTCAACTATGTAGTACAAGGGCCTGCCTGATTGCATCCAAATTGAAAGTGTTTAGGTTTGACCTCCTATTATATGGTTTTGGTAAATCTAAAGGAAAGTTGAACAGGAAAATTGAATAGTGTATGGCCAGCCTTACTTCCTCATTTCAATCAGTGTGTCCCGCATATATAAATCAGCCAAGCGTCCGTCTAGCCATGCCCCTGACGACATCATTCTCTAACGAAACGCCGTAGGGAGGAGTCGGCGACGAGACGCTGCTGCATGCTGCGACACGGTGGCCATCTTTGTGTTGGGGAAAGGCTGCATACATACAAACAGAGCTTGACTTGTTTGTGAACAATGTGAGCGTAATTTTATTCATTTTTTACCTGATTAAACATTATCCTGATGTACTGCGCAATGAGGCATCTTTCCTTTTGTTTACATGGGATGTTATATGTGTGGTGAATACCGCTGGAGCACTTTGGGGTTGAACATTGGATAAGGAGAGTTATATCTATGTTTGCTGCATCCACTATTCGGTCTGCTGCTAGGAATGCATGAAGATTGAGGGGCTCCCAATATACTTAATATATGCTGATGTGACATTTGTAATGAGGGTCCACTAAGCAGGGTAAGTGGTTGTATCGTTGGGTGCTGGTGACAGGTCTCCATATCTTTTACTTACCACGGATTGAACCATCACTCGACCATCTGTTCCTGATTCATTTCTTGGGACTATTATCTGAGCGCTGCACTTTTATTATATATACTTTTTTATTGATTTTCTTCAATATTGTGCTGGCTGCTGTCCTATCGAATATATTGTTACCTGAAATTTTAGCGCAACATAGTTTACTCTTATTTTCTGAGTTTAGGTGGACGGCCATGTCTTGGTAGGTTTGCAGTTGTGCCATTCTCTTTCTATTTTCGGATGATGGATTGAACGGCGCTCCGTGAGATGTTCAATGCTTGGGATATTTTTTTATAACCTAACCCTACTTCAAACGTCTCCACAACTTTATTCCTGACCTGTCTTGTGTGTTCCTTGGTCTTCATATTGCTGTTTGTTCACTAAGGTTCTCTAACAAACCTCTGAGGGCTTCACAGAACAGCTGTATTTATACTGAGATTAAATTACACACAGGTTGACTCTATTTACTAATTAGATGAATTCTGAAGGTAATTGGTTCCACTAGATTTTAGTTAGGGGTATCAGTAAATGGGGTTAAATACAAATGCACGCTACACTTTTCAGATCTTTATTTGTAAATTTGGAAAACCATTCATCATTTTCGTTCCACTTCACAATTATGTGCCACTTTGTGTTGGTCTATCACATAAAATCCCAATAAAATCCATTTACGTTTTTTGTTGTAACATGACAAAATGTGGAAAATTTCAAGGGGTATGAATACTTTTTCAAGGCACTGTAGCTCTAAAGATCAAGTGGCGTTGGCCTGGAACAACAAAGGCATCATCAAAAGGAAGGCCAATCAGCCAGAGCTCAAGGAACCCCTACCAACCTGTGGAGGAACCCCAGGATTCCATAGAACCCTGGTTGAGAATGGCTGCTTTAAAGGGTTGGAAGAGTTAAAGTACACATGGGCCGAATATCGGACGGCATTGGCCAGTCCAATAGAAACCGGCCGACATTGGGCCTGTGTGTGTGCGGCAGTAGGTTCAACAGAATCCGGCTGTTCAGCTAGCTTCTGTCCAAAGGGCATGACCAAAAAAGGTTTGCCGATCGGCATTCGAACACCACTCTCAGCCAATGGCTGGGAGTGCTGACTGGTGTCTTCTGGGGGGGCCGTCCCCCTGTCAGAACACAATAGCTCAGCAGGGGAGATCGCTGTACTAACATTGAAAAGTTAGTACAGCGGCTCCTTCCGCGCTATTTTGTTTTATTTCGTTCCTCCTCCCTCTCAATGCACTGCAGCATTCCAAGCACATTGCAATTCACTCTTCAGCATTTAAAACAAAATACATCTTTTGTTATTCTATACCTGCCCATAGTCTGGGCACAGGAATACAGTAGCATTAGCATGCCAATTTTTGTACATGACCAGTCAGCTGGCATCAGGAAGTAGGAATCCAGCTGTGACATGAGATAAAGGAGGATCAACAAAGATGTGGGTGGAGAGTTGTTTGCACTTGGTGTGTTCTGTTGTGATATTACTTGTGTTACCCATTATTTGTGAAAAAAGTAGCAAAGGCAGGGACCCTGAAAGCTTTCATAGCTGATCTACTGTATGTTATAAAACAGAAAACCCTTTTCTATAGGGCACATCCACACAGGCGAAGAGGCCAATACTGCATGTAAGAGTCATTTTTTTAATTTTTTTTTTTTTTGGATCTCCGTGCAGACGGCTGTGTTAGTCAATGAAGACGGCTGTTTGGACTGGACTGAATGCAGACAGTGTGCCACTGCCTCGGGGGTCCTGCACAACTGTCAGACTTGGATGTATGAGTGAGTACAGCTGATGCATCTCTATTGAGTAACATAGGATGCCTGCATGAAGCTCCACACTGCTTTGGACACACAAACAAATGACTGTTGCACGGAGCACAGACCTCTGCACCAGTGTGAATAAGCCCCTAAAGTGTGCCCTCAAAGCGGTTCTAAACCTACATTTTTTTTTTTCCTAAACTGAACAGCAGGTTTATACTTGCCTCGTTTGTGCAATGTTATTGCACAGAGTGGACTCTAACCTCCTCTTCTGGGGTTCCCCACCAGCGCTCTCCACTCCTCTTTGAGTGCCCTCTATAGCAAGCTGCATGCTATGGAGGCGCTCGTGCAGGCTCACTTCCCAGCTGGACTGTGTGCTTCTACAGACAGACACAGAGCGGCTTAGCCCCACCTTCTGCATCCTTCTCACAGGATTAGATTGACTGCAGCAGGAGCCAATACCTCCCGCTGCTATCGGCCTGTGAGACCAGGAAGAGGGGAGAACAGCTGTTGCAGACGGGCACAGCGCTGGATTGAGAATGGACCCAGGTAAGTGTTTGGGGGGATGCTACTTTTTGTTTTGTTTGGTTTTTTTGACCTTCATGTACTGTAGACAACGCATTAGGGTACACAGCCATTTGCCTTTAGAACCACTTGAAATGTACTGTTAGCAATTTTTTTCAATCAGGTGAATGCTCTCGTTGTCTTTTTTTTTTTTTTTTTCCTAGGTTAGCCAAATTTGGATTTTATTGGTATGTATGTATATGTATATGTGTGTGTATGTGTATATATATATATATATATATATATATATATATATATATACATACATTTTTATTTATTTTTTTTATTTTGGAACAAAGATCACGATTCTCAGTGTAACATCATCTTTCACATTATACAAAAAAATTGGGTTAACTTTACTGTTTTTTTTTTTCTAAATTCATTACAGTCTATTTTTCCCCAAAAACTGCGTTTTAAGGGCCCACTACGCAAATACATTGTGACATAAAATATTGCAACGACCCCCGTTTTAATCTCTAGGGTCTCTGCTAAAAAGTGTGTGTGTATGTATATGTTTGGGGGTCCCAAGAAATTTTCTAGCAGAAAATACTGATTTTAACTTGTAAGCAGCAAGTGTCAGAAAAAGGATTGGTCTTTAAGTGGTTAATCCAGCTGTGTTATGGTGACTATAGCTGTAGTCACTATAACAGTCTTGCTATCAGTATTTGTTTAGTCCTATATTACATAATCTAGACTGCATTGTACCGTATGCATTGCTGTGTGTTACTTACACAGGAGTCAATCTTGTATGTATTTTTCATTTTTTCAGCAGATTGTACCTAGAGGGTTATTCCTATTGCTTGGATAAGGGCCTGCAGGATTGTTGACTGGCCCCTTAAACATAAGACATATGTGTGTAGGACAATCAACATTGGATGGTCGCTCCTCAGGAATTGGGGAGGTGAATAGTTGAATGGTATTGGTTTTACACACCACTTTCTACCCAGCAATTGATTTTATTTTGGTGGAATTCATTTAATTACTTGTTCGTTTAATATGTTTTAATGCTTTGTATTGCTTTATGGTCCAGTGAGTCAATTGTTACAGAAGGGTCACCTTGGACTTCATTGTGCATTTGGCACCTCTGTTTTACACGTAGTCTTCGGGTTCTCACATTCTTGGAATGTTTCCGTGTCTACCCTTCTTCCTTTTTAATTTTTCAATTTTTCTTCTAATTACATTATTCAAGGTTCTTAGATTCCATGAATGTTTTAAATGTTTACACCTTTATAAAGCATGCATACAAACCAGAGGCTTATACCTTCTCAATCTAGGCCAGGGGTGTCCAAACATTTTTCAAACAGTGCCAGATTTGATAAATCAAACGTGCATGAGGTCCGACCATTTTGCCTGACATTCTTTGAACCATTAAAATTAAATGCAAATTAACTATTACACTGCCCAACAAGAATTCTCTTGCCTTTGTGGCTGTGTGTGGTGAAGAGTCTAAGGATGAGCTCGGGCTTGTTATTTGGATATATCGTATTTATCGGCGTATAACACGCACCTTCACTTTAGGAGGGAAGTTTCAGGAAAAACCTAAATGTTAAATAAAGAACTGTGAAGCAAAATAAGGGTCAGTGCCCATGAATGCCGCCTCGTCAGTGCCCATGAATGTCGCCTCACCAGTGCCATGAATGCAGCCTCACCAGTGCCATGAATGCAGCCTCACCAGTGCCATGAATGCAGCCTCACCAGTGCCATGAATGCCGCCTCACCAGTGCCATGAATGCCGCCTCACCAGTGCCATGAATGCCGCCTCACCAGTGCCATGAATGCCGCCTCACCAGTGCCATGAATGCCGCCTCACCAGTGCCATGAATGCCGCCTCACCAGTGCCATGAATGCCGCCTCACCAGTGCCATGAATGCCGCCTCACCAGTGCCATGAATGCCGCCTCACCAGTGCCATGAATGCCGCCTCACCAGTGCCATGAATGCCGCCTCACCAGTGCCATGAATGCCGCCTCACCAGTGCCATGAATGCCGCCTCACCAGTGCCATGAATGCCGCCTCACCAGTGCCATGAATGCCGCCTCACCAGTGCCATGAATGCCGCCTCACCAGTGCCATGAATGCCGCCTCACCAGTGCCATGAATGCCGCCTCACCAGTGCCATGAATGCCGCCTCACCAGTGCCATGAATGCCGCCTCACCAGTGCCATGAATGCCGCCTCACCAGTGCCATGAATGCCGCCTCACCAGTGCCATGAATGCCGCCTCACCAGTGCCATGAATGCAGCCTCACCAGTGCCATGAATGCAGCCTCGGAGGTGACAGGGAGGGGGTGGGACGAGCGCCAACAGACTACATACAGGAGAATCTCCTGTTTACTCAGCGGCCTCTTTAATACAAAGTCCCGCCTCCTATGATGGACAGAACAGTCATCCAATGCCAGCCCAGGAGACGGGACTTCCTATTACAGAGGCCGCCGAGTAAACAGGAGATTCTCCTGTATGCAATCTGACGGCACTCGTCCTGCCCACTCCCTGTCCACTCCAAGGCTGCCAGAACTGAACGATAAAAACTGTATATATCTTTTGTGGCCCCCCAACGAATCCCCAAGTGGCGCTCGGGGATTCGTTGGGGAGCCACAAAAGATTTATATATATCTAGATCGCTCTCTCTCCAAATTACCAGTGGGGCCGCAATTGGCCCACGGGCCGGACTTTGGACATGCCTGATCTAAGCCCTTATATAAACTAATTTGACTACCACTTTTTAAACCACTGATGGTGGTTAACATACTTGCTATATTGGGCTTCAAGTTTGGTCCCTGACATCACCAAAGGACAATATTCAGTAAATTTAATGCTACGTAAAGCTGTCAGGTAACAGGAGTTGGTTAGAGACTATGGACATGCTACAAAGTATTTATCGGCGTATAACACGAGCCGGCGTATAACACGCACCCCAAGTTTAGGAAGGAATTATAAGGAAAAAAATGTTTTAAGGAAAAAAACTTACATTTAAATGCCCATCAATGCAGCCTTGCACAGCGTCCATCTGCATGCTTGTCCAGTGTCATTTGCAGCCTTGCAGTCAGCAGCCTTGGTGTCATTTGCAGCCTTGGTGTCATTTGCAGCCTTGCAGTCATTTGCAGCCTTGGTGTCATTTGCAGCCTTGGTGTCATTTGCAGCCTTGGTGTCATTTGCAGCCTTGGTGTCATTTGCAGCCTTGGTGTCATTTGCAGCCTTGGTGTCATTTGCAGCCTTGGTGTCATTTGCAGCCTTGGTGTCATTTGCAGCCTTGGTGTCATTTGCAGCCTTGGTGTCATTTGCAGCCTTGGTGTCATTTGCAGCCTTGGTGTCATTTGCAGCCTTGGTTTCATTTGCAGCCTTGGTGTCATTTGCAGCCTTATCAGTGTCCATTTGCAGCCTTGCACCTTTGCCAGTGCCGATCTGAAGTAGGGCTGAAACAACTAATCGATTAATCGACAACTAATCGATTATGAAATTAATCGATTACTATTTTCATAATCGATTAATCGGCCAGTAACATAATGGGGTTTAAAAAAACCTAAAATGAGCCCTTTATAGTACAAAAAGAGCAAATAATCGCTACTGTAAATATTACTTTCACAGTTCTACACTGAAAAAATAAACCCCTTAGACCCCATTCACACAGGGACGACTTGTCAGGCGACCTAGTCACCTGACAAGTCGCCTCCCGTTCTGTACCATGGAGCCGTTCTAAGGGGAGCGACGCAAGTCGCTCCGACTTAGAAAAAGGTTCCTGTACGACTTCGGGGGCGACTTGGGGCAACTTGCATAGACTTCTATGCAGAAGTCGTTTTGCAAGTCGCCCGGGCAGTCGTTTGCAAGTCGCCTCGCTGAGGCGACCTGCAAGTCGTGTTGCCCCTGTGTGAATGGGCTCTTACAGTAGTGATTATCTGCTTTTTTTTTTTTTTTGTACTATAAAGGGCTAATTTTAGTTTTTTTTCATCCCATTACGTTACTAAACGTCTTAGACCTGGTTCACATCTATGTGTTTTTTGGTGCTTTTTGCAGAGACACACTACAGTTCGTTTACATGGTTTCCTATGGGACACGTTCACGCAAAACGGTGCTTTTTTGGTTCAATATACTTCAATAGAGAAGCTGCAGAAAAGCATGTAATGCGTTTTTGCAGCAATATGTGTTTTTTAATCTGCCCAACAACAAAATTGCAAAAACGCAAATGGCAGCAAAATCCCGTGCACAAAAATCGAAACTCACAGCAAAGAGCACTGCAGAAACAGATGAAAAGCAAACTGCATAGGTGTGTACTGAGCCTTATGCTGGCCACATGGATCAATTTTCAGATGAGAATATTCAGACGAAAAATCTTTGTACATTCACTGAATGAAAGAACGAACGTTCTTAAAATTACATTTTTTTTTTTTTGAAGGAAGACATTGTTTTTGTTTTTAATAAAAAAAATTGGATCACTGAGTCTGATATTTACCAGATTCCCCCTGTAATAGTAAATACAGTATATCTCCTCTAATAGTATATACAGTATATCTCTCCTCTAATAGTATATACAGTATATCTCTCCTCTAATAGTATATACAGCAGGGTTCGACAAACCCCGGGCGCCAGGTCGCATTTGCGACTAGAATTAGCGACCTGGCGCCTGGGGCGGCACAGCTGGGGTATCCTGTGTCCGTTCGACACCCCCCCCCCCTCCCGGCGCGATCGCGTTGGGCCGCGCCGGTAATTGAGGCCGCGGCTTTGCGGCCTACTGCAGTCCTATGGTTCCTTCTGCAATCGGGCGCCCTCTGGTGGTGGCCGTTGGTATGACAAGACATTCACCAATGCTAATGGAGCTTCCCCTACCTGTTTTCACTGCCCGCTCATCTTCTTCCCTTTACTTAGAACCCCCAAACATTATATATATTTTTTATTCTAACACCCTAGAGAATAAAATGACGGTCATTGCAATACTTTCTGTCACACCGTATTTGCGCAGCGGACTTACAACCGCACTTTTTAGGGAAAAAATACTTTTTTTAATTAAAAAATAAGAAAACAGTAAAGTTAGCCCAATTTTTTTTATATTGTGAAAGATAATGTTACGCCGAGTAAATTGATTCCCAACATGTCACGCTTCAAAATTTCGTCCACGGAATGGCGACAAACTTTTACCCTTTAAAATCTCCATAGGCGACGTTTAAAAAATTCTACAGGTTGCATGTTTTGAGTTACAGAGGAGGTCTAGGGCTAGAATTATTGCTCTCGCTCTAACGATCGTGCCGATATCTCACGTGTGCTTGAACACTGCTTTCATATGCGGGCGCTACTCACATATGCGTTCGCTTCTGCAAGCGAGCTCGGCGGGACGGGGCGCATTTTAAAAAATTATTTTTTTTCTTATATATTTTACTTTTTATTTTTACACTGTTTTTAAAAAAAAATAAAAAAAATTGTGTCACTTTTATTTCTATTACAAGGGATGGGGCACATTTAAAACCCTTTTTTTTTCTTATTTATTTTAACTTTTATTTTTTCACTGTTCTTTCAAAAAAAAAAAAAAAAAAAAAAATCACTTTTATTCCTATTACAAGGAATGTAAACATCCCTTGTAATAGAAAAAAAGCATGACAGGACCTCTTAAATATGAGACCTGGGGTCAAAAAGACCTCAGATCTCATATTTACACTAAAATGCATTAAAAAAAATAAAAAATAAAAAATTGTGATTTGAAAAAAATAAAATAAAATGTCCCTTTAAGAGCTATGGGTGGAAGTGACGATTTGACGTCGCTTCCGCCCTGCAATGACTTGGAGGTGGGCGGGGGGGCCATCTTCCTCTCACTCGTCTCCATGTCAGGCCAGGGACAGATCCGGATCGCCTCCGCCGTTACCGACGGCCACGGTAAGCGGTGAAGGGCACCGGAGCGCGGCGGTAGGGGGGGCCCTCTCCTGCCGCCGATAAATGTGATCTCGCTGCGAATCTGCTGCAGAGACCACTTTTATCTGAAAGAGAACCGCCTGCTCTTGAAGAAGATACCGGGGTTATGGTAGCTAGCTGCTACCATAACAACGGTATTTCTCTTCAAAGACAGGACGTATATAGTCGCCCTGCGGGAAGGAAGCGGTTAATTAAAATGAATGTATTATTTGTCATCTCCCTGCTTGGCCCCTTTCACACGGGCTGTCTGATCAGGTTCGCCTGTCAGTTTTTCAGGCGGACCTGATTGGATCCTTAGCGGGAATATGGTGGTCTTATGTCCCTGCATGGCAGGAAATAAAAGCAGTCACATTCGTTCTAGTCGTCTCTGTGTAAATTTAAGATTGGTTAATTTTTATATTGAAAATAAAGCTTTGTCGGTCGTTTAAAAAAAAAAAAAAAACCTGGCTCCTAACTTTTTTAGCTGGTTCCTAAATTCCAAGCAAATTTGTCAAGCCCTGATATACAGTATATCTCTTCTGTCTGTTATTCTCAGAGTGGATTCGATATTTTGCTCCCTAACCATATAGTTGGTTATTTATATTTTACCACTGCATAGAGATATTTAAGAATAAATTACCTTTTTTTAAAACTGTACACATTAACAAAATTTTACCCCACACTTTTTTTTAAGGTTATTAACCGAATAATCGATTAATCGAAACAATAATCCGCCAACTAATCGATTATGAAAATAATCGTTAGTTGCAGCCCTAATCTGAAGCTTTTCTGTGTCCTTTTGCAGCCTTGCCCAGGCTGCAGTTAAACTGCAGTGACATGTTAGTGTCACTGCAGTTTGAAAATGGCGCCACCGGCGCCGAAATACACAGAGCCGGTCCTCGGCTCTTCTCGGCGGCTCTCGTTCACTTTTGGCCACTTTCGGCTCCACTCGTAGTCCCGCCCGGGATGGGCGTGACTGTGAGCAGAGCTAGCCGAATCTAGCCGAGTACACTCGGCTAGGTTCGGGCGGCGCTTGAGTGAAGCCGAAAGTGGCCGAGAAGATCCGAGGACCGGCTCTGTGTATTTTGGTGCCGGTGTCTTGCCAAGAAAGTTCCCCCCGGCGGATAAGGACCCCCCTGTACTGCGCAAGCGCTGCGCTTGCGCAGTACGAATGACTAGGAGCCGCCGAAAATAGCCGAAGATGAAAATCTTCAATCAGCTGTACACGGCGCCTGCGCCCTAGGTCCAAGTTCAAGCCCCACCATCCAAGTGGACCCAGAGGGAGAATATAAAAGTGCCGAGCGCAGCGAGGCCGTGCCCGAAGCGTGGCGAGCGAAGCGAGGCCGTGCCCGAAGCGTGGCGAGCGCAGCGAGGCCGTGCCCGAAGCGTGGCGAGCGCAGCGAGGCCGTGCCCGAAGCGTGGCGAGCGCAGCGAGGCCGTGCCCGAAGCGTGGCGAGCGCAGCGAGGCCGTGCCCGAAGCGTGGCGAGCGCAGCGAGGCCGTGCCCGAAGCGTGGCGAGCGAAGCGAGCCCGCGAGGGGCCCTCTTACAGGCGCCGTGTACAGCTGATTTCTTCTCTATTTCGCTTCGGCTATTTCCGCCGGCTCCTACTGCGCAGGCGCTGCGCCTGCGCAGTACAGGGGAGTCCTTATCCACCGAGAGGAACTTTCTCGGGAGAACACCGGCGGCGCCATTTTCAAATCGCGGTCGGCGATCGCTCCTCTCAGTCAGCGGGGGATCGCAGGGGATCAGCGTATAACACGCACCCGCGATTTTCCCCTGATTTTAGGGGAAAAAGTGCGTGTTATACGCCGATTTAATACGGTATTATTCTGGCCAATAAAATGAATTATCGCTTAAGCGCTTGACTTGCCTAAATGGGTTACATTCGTTTCCAAGTGTCAATCTTTTTTTTTTTTTTTGCCACAACACTGCTGCCAGAAGGAAAGGCATCTAGGATAGATGGCAAAATGCCCAGTGTGTATGGGGTGTTTTGTTCTAGAGTGAAAAGCAGTTTAACCACTTGCCAACCACGCTATAGCCGAATGACAGTTACAACTCAGTCTTCCACTTCTGGGGGGCGTGTCTATTGATGTCTTTCCAGAAAAACACCTGCTGTGGCGCAATCACAGTGGTCCTTTACCTTGTGATCAACTGTCCAATCACAGCTGATCTTGATGTAAGCACACTTGCCAATTATCGGCATTCCTTTCCTGACACTGTCATAGCGTGGGGAGAGGAGAGCCGGTAACCGGCCAGTGTGAAAGGGGGGACATCTACACTATAAAATCCAGCCGAGCACTGATCATTAGTGCTCTGATTATCAGTGGCCATCAATGTCGCCCATCAGTGCCCATCATTGCAGTCTCATCGGCGCACATCAGTGAAGGAGATAAATTACCTGTTAGCAAAATTTTATAACAGACACTAAGAGAAACTTTTTTTCCCCCAAAAATGTGTTTGTTTTTTTTTGTATGTTTTTAGCAAAAAATAAAAAACCCAATGGTGAATAAATACCACCAAAAGAAAGCTCTATCTGTCTCAAAAAATTTTTAAAAATCTCATATGAGTACAGTGCTGCGTGACCTCGCAATTGTCATTCAAAGTGTGACAGCACTGAAAGCTGAAAATTGGCCTGGGCACGAAGGGGGTCAACGTGCCCAGTGGTTAAACAAATGAGTTTACAATACATAAATCGGTGTATAATATGAGTCCAGCAGAGCGGAAGACATTCATGATTAAAAGGTTTAATATCCTAGGGCCCCTTTCACACGGGGCTGTCCATTTTGACGGACTCCGCTAGCTCAGCTGGGATCACTCTGTTGATCCCCGCAGAGTCGGCGGATGACAGGTCCGCCTCCGCTCACTGTGCAGGGACGGACCTGTCAGAGCTCCGTTATCCTCTATGGGGGATCGGATGAAAACGGAACGCCTGTCCGTTTTCATCCGATCTGCCAGACGGACTGGAAAATAGGATTTCCATCTGTCTGGATTCAGCAGATCCGATGTCAGCGTACATGTCACTGCTGACATCTGTCGCTCCATAGACCTGCATGGAGCGTCCGTTCAGGTCTGCCCGTGTGAAAGGGGCCCTAGATAACCAAAATAATGTATTCTTTTGATAGTTAAAAAAAGTGCACACATCCAAGGGTTAATTATTATTGGTATCAAAGATTACAGAAAATTCCTCTTTTTCTTGGATGATTTAGAAGTGCTGCATGACCTCATGGTTCAAACGGTTGACAGGTCACTAAAACATGCTTGGGAAACATCTGCTGCTGTATTTAAAGCTCAAATCAAGGAAATTATACAGATGGAATACATATAAAAGAGCTGTTTTTTTTGTTCATCATGTTGAGAGATTAATGCAACTGGCATGGTAGAAGGGCCTGCTTCTCCTCTTTTACATTTAAAGTGATTGTAAAGTCATGTTTGTTAATTTTATAGGAGAAAAAAACAAGTCTTGCTTACCTGCTCTGTTGCAGTGGATTTACACAGGGCAGCCTGGATTCTCGTTTTCTATGCTCCTGGCCTCTCCCTCCTGTTGAGTGCCCCCACAGCAAGCAGCTTGCTATGGGGGCACCTGAGCCGAGTCACAGCTCCCGGTGTCTATTCAGACATTGAGCCCTGACCCACCCTCGCCCTCTCTCTCCCCTGATTGGCTAGCTGACTTTGACAACAGTGGCAGCCAATGGTGCCACTGCTGTGTCTCAGCCAATCAGGAGGGAGAATCAGACGACTGAGACACGCATAGATATCGCTAGACAGAGAGGAGGCTCGGGTAAGTATTAGAGGAGGCTGCTGCACACAGAAGGCTTTTTATCTTTTATATAGAATGCATTAAAGCGGAGTTCCGACGAAATTTTAATGATTTTTTAAAATATGGACACTTACCTGTCCAGGGCGCCCGTGATGTCCTCACCCGAAGCCGATCTGTCCCTCGGCTCTCAGGTGGAGGCGCCGCGATCTTCGGTAAGGGAGTCAGGAAGTGAAGCCTTGGGGCTTCACAGCCTGGTTCCTTACTGCGCATGCACGAGTCGTGCTGCGCGTCCTCACTGGTCTTTGCTGTCTTCTGGGACCTGTGTGTCTCCTAGAAGACAGCGGGGGGGGGGGGGGGGGGGAGGACGGAGGAGATCACAATTCTCTCACGATTCTCACGGCGTAACATCATCTTTCACATTAAAACAAAAAAAATTGGGCTAACTTTACTGTTTTGGTTTTTTTTAATTATTATTCATTGAATTGTATTTTTCCCAAAAAATTGAGTTTGAAAGACTGCTGGGCAAATACAGTGTGACATAAAATATTGCAGCAATTGACATTTTATTCCCTCGGGTCTCTGCTAAAATATATATAATGTTTGGGGGTTCCAAGTAATTTTCTAGCAAAAAAATATTGATTTTAACTTAAGAAACAAGTGTCAGAAAAAGATTTATGCCGCGTACACACGGTCGGAATTTCGGCCCGCAAAAGACCGATGAGATTTTTTCGTCCGAAAATGCGACCGTGTGTATGCTCCATTGGTCTTTTGCTGGCGGAATTCCAGCCAGCAAAAGATTGAGAGCATGTTCTCAATTTTTCGGTCGGGAAAAGTTCCTATCTGAAAATGTGATCGTCTGTGGCAATTCTGATGCGCAAAATCCCTACGCATGCTTGGAAACAATTCGATGCATGCTCGGAAGCATTGAACGTCATTTTCTCGGCTCGTCGTAGTGTTGTACGTCACCGTGTTCTTGATGGTCGCAATTTCAGCGAACTTTTGCGTGACCGTGTGTATGCAAGGCAAACTTGAGCGGAATCCCGTCGGAAAAGCCGTCATATCTTTTTCCGACGAGAAAACCGATCGTGTGTACGCGGCATTAGACTTTAAGTGGTTAAACTTCCTGCATTTACACATTGTTTAAAAACTTGGCAGACTGCCTGGATTTTTTTTTCCACACAGAAGTTTTATCCCTTTGATTTAAGAAGGAAGAGTTGGTTACAATGTTTAAGTTAAAAACTTGGCAGACTGCCTAGATGTTTTCTTTTGACAGCTGAGTGAGCAGATAAGTCTCTCCACTTGATATATGAAAGAATCGGCAAACTCTGTAATAGAGATCGTCAGGGGGGTTGAATCGAGAGCACGATTTTTTAACGATTAATTGTGCAGCTCTACTGTACAGGCGATCACAAGAGGCCAATTAAAAAAAATGCATTTCATGATGCATTAAAATGGTTGTTAACTCTGTTACACCACTTGTACCTTGTTATAGGCTTACCTGTAGGTACTGTAACTATCTCTTAAACTTGCACAGTCGGCCGTGGGAACGAAGTGCAGGCGGAACTGCAGGGCATAGTTCTAAGGTAAGTATTTGCCTTGCAGGTGTCGTTCCCCCCCCCCCTCCCTTTAAAGCGTTGGTAAACCGCAGTTGATTGGGGGGGGTCCCCTGCAAGGCAAAGGCATAATGTGCTAGTGTGTATCGCATACTGGCAACATTATGAGAGACTTGCCTTAGAACCAAGCCTTCCAGCGCCGCATTGTCACCACTGAGAGGGCTGACATCTTCCCCCCGGTCTTCCTTTAAGGCTTGCGTCCTCCGGCTACATGAGTGGCCAGAGACGTGATGACATCAATCTCGCACATGACGCAGTAGCCGCCATTAACAGCATGGGCTCTGAAGGTCTGGCACTGTATGCCGGACCTTCAGAGCGCATGCGCCGGTGACGTCACCGGCTGCATGCACTCTGAATATCTCCTATACAGTGCAAGTTTAGGATTTATTCACAGTACCTACAGGTAAGCCTTATGCTTGCAATACACTATACGAAAAAATCTGCCGAAATTGGGTCATTTAGACAGTTCGTTCATCTTTCGACCAGGTTAATGGGTACAAAATCGATAATCGTTGGGACGTTTTTGAGTAGAGAAAACGAAGGACAAGTTTGGAAATTTTCTGCTGAACGAATGATAAATTGAAAGGTTAATTTGTTTCCCGTCCGAACTGTTTGCACTAGGTATATGTAAAAAAAAGAACAAAAATTTGATTCATTTATGTCCACTGAACAATTTATCGGTCATTACATGATGGCACTATCGCTTGCTCTCACAGCCGAATGTTCGTTTTTCAAAAATGGGTTTTGGACGATTTTTCGTATAGTGTATGGCCAGCATCACTATAGGCTTGCCTGTAGGTACAAGTGGTAGAACAGATTTTACTACCACTTTAATGAATACAGATATACTGTACATTCATCTGTGTCTTTTTTTTTTTTTTTTTTATCTTCCTGGAGTTCAGCTTAAAACCTGATCTTGTGACCACTTGTGTGATAGAACCTTTAACCACTTGACAACCATAGGCCTTCATATGACGTCCTCAATTTGCAGTGGTTATACCAGGATGATGCCTGCAGCTATATGCATCATCCTGGTATTAAAATTTGCAGTCAGCGGTTCCCTCTAATGCAGAATTCAGCCACTCTATCACTTTTGCGGGTGGTGGAATGTGGTATCCGTCTCTCCCTTTCCTGGGCTCTGCCGTCTGATCGCAAATGCCTGGGAGCGACGCAACCGGTGGCGACGGCTGCACAGAGAGGCGAACTGACAATGTTCCTCACTCTCTGTGACCCCGGAAGTCAGAAGCGACGAGAATTTTGTTACTTCCGGTTCTGCCTCTCTCCTTTACCTGGCTGTTAGCATCCAGGGAAATAGCCGTTTAGACCAGTCTGTGTCTGATCGGCTGCATTGGAGGCCAGAGGAGAGATTTGGAGTCTAATATACCCCAGATCTCTCCATAAAGAGGACCTGTCACAGCCCATACTATTACAAGGAAAGTTGTTAACCCCTTGTAATGGCAATAAAGTGATCAGTCAAAAAAAAAAAAGTTGGTGTTAAAAAAATAAAAAACAATAATTTAAAGCGCCCCCGTTTCCCCTGTGCAAATGCGACTGCACACGTAGGTCCTGCACGCTGACTCGGTTGAATTGATGATAGGCAACTCCTATCCTCATATTGATTAGTGGTTCCAAATTAATAATATCTACTGCAGTAGGGAACAGACACAAAAGATACGCTCAGCATCTTTCCAAATTACTGTTCTGCTTTATTATGACGCAATTGAAGTTTTTTATGCACATGATTACGTAGGTATCACATTAATATTACAATTGTAGGTTTATGGTAACAAGGGGCGTTACATAGGCAGGCTAATTCTAATCAGGACTCGAAAGAATGTAAACATTTACTGAAAACATTATTAGTGCCGTGTGCACAGTGAGGGCAATGTGCAATACATACAAAATACAATACAATTATATACAGAACTTACAAATTTCCATTACAGTCTCCCCTCTTTTGATCAATATTTTGATCACTAACCATACCTGCTATCACCTTTAACCTGGAACCTCCACATGCTTAGGTGGAGGTAGTCCTGGCCAAAGAGGCAAAAAAAAAACTCCATTGTGGAGAAAATAATAGCTGAGCAACTTTTTCATTACCAAATGACTTTTCATTGTGAAAAACAAATGATTGATAAGACATATTTACAGAGTACTGGCTGTACACTCCTGTGGCCAGAATGGCCTTCTAGCTTAATTGTTGGCATGCTGACTTATCAGCACATGTAAACACAGACAATTCTACATAAAATGGAAGACGTACAAAAGACAAGATATGACTTCAACATGGCTAAACTACTTTTCAAATATATATATATCCCTTACAATTAAAGTAATTTAATCAAAAAGTACCCTAGACTGTGATCACAAGAGGGAAACAAATCAAACACAGAGATTTCTTTAATTAAGTCATTTTTGCAGTGTCTGGTGTGGATCCAGGTGACTTTTCCTTCAAGTTTTGCAAACACTGTACATGAAATAGATGCTGTATTGAGTCTCCAAACATTTCCTTATATATAAATGTCTCTTAACAATCCAAAAGTCACCTGGCTTTAGTTTTAGATCCTTCCAAACTTTTAGGATCTGGAATTAGGGAGAAAACACATAAATGAGTTTGTAAAAAACCTTAAAAGATCATCAACATTCTCTGAGATCCGAATGGAGGACTTCAGCTGCTGAGACAAAATATAAGCAAGTGAGTAACACACTGCCAAACAAAATCTCATAGGGAGAGAGTCCAATATCCCCCTTAGAGGCTTCATAAAATATAAGAAAACATTCAGGCAAAAGTTTTCTAGTTTCTTACTCTACTTTGTCCGCTACATTGTAGACAGTAAGGGGTGTAAAAATAAAACCTCAAAACTTCTAGTAAGGACTCTCCTATAAAAAATGATTTCCTCTGTTACTCTCTGTACTTTCTGCACTCTGTACTTACAAACTACTTCTGATAACACTTTTTACTGTGGCCTTTGCAGTAGCATTTGCCACTGGACATCCAAAAAACATGTCCATACAGACAAAATGCATACTCGTAAGATCCTGACTTGGGCATCTGGATATATCTTTTTTGTAATCTCTGGAAGGGATGTTGAGCTTTTGGTAACACCTTTGGTAACAGGTAAAACAAGAAGTGGTATGTTATAAAAACAACTGTGGAGAACCCTGGCTCTATCCCACGCTCATTTACTAAGGCAGCCATAACTGCTTGTGACTGATGACACGGTCCATGTGTCAAGCTGAAGGGAAAAGAGTGGCTGGCAGACATAAATGATCACCTTTTCCAAAGTTCTGTTTCATAAGAAGTTGCCCCCTGTGGACCACTTGTTCTTCTCGTTCTGGGGTCCTTAAAATTGAATTATTAATCCCAGCTATACTGGGCCAGAACTAGGGTGGAATCTGTGAGTTGCACAGACCCATCAAGTGTCCGGGGCTGTAAATGCAGCATCCTTAGTCGCCTGGTCTGCTTCCATGTGTGAAAGTTAATATGGCTACCTCAGCAAGAAGCTGGAAGGCTGAAAACAGCCAATCAAATTAACTTGGCATGCTTTATTGGTTTACCTGCCGAAGTAAAAACAAACTTCTGGCCCTTCAAATGGAACCAAAAGCTCTCTATATCTCGACTATCTATATAAATATACACTCTTTTTATAGCTCACAGGCTTTGCTAAAACGTGGAGCTCTGCTTCTTGAGCTGGGGAAAAAGGATCCAATGACTTTGAATACAGAGTATCCTTCTGGGTGGTAAACTGCATACCCAAATCTACAAAAAATGTAATATCTGGGTCTTCAGGGAGTGTGTCCTGCACTGGGCTCACAGCAGCTGATTCCTACGTCATCAATTTAACACATGCGTCTTTTCCTTTCTTTTGAATAAATGTACGCATTTTTCATTGTTAGATTTGTACATAAACAAACTCATATTTTAAACCTTTCATTAGACAAACATTTAGTTAGCTGTAAATTTGCTGCACAGAATGTCGGACCATTAAAAATTAAATGTTTGACCAAAACAATATCTAACTTTGTCTAATAGCACCTTTGCATAAAAGCTACAGCTCTGATATATCGGGGTAAACCCTTCATTACTGGGTCCAGCTTCCATAAATATATTACAATTGCTTGTTTTCTATCACACTATTTGTGTAAGAACTCCAGTTTCATGTTTCAAAAGACAACTTTTTCCTGGCAATATTATAATAAATGATAACAATACCCTGTGGTCATGCAGAGATGTCCATAAATCCAAAACTATTCTTCTGCTTATACCACTGTACTTTACAAGAAAAAGGGGCACATCATTTCACAATCCACACATTCTGCTTTGGATTTCAAAAATAAAAATAAATAAAAACAAAAGGACCAATCTGTATGATGGACCAGAAAGCATCAAAAACTATAAAACAACTGGCTGCAGGTGACATCTATCCTAACAGAGTGTGTGGATTTGATGTGATGGGTCTGTTATATTTAAATTTTATTTATTATTACTCTTACATCATGGACCGCACATCAAGTTATTATCAAGAACCTTGAAATGTCATTTTTGTAGAAGAACTTCTTATGTATCCCATCCATCTTGGCTTTGTTAAATATTATGGCAGCTTTATTCAAAATAACAACCTCATCTTAATCTTTTTTTCTCTCAATAAGGGCTTATTGTATAAATGTAAAATTACAAAATTGTTATCTTAATCTAAACTAATCCCATTTTTACAAATTTCCCCAATAACCTGGATTTCATTTCCAACCAAAGGTTGTCTAAACCAGTTTCATTATATCTATATAATTGTTAAACTCATATTAGAAATTAATACTCATTATTACTTAATTTTACTTAATTTCCCTTTTTTAAATGCACTGTTTCCACTATCAAAGGATATTCAATTTGTGTAATACACGGTTAAATGTAACCTTCATTTTACCATGTTTGGAAAACAGATTCAAAATAATTGTGATCACATTGTTTACCATTAGATTCGTTAACCCGGCACATTTTGTTATAAATGTTTTGTCTAAAAAACAGAAATTGGCATGGTGTCCTTCCAGCTTATCACTGACCTCTCATCTCAGCCACATTTCTTTCAGGAGAGCACAAAGGAGGGGGTCACATCTGCGTACATGACACACACAAGCAATAGAACTAAAGGTCCCAGCATTCGCACACACATACAATATCTCTCTAAAATCGCTTACATTTTTCCCATTTGTACACAACACATGCATATCATTCTCTCACTTTCTTTTAACTCTTTAATATTTCCCTGCCTAAATTCTGCTTTCCTTATTTTGTTTAAATAACTTTTATATCTAGCTTCTATGATTCTATGATCAGATGGGGAGCCACAGTGCTCATCCCATCTTCCCTCTCTGACAACATATAAAGTATTCTGTTTTACCTCTCATTTCTCCGTTTCTGACTTTTACTAGTTGTAGTGCCTGATCCCAAATTCATCCCACAACTTAACATGAAAATGTCCCTTTCTGTCTAGTTCTAATGTCACCCTTGATCCATCCTGCTCACATTGATAGCTGTTTCTCTAGCTGTTTACTCTGCACGATTCTTAGTCCCTGTGGACTTTGGTAACCCAGTTACCCATTGTGGATCCCTGTCCACTCTAACCATTAATCTAGGGGCTCAGTATAGGCGGAACCGCACCTTTGGTTCATATATAGCGCTTCTCTTGCGCTGGGCATTTTTGAGGGTCTCTTACCCTTCATTCCCTTACTTAATTCAATGCCCATAATGACTGGCCAGTCTTCTCTCTTCTCTACTTGTGCCTATACCCTCTTGCCTCTAAACTACTTTATCTAGCAGATGTACTACATATACCTGTGAACAGTACTATTCTTCCCTTTCTTATTTATAACACTCCGATGGACAATAGACAGGGACAACATAACATATAACCACCAATCAATACAGTTCGATTAAGGGGAGTAAAATAGGTACCCTTTGTCCCGAAAATGCCTTACCGATCAAGGAAGTCTGATAACTCAAATGTAAGCAAAAGGCTTACCTCAGCCGGCTGATTATCAGAAATTCCCGGATCGTCTCAAGCTCCTCGTTTCGGATACTCAGGGTCACCTGGAATCCCCTCCTGGCTGGCTCGCCATGCATGACTCGGTTGAATTGATGATAGGCAACTCCTATCCTCATATTGATTAGTGGTTCCAAATTAATAATATCTACTGCAGTAGGGAACAGACACAAAAGATACGCTCAGCATCTTTCCAAATTACTGTTCTGCTTTATTATGACGCAATTGAAGTTTTTTATGCACATGATTACGTAGGTATCACATTAATATTACAATTGTAGGTTTATGGTAACAAGGGGCGTTACATAGGCAGGCTAATTCTAATCAGGACTCGAAAGAATGTAAACATTTACTGAAAACATTATTAGTGCCGTGTGCACAGTGAGGGCAATGTGCAATACATACAAAATACAATACAATTATATACAGAACTTACAAATTTCCATTACAACGCATATGTAAAG
The DNA here is from genome assembly GCA_037952835.1 of Lithobates septentrionalis. Classification (NCBI taxonomy): domain Eukaryota; kingdom Metazoa; phylum Chordata; class Amphibia; order Anura; family Ranidae; genus Lithobates; species Lithobates septentrionalis. Next base: position 27,389 of record JBBDGP010000919.1, on the reverse strand, counting down.
AACAATCGCACCACACATGAGGTATCGCCGTGAATGTCAGAGCAATAGTTTAAGCTCCAGACCTCCTGTGTAACTCTAAACTGCTAACTTGTAAAAGCTTTTAAAGCGTTGCCTATGGAGATTTTTTAGGTACTGTTATTTTGGTGCCATTCCACGGGTGGACACAATTTGAAAGCATGACATGTTTGGAATCTATTTATTATAACATCATCTTTTTTTATATTCTGTTCTGTTTTTGTGCATTGAAATCCATGAAAGTGCATTTTTTGCAAAAAATTTGCATTTGAAAAACCGCTGCACAAATATCGTGTGACATAAAAATATACAATGCTCACCATTTTATTCTGTAGGGCCTCTGCTAAAAAATGTATATTATTATGTTTGGGGGTTATAAGACGTTTTCTAGCAAAAAAAAAATCGTTTTTTACATGTAGGAGAGGAATGCCAGAATTAGCCCAGAATGGAAGTGGTAATTTAACATTAAAGGTCCAGCCTATGACTATACAATGAAGGAGAAGCAGCACACTAGTGAGCTCATCTGTCAACTCTCTCCTCCTTTAAGCATGTTCCCTGTTGCCCTATTAAGTGACACAAAAAATATAATATAGTGAAAAACAAGTCGTTGGTGTGAAAACTCAAATCGCATGCTCAACATCCATCACCAATAAGGAAGTGTTCCAATAGTTTAGCCACCACTGTGTATGTTCTGCACTTCCGGGTAGGGGAATGCCACTTCTGCTGTGATTAATCACAGCAGAAGCCGATCAGTGGGTGCCAGCCATTGACTGCTGGCACCCGCTGATCGGTGAGGAGACACACTAGACAGAGCTCTGCATGTGTAAAAAACAATGCAGAGTTCCGTCCTGTCAGCGAGGATGTGCTGGATTTTGTTTCCCTACAAGGTGGCAGGGAAAGCAGCACACGGTGCACACACAAACACTGGTTAGGCACAAATTCAACCCTTTGATCGCCCTAGATGTTTAACTCCTTCCCTGCCAGTGTAATTAGTACAGTGACAGTGCCTATTTTTAGCACTGATCACTGTATTAGTGTCACTAGTTCCCACAAAGTGTCAGTGTCAGATTGTCCACTGTAATATCGCAGTCCTGCTATAAGTCGCTGATCGCCGCCAATACTAGTATAAAAAAATAATTCCAGTATATGTACCATAGTTTGTAGACGCTATACTTTTTGCGCAAACCAATCAATATACTTTTAGACTGTAAGCTCTAATAAGCAGGGCCCTCTGATTTCTCTTGTACCTAATTGTAATGTCTGCCTCCATTTTGTTAAACGCAGAGCAAACTGTTGGTGCTATATAAATCCCGTATAATAATCATAATAACAATGTACGCTTATTGGGATTTTTATTACCAAAAATATGTAGCAGAATACATATTGGCCCAAATTTATGAAGAAATTATTTTTTTTTACATTTTTTTTATATTGGATGTTTTATAGCAGAAAGTAAAACCTATCGTGTTTTTTTGTTTTTTTTTTAAGCGCAAACAATAAAAAACCCAGAGGTGATCAAATGCCACCAAAATAAAGCTCTATTTGTGGGGAAAAAAGAACATACATTTCATTTATGTACATCGTTCCATGACTGCGCATTTGCCGTTTAAAATAACGCAGCGCTGTATAGCAAAAAATGGCCTGGTCATGAAGGGGGGTAAATCTTCCAGAGGTCAAGTGGATAAGAAGGCGATGAAGCCACTGCATCACCATGATAGCCAAGCAACTAGCATTTTCAGAAGGAGGCGTTAACGGGTTTTCATAAAAAGGTTAACTTGGGGACAAAGAGGGATTGTTTTAAGTATGCCACAACAGACTGTCAGGTTATACACACAGACATACTGCATATGCAGGATAAATTAGAAAATTCATTGTTTCCATGGAGACCAGATCGTGACAATATATGAACTGTGTTCATGAACATTAATCTTATTATGTGAACATCAAGTTTTATGTGTTGGTTTTTTTTTTTTTTTACCAAATCAAATTAGAAACCTCCAAATGTAATTTTTAGTAACCTTGATCACTTAAAGTGACCCTGCCATCATAGTAAACATTCTAAAAGAAAGCATAGCTATAAAAGAAGATGTCGATGTGCTCCACTTTGGTGCTGAGATGTCTTCAGATGAAGTCCACACTGAAGCCATCACATCCAGTGGGTTCTCCTTCTGGACTGAATGGCGCTCCTGTGATATTAGAGGGGTGCATGCAGAAGGTTTTTTTATTTTAATGCATTAAGGTAAACAACCTTGTACCTTTAGAACCACTTTAGTGCCTTGAAAGCGGCACATCTTCTATATCACATGACAACGGTCACTTGTCCCAATGGCTCCTGATTAGAAGCCTTAATGGTGACCGCTCGGTCAGTGTGCTGGGAGTGTGCAGAAAGGGCCCTCTCAGCCACCGTGGATGCATATGTGCAGCGGCTGGGTGTTAAAGCCCACCTTACTTGATGTCACATGTATGCCCTACATAGTTGGCAAGTGGTTAAGCAAATTAAGCATGCGTTTGGGTTACCAAGGGAAGAGGGCATCACATAAAAGATAATTGCACTTTAAAGTGGAATTCCAGGGTCTACAGTGAGGGAAAAAAAAGTATTTGATCCCCTGCTGATTTTGTACCTTTGCCCACTGAGAAATGATCAGTCTCTAATTTTAATGGTAGGTTAATTTTAACGGTGAGAAACAGAATAACAAAAAAAATATCCAGAAAAACGCATTTCAAAAAAGTTATTAATTAATTTGCATTTTAATGAGTGAAATAAGTATTTGACCCCTTCGCAAAACATGATTTAGTACTTGGTGGCAAAACCCTTGTTGGCAATCACAGAGGTCAGACGTTTCTTGTAGTTGGCCACCAGGTTTGCATACATCTCAGGAGGGATTTTGTCCCACTCCTCTTTGCAGATCCTCTTCCAAGTCATTAAAGTGTTAATAAACCCAGTAATATGAAAATAGTTTATCTGCCACTATATACCTTTTTTGGATGATCTGTAGTATACCATGGTCATGTGATAAACTGCACAGTTTCTCCAGTGCTGAGAGTTCAGGAGGGAGGAGACTTCCACTTCAGCCTGTATACACGCCCACATGTGTGATGCCAATGTCATGTGACCTTGCTAGTAATTATTCTCTCCAGCATAAAAGACACAACTGAGCATGTGCAGGTTGGCTACCCCGCTGTTAGCTGGCTTTCCCCAGATAGACAGTGCAGGAGGGAAGGAGCTGTCCATAGAGGATAAAACAACCTTTTTACACAATACAGAGGATTAATGCCTTAAGTTCCACAGTGAGTATAACAAGCATGCTATGCTGCATATACAGATGGATTTTACTGCGGGTTTAGTAACACTTTAAGGCTGACATTTGGTAACTCGAACCTTCAGCTCCCTCACATATTTTCTAAGGGGTCTGGAGACTGGCTAGGCCACTCCAGAATCTTAATATGCTTCTTCTTGTTTTGGGTCATTGTCATGCTGGAATACCCATCCACGACCCATTTTCAATGCCCTGGCTGAGGGAAGGAGGTTCTCACCCAAGATTTGATGGTACATGGCCCCGTCCATCGTCCCTTTTGATGCGGTGAAGTTGTCCTGTTCCCTTAGCAGAAAAACGCCCCCCAAAGCATAATGTTTCCACCTCCATGTTTGACCGTGGGGATGGTGTTCTTGGGGTCATAGGCAGCATTCTTCCTCCTCCAAACACGGCAAGTTCAGTTGATTTTGGTCTCGTCTGACCACAACACTTTCATCCAGTTCTCCTCTGAATCATTCAGATGTTGATTAGCAAACTTCAGACGGGTCTGTACATGTGCTTTCTTGAGCAGGGGGACCTTGCGAGCGGTGCAGGATTTCAGTCCTTCACGGCATTGTGTGTTACCAATTGTTTTCTTGGTGACTTTGGTCCCAGCTGCCTTGAGATCATTGACAAGATTCTCCCTTGTAGTTCTGAGCTGATTCCTCGCCGTTCTCATGATCATTGAATCTCCACGAGGTGAGATCTTGCATGGAGCCCCAGACTGAGAGATTGACAGATAATTTTGTGTTTCTTCCATTTGCAAATAATCGCACCAACTGTCACCCTCTCACCAAGCTGCTTGGCGATGGTCTTGTGGCCCCATTCCAGCCTTGTGTAGATCTACAATCTTGTCCCTGACATCCTTGGACAGCTCTTTGGTCTTGACCATGGTGGAGAGATTGGAATCTGAATGCTTCTGTGGACAGGTGTCTTTTATACAGGTAACAAGCTGAGATTAGAAGCACTCCCTTTAGAGCCCATTCACACAGGGACGACTTGTCAGGCGACCTAGTCGCCTGACAAGTCGCCTCCCGTTTTGTACAATGGAACCGTTCTAATTGGAGCGACGCAAGTCGCTCCGACTTAGAAAAAGGTTCCTGTATGACTTTGGGGGCGACTTGGGGCTTATTTCACTTATTAAAATGCAAATCGATTTATAACTTTTTTGAAATGCGTTTTTATGAATATTTTGTTCTGTCTCTCTCTTAAAATAAACCTACCATTAAAATTATAGACTGATCATTTCTTTGTCAGTGTGCAAACATACAAAATCAGCAGGGATCAAATATTATCATTTTGAATGGGCTCAAATCGGACCAAAAGTGCAGGCACCTGAACCTGAGCGCATGGTCATTTTGTACAATGTAATCTGGTGCAGGCAAACCGCAGTGCGTTTTCAATGCGTTTGGGGTGTCGTTAACTTTGCTTTGACACCCGCAGCAGATCTGAAATACATATGTAAAAACGCATATGTGTGAACCTGGGCTAATAGTAATTCTTTTTAAAGGAGTTGTAAAGTCTCAGTGTTTTTCACCTTAATGTATTCTGTGCATTGAGGTGAAGAACCTTCCGTGCTGCAGGAGCCCCCCTTTTACTTATCTGAATCCAATTTTCCAGTGAGAACGAGCACAGCAGCTCCAGCCTCTGTCTCGAGTCCTCATTGGACCATTGCCTCCCGCTGCTGTCAATCAAATCCAGTGACATGGGAGCTGGAGGGCGGAGCCGAGTCCTGCTGTCTGTGTCAATGGACGCAGCAGCAGGACTCGGGAGCGTGCCCGCTTGAGTGTCCCCCATGGTTTTCGTGGGGACACTTGAGAAGAGGAGGAGCTAGGAGCGCCGCTAAGGGACCCCAGAAGAGGAGGATCGGCGCCGCTCTGTGCAAAATCCTTGCACAGAGGAGGCAAGTATATTACAAAAAAAAAATGAACCTTTAGTATCACTTTAACTATTATTTATTCACCACTTGCCGACCGCCTAACGCAGATATACTGCGGCAGAATGGCACGGGCAGGCAGAATCACGTACCCATACGTGATCTGCCTCCCGCGGGCAGGGGGTCCGATCGGACCCCCCCCCCCCGGTGCCAGCGGCGGTCGGCATTTGTCTGGGAGCGTTGAGAGGCGAGGGGGAGGCCATCCGATCGTGGCCCCCCCCTCGCGATCGCTCCCAGCCAATGGGAATCCTCCCCTGCCTGTGTGTAGTACACACAGGCAGAGGATGTGATGTCATCTCTTCTCGGCTCGGCAGTTTCCGTTCCGGCGCCGAGGAGAGAAGACATGTGAGTGCACAACACACACACACACACACAGTAGAACATGCCAGGCACACTTTACACCCCCGACCCCCCCCCCCCCCCCGATCGCCCCCCCCCAATCACCCCTCCCCCCTCTCTGTCACACTGACACCAAGCAGTATTTTTTATTTTTATTTTTTTCTGATTACTGCATGGTGTCAGTTTGTGACAGTTAGAAGTGGTAGGGCAGTGAGTATTAGCCCCCTGTAGGTCTAGGATAACCCCCTAATAAAGTTTTAACCCCTTGATCACCCCCTGTCACCAGTGTCACTAAGCGATCATTTTTCTGATCGCTGTATTTGTGTCACTGGTGACGCTAGTTAGGGAGGTAAATATTTAGGTTTGCCGTCAGCGTTGTATAGCGACAGGGACCCCCATATACTATCTAATAAAGGTTTTAACCCCTTGATTGCCCCCTAGTTAACCCTTTCACCACTGATCACCGTATAACCATTACGGTTGATGCTGGTTAGTTCGTTTATTTTTTATAGTGTCAGGGCACCCGCCGTTTATTACCGAATAAAGGTTTAGCCCCCTGATCGCCCGGCGGTGATATGCGTCGCCCCAGGCAGAGTCAGATTAGCGCCAGTATCGCTAACACCCACGCACGCAGCATACGCCTCCCTTAGTGGCATAGTATCTGAACGGATCAATATCTGATCCGATCAGATCTATACTAACGTCCCCAGCAGTTTAGGGTTCCCAAAAACGCAGTGTTAGCGGGATCAGCCCAGATACCTACTAGCACCTGCGTTTTTCCCCTCCGCCCGGAGCGGCCCAGCCCACCCAAGTGCAGTATCGATCGATCACTGTCACTTACAAAACACTAAACGCATAACTGCATCGTTCGCAGAGTCAGGCCTGATCCCTGCGATCGCTAACAGTTTTCTTGGTAGCGTTTTGGTGAACTGGCAAGCACCAGCCCCAGGCAGCGTCAGGTTAGCGCCAGTACCGCTAGCACCGCTTCTGCAGCGCCCGTACATCCCCCATTCACATCCCCAACCAAATGCAGTCGGCTGCATGAGAGGCATTTTCTTTATGTCCTCCCGAGTACCCCTACCCAACGAACCCCCCCCCAAAAGATGTCGTGTCTGCAGCAAGCGCGGATATAGGCGTGACACCCGCTATTATTGTCCCTCCTGTCCTGACAATCCTGGTCTTTGCATTGGTGAATGTTTTGAACGCTACCATTCACTAGTTGAGTATTGGCGTAGGGTACAGCATTGCACAGACTAGGCGCACTTTCACAGGGTCTCTCAAGATGCCATCGCATTTTGAGAGACCCGAACCTGGAACCGGTTACAGTTATAAAAGTTACAGTCACAAAAAAAAAGTGTAAAAAAACAAAAAAAAACGCATACAAAAAAAAAAAAATATATAGTTGTCGTTTTATTGTTCTCTCTCTCTCTATTCTCTCTCTATTGTTCTGCTCTTTTTTTACTGTATTCTAATCTGCAATGTTTTATTGTTATTATGTTTTATCATGTTTGCTTTTCAGGTATGCAATTTTTTATACTTTACCGTTTACTGTGCTTTATTGTTAACCATTTTTTGTCTTCAGGTACGCAATTCACAACTTTGAATGGTTATACCAGAATGATGCCTGCAGGTTTAGGTATCATCTCGGTATCATTCTTTTCAGCCAGCGGTCGGCTTTCATGTAAAAGCAATCCTAGCGGCTAATTAGCCTCTAGACTGCTTTTACAAGCAGTGGGAGGGAATGCCCCCCCCCCCCCCACACCGTCTTCCGTGTTTTTCTCTGGCTCTCCTGTCTCAACAGGGAACCTGAGAATGCAGCCGGTGATTCAGCCAGCTGACCATAGAGCTGATCAGAGACCAGAGTGGCTCCAAACATCTCTATGGCCTAAGAAACCGGAAGCTACGAGCATTTTATGACTTAGATTTCGCCGGATGTAAACAGGGCCATTGGGAAATTGGGAAAGCATTTTATCACACCGATCTTGGTGTGGTCAGATGCTTTGAGGGCAGAGGAGAAATCTAGGGTCTACTAGACCCCAATTTTTTCAAAAAAAGAGTACCTGTCACTACCTATTGCTATGATAGGGGATATTTACATTCCCTGAGATAACAATAAAAATGATTTAAAAAAAAAATATGAAAGGAACAGTTTAAAAATAAGATAAAAAAGCAAAAAAATAGTAAAGAAAAAAAAAAAAAAAAGCACCCTTGTCCCCCCTGCTCTCGCGCTAAGGCGAACGCAAGCGTTGGTCTGGCGTCAAATGTAAACAGCAATTGCACCATGCATGTGAGGTATCACCGCGAAGGTCAGATCGAGGGCAGTAATTTTAGCAGTAGACCTCCTCTGTAAATCTAAAGTGGTAACCTGTAAAGGCTTTTAAAGGCTTTTAAAAATGTATTTAGTTTGTCGCCACTGCACGTTTGTGCGCAATTTTAAAGCATGTCATGTTTGGTATCCATGTACTCGGCCTAAGATCATCTTTTTTATTTCATCAAACATTTGGGCAATATAGTGTGTTTTAGTGCATTAAAATTTAAAAAAGTGTGTTTTTTCCCCAAAAAATGCGTTTGAAAAATCGCTGCGCAAATACTGTGTGAAAAAAAAAAATGAAACACCCACCATTTTAATCTGTAGGGCATTTGCTTTAAAAAAAATATATAATGTGTGGGGGTTCAAAGTAATTTTCTTGCAAAAAAAAATAATTTTTTCATGTAATCAAAAAGTGTCAGAAAGGGCTTTGTCTTCAAGTGGTTAGAAGAGTGGGTGATGTGTGACATAAGCTTCTAAATGTTGTGCATAAAATGCCAGAACAGTTCAAAACCCCCCCAAATGACCCCATTTTGCAAAGTAGACACCCCAAGCTATTTGCTGAGAGGCATGTCGAGTCCATGGAATATTTTATATTGTGACACAAGTTGCGGGAAAGAGACAATTTTTTTTTTTTTTTGCACAAAGTTGTCACTAAATGATATATTGCTCAAACATGCCATGGGAATATGTGAAATTACACCCCAAAATACATTCTGCTGCTTCTCCTGAGTACGGGGATACCACATGTGTGAGACTTTTTGGGAGCCTAGCCGCGTACAGGACCCCGAAAACCAGGCACCGCCTTCAGGCTTTCTAAGGCCGTAAATTTTTGATTTCACTCTTCACTGCCTATCACCGTTTCGGACGCCATGGAATGCCCAGGTGGCAAACCCCCCCCCCCCCCAAATGACCCCATTTTGGAAAGTAGACATCCCAAGCTATTTGCTGAGAGGTATAGTGAGTATTTTGCAGATCTCACTTTTTGTCACAAAGTTTTGAAAATTGAAAAAAGAAAAAAAAAAATTTTTCTTGTCTTTCTTTATTTTCAAAAACAAATGAGAGCTGCAAAATACTCACCATGCCTCTCAGCAAATAGCTTGGGGTGTCTACTTTCCAAAATGGGGTCATTTGGGGGGGGGGGTTTGTGCCACCTGGGCATTCCATGGCCTCCGAAACTGTGATAGGCAGTGAAGAGTGAAATCAAAAATTTACACCCTTAGAAATCCTGAAGGCGGTGATTGGTTTTCAGGGCCCCGTACGCAGCTAGGCTCCCAAAAAGTCCCACACATGTGGTACAGTATCCCCGTACTCAGGAGAAGTAGCTAAATGTATTTTGGGGTGCAATTCCACATATGCCCATGGCCTGTGTGAGCAATATATCATTTAGTGACAACTTTTTGTAATTTTTTTTTTTTTGTCATTATTCAATCACTTGGGACAAAAAAAATGAATATTCAATGGGCTCAACATGCCTCTCAGTAATTTCCTTGGGGTGTCTACTTTCCAAAATGGGGTCATTTGTGGGGGTTTTGTACTGCCCTGCCATTTTAGCACCTCAAGAAACGACAGTCATAAATTAAAGGCTGTGTAAATTCCAGAAAATGTACCCTAGTTTGTAGGCGCTATAACTTTTGCGCAAACCAATAAATATACACTTATTGACATTTTTTTTTTACTAAAGACATGTGGCCGAATACATTTTGGCCTAAATGTATGACTAAAATTGAGTTTATTGGATTTTTTTTAGAACAAAAAGTAGAAAATATAATTTTTTTTCAAAATTTTCGGTCTTCTTCCGTGTATAGCGCAAAAAATGAAAACGGCAGAGGTGATCAAATACCATCAAAAGAAAGCTCTATTTGTGGGAAGAAAAGGCCGCAAATTTCGTTTGGGTACAGTATTGCATGACCGCGCAATTAGCAGTTTTTTTTTTTTTTTTATCCACTTCAGCGAAAGTTTTCCAAGAGACATTATTTCAACTTTATGTGTCAAACTTTATCTCTTCTCCTTTTTCACATCATTGTGGATTGTTTCCGTCACATCTTTATTATTTTTCCCTTCTAGGATATTCTTAAATATTTTTAAAAACCGGCGACAAAACGCCTTCTATAATTATAAACCCTATTATTATCTTAGTCTCTCTCAGTCCCTCTTATTTCCCCCCGCCCCCCTCCCCCTCGTCCCCCCCCCCCCTCCCCCTCCCCTGTGTCTGGTCCGTTCCTTTATGTTATTTGTTTATCCACTTGGCTCTGCACCTGTTCTTTCTTTTATCCTATCTAAATAAATATCCGAGACTTTGTAGTTTTTCCAACTTTCCCATCTACTATTATCCCCTTTCTCTCCTCCTTCCATTTTGTAGTGATAATCTATTTCCTTTAGCCAGTTTCTAATGTCTGGTTTTCCACTTTTTAGCCAATTCTTGGGAATTAAGGCCTTGGCCGCATTCAGGAGGTTAGGTATTATTGATTTTCTATATTGCTTCTTAGGTTTATTGTAGATATGGAAGAGGCAAGTCCAAATATTTTGTTCTATTTCTTCTCCAGTTATTTCCTTTATGTTATTTAACACTTCCTTCCAGTACTCCATTATTATTGGGCATTCCCACCATATGTGTGTGATCGTTGCTATTTGGCCACATTTTCTCCAACACAAGGAGGTTCTATCTTGATGGAATCTGTGTATTCTTACTGGGGTCATATACCATCTTGATACTAGTTTATAATTCATTTCTATGGTCTTCATGTCCCAAGCCTTATTATATCCCATTTCTATCATTTTTTCCACTTTTTGGTTATCAATTTTTAAATTCATTTCTTTTTCCCATTGATTTATATATTCTGGTCTTTCTTGTGCTTCCAAATCTGTCAGTATACTATAAATTTTTGATGTTCCGTTTTTTAATGGTGTTTCATTGCTACATAGCTTTTCCAGTGCAGTTAATTTTGTTTCATCTCTCAGTGGGTGTGGTATTGTGCTTACTAGGTGCCTTATTTGAGTATAATTCCATTCATTCATCTTCCATCCATTCCTTTCCTCTATTTCTACTCGTGTTCTTATTTTGCCATTTCTAGTGATATCTTTCAGTCGTGGGTTACTTATTCCTTGGATTTCAAATATTTCCCTCCCAGGGGTGAAGAGATTCGATCCTGTGAGTGCTAATAGTGGTGAATTATATTTCCATTCATTCTTTAAGTGAATGGTGTCCCAAATTTTAAATACATTTTTTGTTATTTCGTGCGTGTCGGTGTCCAATATTCTGTATTTCCGTGGAATCCAAATATTCTTATGTAGTGTGGCTCCACTTATTGTGTTTTCCATTTCCACCCATTTTTTTTTCATTTTTCTCATTTGTCCACTCTAACATTCGTGTTAAAACTATGGCTTTATAGTACCTACTTATATCTGGGACGGCAAGACCCCCATGCTCCTTTTTCCTTGTGATCAGCGTGTATTTAATTCTTCGTTTTTTATTAAGCCATATGTATTTTAGCAGGATTGTCTTAATTATTTTAAAAAAGCTCTGCGGGATTTTTACTGGTAACATCTGTAATCTGTAGTTTATTTTAGGTAATATCGTCATCTTAAACATATTTATTCTTCCAATCCATGAAAGTGGCTGTATTCTTAACTTTTTCATTTCTTCTTTGACCTCATTGATCAGTGGAATAAAGGTTGCCTGATAAATTTTTTCGACTCTAGGAGTTATTTTAATTCCAAGGTAATTTAGTTCTTTACATGAATATATGACTCAGAGGGTTAGCCGTGTCATTGCCAGCATCCCTTGTAATTTTTAGAACTAGATGTGTACCTCAAAATGGGATTTTAAGGGCAATGCAGAAATTGGCAGTGTTGAATTATAATTAAAAAGAAGTTTATTGATACAAAAACGAATAGGATATACATGAACATACACATTATTCTATAGTTAAGAATAATTATAAAAACATCAGATATATGGAAACATATGATGCATCCTACTGCTAGTTACAAGTACCACCCCCGATAGGTGTGATGGCGTCCTGATAGCAGATTTCCAACGCGTTTCAACTTATTGTAAGGATAAAGTCTTCCTCAGGGAGGGACTGCATCACATTCTAAAATTTTAAGTAACAGCATGATTATTGGTATATACTTAAATATTTGTTTGTTACCTATATCTACAGAAATCGCATTACAGCAAAAAAGTATTATATGCGACTTACATTTGCGACTACAGAAATCGCATTACAACAGAAAAGTATTATATGCGACTTACATTTGCATTTAACTGTGAAAAAATCGCTTTCCCAGTGCTGGCAGGGGTCCTAAGAAATATATTATATGCGACTTACATTTGCGACTACAGAAATCGCATTACAACAGAAAAGTATTATATGCGACTTACATTTGCATTTAACTGTGAAAAAATCGCTTTCCCAGTGCTGGCAGGGGTCCTAACACATGGTTGTCAATGCTGCTCAAATATCCTCTACGGGATGGCCTGGTGTATTGTGAAGAAACCAGTATTTGGCAGTCGTGATAATTAAACAACTGAAAAACATGAAGGTATAAGGGAAATGCTAAGAATTTGAACATCAAAACGGTCAAAGAATGGAAATAATGGTGATTCGTAGGGGAAATAAGGTTCCCCAGGGTCATCATAGAGTAAAAGAGATCAAATACCTTAATTTGATTGTATCAGGTGTATTGTTCCAAGTGGCAGGGAGCTCTGGTCCTGAAGTACCTCTCTGTAACAAAGCCAGTTGTGAAATGCTGCCTGTGGCTTTGTTACAGAGAGGTACTTCAGGACCAGAGCTCCCTGCCACTTGGAACAATACACCTGATACAATCAAATTAAGGTATTTGATCTCTTTTACTCTATGATGACCCTGGGGAACCTTATTTCCCCTACGAATCACCATTATTTCCATTCTTTGACCGTTTTGATGTTCAAATTCTTAGCATTTCCCTTATACCTTCATGTTTTTCAGTTGTTTAATTATCACGACTGCCAAATACTGGTTTCTTCACAATACACCAGGCCATCCCGTAGAGGATATTTGAGCAGCATTGACAACCATGTGTTAGGACCCCTGCCAGCACTGGGAAAGTGATTTTTTCACAGTTAAATGCAAATGTAAGTCGCATATAATACTTTTCTGTTGTAATGCGATTTCTGTAGTCGCAAATGTAAGTCGCATATAATATATTTCTTAGGACCCCTGCCAGCACTGGGAAAGCGATTTTTCACAGTTAAATGCAAATGTAAGTCGCATATAATACTTTTCTGTTGTAATGCGATTTCTGTAGTCGCAAATGTAAGTCGCATATAATACTTTTTTGCTGTAATGCGATTTCTGTAGATATAGGTAACAAACAAATATTTAAGTATATACCAATAATCATGCTGTTACTTAAAATTTTAGAATGTGATGCAGTCCCTCCCTGAGGAAGACTTTATCCTTACAATAAGTTGAAACGCGTTGGAAATCTGCTATCAGGACGCCATCACACCTATCGGGGGTGGTACTTGTAACTAGCAGTAGGATGCATCATATGTTTCCATATATCTGATGTTTTTATAATTATTCTTAACTATAGAATAATGTGTATGTTCATGTATATCCTATTCGTTTTTGTATCAATAAACTTCTTTTTAATTATAATTCAACACTGCCAATTTCTGCATTGCCCTTAAAATCCCATTTTGAGGTACACATCTAGTTCAGGTAATTTAGTTCTTTTACCCAAGTGAATGGGAATTCTTTTTGTAAAAACTGAACTTCCTTTTTCTCTAGACCTATGTTTAATATTTCCGTTTTTATTGGATTAATTTTGAAGTTTGACAGTTCTCCGTATTTTTTAATTTCTTTCAGTATGTTTGGGAGTGACACTCTTGGGTTGGATACGTACATCAAGATGTCGTCCGCGTAGGCAGCGATCTTATGCTCTTTTCCTCCTAGTTTCGCTCCTTCTACCTCTTTGTTATTGCGGAGTGTTGCTAATAGTGGTTCTAAAGCCAATACATATAATAGTGGAGACAGTGGACAGCCTTGCCGTGTTCCATTCTGCATCTTAATTTTTGGAGAGAGTCTACCGTTTACTTTTACGACTGCTGTCGGGCCATTATACAAATTTGTTATCCACTTCATCATTTTTGTCCCAATACCCAAGTGCCGCAATGTATCCATCATGAAACCCCAGTCTACCCTGTCAAATGCTTTTTCTGCATCCAATGACAGGAATAGAACTGGAGTCTCATTCTGCACCTTCTTGTGCAACATCAATAATGATTTTAGGCTGTTGTCCCGCCCCTCTCTCCCCGGGACAAAACCAGTTTGGTCCGGGTTGATCCACAGTGGGATTAGTTTTTTTATCCTAGTGGCCAGGATCTTGGAGTACAGCTTCGTATCAGCGTTCAATAGGGCTATTGGCCTGTAGCTTGAGCAGTTAACTTTGTCTTTCCCTTCTTTTGGTAGTATTGTAATATGAGCTAATAACGATTCACTTCTTATTTCTTCATCTTCCCCTAAGGAATTCATATATTCTAATAGTTTTGGAGTCAGCTGTTCTTAAAATTTTTTATAGTATTTGACCGTAAACCCATCTGGTCCTGGGCTTTTTCCTACGGGAGTTTCCTTTAATGCCAGTTTTACCTCTTCATGCGTAATATTTTTTTCCCAATTCTTCTAGTTGGTCTATTTTTAGTTTTGGTAAGTTTGCTTTTTTTAAATATTCTTGTATCTTCTTTGTTCTTGTATTCGCTTCTTTCCAACTTTCCTGTCCTTTTATTGCATAAAGGGAGCTGAAGTATTTTTGAAATGTTATCGCTATATCTGTAGTTTTATTTACCACTTCTCCTTTTTCATTTTTGATCTTCTCAATGTAATTCAAAGACTTCTTTTTTTTTTACCAGATTTGCTAGGTATTTTCCTGGTTTATTACCCCATTTATATTTTTCTTGTACTACTCTGTTGTAGTCCTTCCTTTCTTCTTGTTCCATCCAGTCTTTTAATTGCTCTCTCTTTTGAGATAGTAGGCCGAAGATTTTGTTGTTTACTTGATTTTTGTGTTTTCGTTCCAATTCATAAATTTCTTTAATTATTTGTTGCATGTTTGTTTTCCTTTCCTGTTTTTTTCTTGCCCCTATAGCTATTAACTTGCCCCTAATAACAGATTTATGCGCCTCCCATATTGTTGCTTTCGATACCTCCTGGTGTATCGTTTTCTTCAAAATATCTTTTAATTTCTTCTATGATGCTTTTTTCGGTCTCACTGTCTTCTAATAAAGTTTCGTTGATTCTCCATGGACCCCTTTCAAGGACTTCTCCTTTTATTTTCATTCTCAAGATTACTGGGCTGTGATCTGAGGCGGTTATTATGCCTATTTTTGTTTCTTCTATTTCTTCCAAGTTTCTATGTTCGACCATGATGTAATCCAATCTGGAGTAAATTTTGTGTACTGTTGAGTAGAATGTGTAGTCCTTTGTGCTGGGGTGCTGAATTCTCCAAGGGTCTATTAGTTGCTGTTTATATCAGGGCTTGACAAATTTGCTTGGAATCTAGGAGCCAGCTAAAAAAGTTAGGAGCCAGGTTTTTTTTTTTTTTTTTTAAACGACCGACAGCTTTATTTTTAATATAAAAATTAACCAATCTTAAATTTACACAGAGACGACTAGAACGAATGTGACTGCTTTTATTTCCTGCCATGCAGGGACATAAGACCACCATATCCCCGCTAAGGATCCAA
The DNA here is from genome assembly GCA_037952835.1 of Lithobates septentrionalis. Taxonomy (NCBI): domain Eukaryota; kingdom Metazoa; phylum Chordata; class Amphibia; order Anura; family Ranidae; genus Lithobates; species Lithobates septentrionalis. The sequence continues at coordinate 11,766 of JBBDGP010000919.1, read as the reverse complement.
TCAGGTCCGCCTGAAAAACTGACAGGCGAACCTGATCAGACAGCCCGTGTGAAAGGGGCCAAGCAGGGAGATGACAAATAATAAATTCATTTTAATTAACCACTTCCTTCCCGCAGGACGACTATATACGTCCTGTCTTTGAAGAGAAATACCGTTGTTATGGTAGCAGCTAGCTACCATAACCCCGGTATCTTCTTCAAGAGCCGGCGGTTCTCTATCAGATAAAAGTGGTCTCTGCAGCAGATTCGCAGCGAGATCACTTTTATCGGCGGCGGGAGAGGGCCACCTCTACCGCCACGCTCTGGTGCCCTTCACCGCTTACCGTGGCTGTCGGTAACGGCGGAGGCGATCCGGATCTGTCCCTGGCCTGACATGGAGACGAGTGAGAGGAAGATGGCCCCCCCGCCCATTCCCAAGTCATTGCAGGGCGGAAGCGACATCAAATCTTCACTTCCACCCATAGCTCGTAAAAGGGACATTTTATTTATTTTTTTTTCAAATGACAATTTTTTTTTTTTTTTTTAATGCATTTTAGTGTAAATATGAGATCTGAGGTCTTTTTGACCCCAGATCTCACATTTAAGAGGTCCTATCATGCTTTTTTTCTATTACAAGGGATTTTTACATTCCTTGTAATAGGAATAAAAGTGACTTTTTTTTTTAAAAGAACAGTGAAAAAATAAAAGTTCAAATAAATAAGAAAATGTTTTTTTTTTTAAATGTGCCCCATCCCTTGTAATAGAAATAAAAGTGACACAATTTTTTTTTTTTTTTTTTTTTAAACAAACAGTGTAAAAATAAAAAATACAAAGTAAAATATATAAGAAAAAAAATATTTTTTTTTAAACGCGCCCCTTCCCGCCGAGCTCGCTTGCAGAAGCAAACGCATATGTGAGTAGCTCCCGCATATGAAAGCGGTGTTCAAACCACACGTGAGGTATCGCCACGATCGTTAGAGCGAGAGAAATAATTCTAGTCCTAGACCTCCTCTGTAACTTAAAACATGCAGCCTGTAGAATTTTTTAAACTTCGCCTATGGAGATTTTAAAGGGTAAAAGTTTGTCGCCATTCCACGAGCGGACGAAATTTTGAAGCGTGACATGTTGGGAATCAATTTACTCGGCGTAACATTATCTTTCACAATATAAAAAAAATTGGGCTAACTTTATGGTTTTCTTATTTTTTAATTAAAAAAAATTATTTTTTCCCAAAAAAGTGCGCTTGTAAGTCCGCTGCGCAAATACGGTGTGACAGAAAGTATTGCAATGACCGCCATTTTATTCTCTAGGGTGTTAGAATATATAATGTTTGGGGGTTCTAAGTAAAGGGAAGGAGATGAGCGGGCAGTGAAAACAGGTAGGGAAAGCTCCATTAGCATTGATGGATGTCTTGTCATACCAACGGCCACCACCAGAGGGCGCCTGATTGCAGAAGGAACCATAGGACTGCAGTAGGCCGCAAAGCCGCGGCCTCAATTACCGGCGCGGCCCATCGCGATCGCGCCGGGAGGGGGGGGGGTGTCGAACGGACACAGGATACCCCAGCTGTGCCGCCCCAGGCGCCAGGTCGCTAATTCTAGTCGCAAATGCGACCTGGCGCCCGGGGTTTGTCGAACCCTGGTTTATATAATGTTCTTTTAAATTTCTTTAGTTGATTTACCTCTTTGTCCCTTGCTCTTGAGGTACTGTCCATTTTATTATCCATGCTAAAGTTGAAGTCTCCAGCTAGTATTAATTTTCCTTGCTTGAATTCCATTAGTATTTTAATTATATCTATCAAATATTTTTTAGGGTTCTTATTAGGACAGTAGACATTGGCCAATGTATATTTTACCCCGTGTATAGTTCCTGTAATAAAAAGATATCGACCCTCCGGGTCTATTTTCCTTTGATTTATTAGAAAACGTACATTTTTCCCTATACCGATGGCTACTCCTTTGGCCCTTCTTATTGGCGAGTCTCCTTGATACCATGTTGGTATGTTTCTTGAATAAATTTTGGCACTTGAATTTTGGGTTATATGCGTCTCCTGTAGGAAAATTATTTCTGCTTTACTTTTTTCTAGTTCTCGGAGGATGATGTTTCTCTTCCCTGGGGAATTTAGTCCTCGGACATTGTAAGAGATTATTTTTATGCTGTTTACGTTTTCCATTCTTGTGCCTTTTCTTCCCCGCCCGTCCTCCGGCCCTCCCCCCCACGCGGTCCCCCTAGGAGACCGGATGGAGGGGACACCCAGCGGACGCACGGGGTCTCCTCATCTCTTGTCTCAGAATAGGTGTGCCTATGTAACCACTCATGTGACTCAGACCTCTCCCTCCCTCCCCCTCCCCTCCCACCTCCCACCTTCCCCCTCCCTTTTTTCTGATATGGGTTTTTTACCCCCATATTCTCTAGAGCTGAGAGCGTTTTACTTTGTTTTGTGGGGCACGCTCTGCCCCCTCTGCTCTATTTATTGTGAGGCGGAGCTCTGTAAGACACCCTATTCCCCCCCTGCCTAAGCACTAATAGGGCGACCCCCTGTCCACTCCGTGAGTCCCTGTCTCCCTCTCCCTGCGTTTTTGTTGTGTTTTACCAATCCTTTCACTTTCCTTTTTTCCCATCCCATCAACCCCAGCCCCCCCCCCCCTTTCCACTCTAAGGCCCCTTGCACCGTTGTGTGGTATTTTCTCAAATATTAATTTCCTCGAGAGTCCACATCTTGATGTCTGATCCTTGAATTTACTTGCCACTGTAGGTCATCTCTTGCCGTTATTCGCTCCTGACTATTTGCGTATTTTTCCAGTTCTGGGGAGGGATTTCTAGTTTGTTGCAAAAGTCCGGAATCTCCTCCACATGTCTTAGCCTCGCACTTATTCCGTTTTTCCTTACTATTAGACATGCTGGAAAACCCCAGTGTATTGAATTTCTTGCTCCCGGTGGATTTCTAATAATGGCTTTAGTATCCGTCGTCTTTTCAACGTTTCTTGAGATAAGTCTTGAAATATTTGTAATTTACCTCCCGCAAACTCTATTTGTGTTTTCCTCTTTAGGTTTATCCAGATCAGTTTTTTTTTCTTCCCATTTTTCGAAGCGTACGATTACATCTCTAGGTGTTTCCCTTGCGAACCTTTTGATGTTTTTTTACTCGAAAGACACTTTCTATTCCTATTGTGTTAGTTGTTTCCTTTCCCAAGATTTGGTTGAAGAGATTGTTCATTTTTTCTATTAGATTTTCTGCTTGTTCTGTTTCCGGTAACCCACGTATTCTCAAGTTTTCTTTTTATCTCTATTTCTTGCTCTTCTATTTTATATGATTGTTCCTGTTGTTCCCGTTTTAATTTCTTTATTTCGTCTTCTAGTTCCTTTATGTTTTTTTGATGTAGGTCTACTTTGATCTCTACTTCTTCCACTCTGTTTAACATATATCCCATATCTTTATGGAGTGTTGACATCTCTGCTTTTAGGGAATTCTCTAGTGCCGCGAACATTTTTTCCATATCCTGTTTTGTTGGCAACTGTGGCCCTTGTTGTCCTTCCTCCTTTCCTCTGTCTTCCTCTCCCATTTCTGGCTCCATTCTGGGTTCTGAGAGGTGGCTGGTTTCTGTTTGTACTTTATACTGGCCTTTTTTATCCTTGTTGTCCTTCTCTTTTGTATCTATTTGTCTGCCCTTTGAACCCACTTGTTTCTCTCCTTCTCCGATTCCTTGCTGTATATACCTGTTCATAGGGCCTGGACTTGGGCCTAGGCTGGTCCTAGGTGATTTCGGTATTGCTCCCGCACTTCTTGTTGTTTTCCCCTTCATGTTTGTTTCTATGGCTGGATTTATAAGATCTTCAAAGCTGCCTTCCAGAATACCCCTTGATTGGGGTCTCTTAATGATGAAAAAATCTCCCAGCCTTTTTAAATTGACTTATTTTTACTAATATTTCTTTTATTCCGTTCTCATACCCGGCATCCTCCCCCCAATCCAATAATAGAAATAATTAATGAGATATGAGTAGTCCCCGTTTTCCAGAAGTTATGTTACTACCTTAAGTACATTAAGCATTCCTTGGTGCTGTTCAATTGTTTAAGCGTTCTTAAGCTGAAAAAAAAAAGGCGCTCAAAAACGCTATTGCAAAAATGCTGAAAAAAGCTGGAAAATTTAAAAAAAAAAAAAAAGTCACTGCAAAGACACCGGCGTCTTCACAGCGCTTTTCCAGCAGCCCGTGTGCATGGGGGCCCAGGTGCTCAGCAAAATAATTCAAATGTTTTAGCGATATAATGCAATTAGCAGTTAAAGCGACGCAGTGCCAAATTGTAAAAAGTGCTCTGGTCAGGAAGGGGGTAAATCCTTCCGGTGCTGAAGTGGTTAAAGGAGTGATTTCCCTCATCAGTTTGTTGATTTTGATGCATGTCCAAAGCTGTAAGGCTCTGTTCAAATGTATGCGAATTGGATGTGTTTTGAACTGTGAATTAAAACGACTTTTCTGTGGAGCCGGTTCACATATATGCGGTGAAGCGGCTGTACGAATTTGCTAGACATGCACTACCGAAAAATTTGTTTATTTTCATTTCATGTTTGTTTTTTCGTTTATCGTATCATTCGTTATGATCGGTATTCGTTACTTACGATCATTCGTTATTCCTTACGTTTACTAACAGTTGCTTTAGCCAAATTTGAAAGGAAATTCCAATACCTATAATTGAATAGTTTATAATAAATAATATTAACTGTAATAATGGTTAATAATTTAATTATAACAAATACAAAAACCAAAATTTATCCCAATGTAATAGATTCGTTAAACTCGTAGGTTGAATAGTTTTTCAGATTTTCGTTCTTTCGGATTTTCGTATGCATTCGTCAAGAGTCTTTCGTTCATTCAGATGCTTCCCAATGAACGAATATGCCAAATTTTGTTTGAAAACGTATTCGTAACGAAACAAATTGCGCATGTCTAGAATTTGCCATAAATTTAAAGTGGTTGTACACCCTGTACAACCACTTTTACCTACAGGTAAGCCTATATTAAGACCCCTTTCACACTGGGGCGGTTTGCAGGCGTTATTGCGCTAAAAATACCGCCTGCAAACCGCCCCAAAACAGCCTCCGCTGTTTGTTCAGTGTGAAAGCCCGAGGGCTTTCACACTGAAGCGGTGCGCTGGCAGGAGAAGAAAAAATCTCCTGCAAGCCACATCTTTGGAGCGTTGAAGGAGCGGTGTATTCACCGCTCCTAAACCGCTCCTGCCCATTGAAATCAATGGGACAGCGCGGCTATACCGCGGCTATAGCCGCACTATACGAGTGGTTTTAACCCTTTTTCGGCCGCCAGTGGGGGGTTAAAACCGCACCGCTAGCGGCCGAATACTGCGGTAAAACAGCGCTAAAAATAGCGCTGTTTTACCGCCGACGCCCCATACCGCCCCAGTGTGAAAGCAGCCTAAGGCTTACCTGTAAGTGCTGGAAATATCTCCTAAACCATGAAAGAAAAGCCATGCGCTAATGTCTACGGCACATGCACACTTTAGAAAGGGCACATTGTGTCGTTTCTAATAGGGGTCATGCCGTGACTGGTGGCTCCCACGCGGGAGTGATGTCATGCGACTCCGGCCAGTCACGGACCGGAGTTTGTGGCCCTGGAAGGAAGAGGGGTGAAAATGGACGCTCGCTGCTAGTGGCCCATTATGCTTTAACTTTGCAGGGAAATAAAGAGGAAGTAAAACCCACCAGGGTTTACTTCCTCTTTAACCGGTTCCCGACCGGCGTATGCCGCCAGAATGGCACGGCTGGGCAAATGGGCGTACCCGTACGTCCCTTTAAATTTGCCGCCGTGCCATTGCATGTGTGTCGGCGCGCACGCCAGCCGGCAGCTCCGTGAGTTGGGTCGCGGGTCCCGTGGACCTCGTTCTCTGCGGGGATACCCGCGATCGCCTCACGGAGAGGAAGAACGGAGAGATGCTAATGTAAACAAGCATCTCCCCGTTCTGCCTAGTGACAGTGCCACTGATCTCTGCTCCCTGTGATTGGGAGCAGAGATCAGTGATGTGTCAAACGTAGCCACGCCCCCCCCCCCCACAGTTACAAACACTCCCCAGGACATACTTAACTCTTACACATTTCCTTACTACTATTTTAACTCTTACACTGCCCCCTAGTGGTTAACCCCTTCACTGCCATTGTCATTTACACAGGAATCAGTGCATTTGTATAGCACTGATTGCTGTATAAATGACAATGGTCCCAAAAATGTGTCAAAAATGTTTGATGTGTCCGCCATAATGTTGCGGTCACGATAAAAATCGGACTATTCCTTTGCGAGATTCCCCCTCTTTTTAAGCTGGCCTATTCCCTTTATATAGATGTTTCTTTTATCTGCATTCATTCATATTTATATTGTATTACATTTGTTGATTTATTTATTGTTTGTCCAATAAATGTTGTACTTTTATAATATTATTGCCTTGCATCCATTTAAAGTCCCAAACCTGAGGAATCTTGTTCTATCTGTCCAATGAGGAGAGAGTCTGGAGCCGGTGCACATCGCTGGATCGGAACGGATGGGCTCAGGTAAGAAAAAAAGGGGGGGGGGGGGGCTGCAGCACAGAAGTTTTTTTTTTTTTTCCCCCCCTTAATGGACAAGTATCCATTAACCACTTCAGCCCCGGACCATTTGGCTGGCAAAAGACCACAGCACTTTTTGCGATTCGGCACTGCGTCGCTTTAACTTTCAATTGCGCGTTCGTGCAATTTGGCTCCCAAACAAAATTTTTTCCCCATAAATAGAGCTTTCTTTTGGTGGTATTTGATCACCTCTGCGGTTTTTTTTATTTTTGCACCATAAACAAAAAAATAGCGACAATTTTGAAAAAAACGCATTATTTTTTACTTTTGGCTATAATAAATATCCCCCAAAAAAATAACAAAAATTTTTCTTCCTCAGTTTAGGCCGATACGTATTCTTCTACATATTTTTGGTAAAAAAAGCGTTTGATTGGTTTGCGCAAATGTTATAGCAAAATAGGGGATAGTTTTATGGCATTTTTATAATAATTTTTTTTTTTACTAGTAATGTCGGTGATCTGCGATTTTTTTTTTCCAATATATCGTGACTGCGACATGGCAGGCAGATCGGGCACTTTTGGCGCTATTTTGGGACCATTCACATTTATACAGCGATCAGTGCAATTAATAATGCATTGATTACTGTGTAAATGTGACTCAGTGAAGGGGTTAACCACTAGGGGGCGCTGTAGGGTTAAGTGTGTCCTAGGGAGTGATTCTAACTGTGGGGGGAGGGGCTATGTGTGACACGACACTGATCAACGCTCCTGATTACAGGGAGCGGTGATCAGTGTCCTGTCACTAGGCAGAACAGGGAAATGCTTGTTTACATCAGCATTTCCCCGTTCTTCCTCTCCGTGAGACAATCGCGGGTATCCCCGCAGACATAGAGTCCGCGGGACCCGCGATCACACTCGGGGAGCTCGCGGCGGGCGTGAGCCACCGGCAGCGTGCCCGCAAACTGCTTCTTAAAGGGCAACATACAGGTACGTTAATATGCCTGTACGTGCCCTTCTGCCAACATATATTGGCGTGAGCCCGTCGACAAGCGGTTAAGGTGAAAACCTTGAGGCTTTACAACCACTTTAAGTGCTTCTCAGCACTCCTTATGTGTCATTGAAGCTTGAGAAGTCAGGGCCATTTTGTGCAGTCATATCCATAAATGTGTTTTTTGGATTTTTTTTCTTCAGGCACAGGGCCATTTTGTGTGGTTGTTGTGGATATTTGTATCTCACATAAGCGCTTTGGCACTGGGGTTGATTTACTAAAACTAGAGTCTAAAATCTGGTGCAGCTGTGCATAGAAACCAATCCGCTTCCAGGTTTAAGGCTAGGTTCACACTAGTGTGGGCCGTGTGTTGCGCATTTTGCTCGGGCACAACAGCCCATCCATTTAAATGGGTTGCTGTGCCACGTGAACTGCACAAAAATGGTGCGTGCACCTTTTTAAAAAAACGCAGTCGCAGGGAAACTGCCCAGAATGAATGAATTGCAGCCCGTGTGTCTCGCAAGACCAGTGCACTGCGGGTGGTTGCAAGTATCGATGAGATTCCTGCAACCGGAATGCACAGTGCGGGCTAGACATGGGTCGAATTCCGAACAAATTTTCTTTTGAAAATCTGAAATTTTGTGATCCGATGGCGTCATTATCGATTTTGAAATTTGACCAACCAAGCCATCAATTTCACCTCGTGTTGCTACAGAAAAGCATTTTCGTGGCCGGGAATCTTCTTTTCTTTCCAGGTCACAGCTTAGGGCTTGACTAACTCCGGGTCGCATTGGCGCCTAGAATTAGCGGTCTGGCGCTTGGGCTAGACTGCGGGAGGTGTCTTGTCCCATGCGGAACCCCCTCCCCCCCCCCCCCCGCAAGCGTGCAGACTACAATGCCGCACTGGCCAGTAATTGAGGCCATAGCTTTGCAGCCTGTTGGAGCGAGATGCAGCTCTTGCTCTGTATACTGAGGGCATTGCCCTTAGGTTGCTTACACTGACGGGAACTGGCACACTCTTCTGGTTGCTGGAGCTGGGACAAGCAGTCACTGATGGCCTTGAGGGCTTCCCCTGCATGCTCCCCCTGCCGACAGCTGGGAAGAGGTTGAAGGTGTTGTGGGCGTCATCTGGCCCCCTTTCCATAACCGTGAGCGGACGGAGTGTGGGGCAGCTGGTTGGAAAGGCTTCAGTTCCATTTACACGCCCCCTCCCCCAAAAGATGGAAGCAGTTTTCCATTCATTATTATTTTTCATTATAATTTTTCTTTTTCATTCTCTTCAGTTTTGCACTCTCTCCCTGCCATGCTGGCTGTTCAGCCATCTTCTGTTGGACGAGCATACTGGAAAACCAGCAGCCGATCAGCGCTCTCAGCCAATGGCAGAGAGCGCTGACCGCAGTGTTCTGTGGGGGGAATGTCCCCCTGTCAGAACACAAAAGTTCAGGAGGGAGACCTCTGTACTAACATTTGGATTGTTAGTACAGCAGCTCCGACCTGAGCTGTTAGGTTTTTAAGAGTGTGTACCAGGCTTTACATGCATATGGTGGCTAGGTAATGGACAGACTGTGATGCTGCCCTTCTGCCTGTGTCCTACTGGGGATGGTCCACATGCTCTGCTTGTCCATCTGCGGGCCCAGAACCGGCATAGCGGGTCCTGCAGGGTAGAGGGGAGGGAGGAGAGCAGACACTTATCCGCTCTCCTCCCCAACTTGTTCCTGACCCAGAAACTATGTGTATGACGTCACATCTGAATCCCCGTTGACCGTTTTCTTGGCCAGCATGGCCGAGAGAGAATGTAATGCAGTGTGATTTGCACTGCACTGCATTATATTCAGTGAGCACAGGGGAGACATGCGCATATGGGCATGTACAATGGGGCACCTACGCCTAAAAACGTTAATTGCGATACACGTTACATCTCGTCACGCACAAACTGGCTCCTAACTTTTTTAGCTGGCTCTAGATTTATATCCAAATTTGTCAAGCCCTGTCACAGCTCATGCTCGTTTCTTTTTCGGTTATTTCTCACACGATTCTTCCATCATTGATTAGAAATTAGATGGTCTTCCCCCCCCTCAGAGATGGTCTTTTATTTCCCCACCCTCAGAGATGGTCTTTTTTTCTCCCCTCCCAGAGATGGTCTTTTTTCTCCCCTCCCAGAGATGGTCTTTTTTTCTCCCCTCCCAGAGATGGTCTTTTTTTTCCCACCCTCAGAGATGGTCTTTTTTTCTCCCCTCCCAGAGATGGTCTTTTTTTCTCCCCTCCCAGAGATGGTCTTTTTCCCCCCACCCTCAGAGATGGTCTTTTTCCCCCCACCCTCAGAGATGGTCTTTTTTTCTCCCCTCCCAGAGATGGTCTTTTTTTCCCCACCCTCAGAGATGGTCTTTTTTCCCCCACCCCTCAGAGATGGTCTTTTTTCCCCCCACCCTCAGAGATGGTCTTCCCCCCCCCCCCTCAGAGATGGTCTTCCCCCCCCCCCCCTCAGAGATGGTCTTTCCCCCCCCCCCTCAGAGATGGTCTTTCCCCCCCCCCCTCAGAGATGGTCTTTCCCCCCCCCTCAGAGATGGTCTTTCCCCCCCCCTCAGAGATGGTCTTTCCCCCCCCTCAGAGATGGTCTTTCCCCCCCTCAGAGATGGTCTTCCCCCCCCCCCCCTCAGAGATGGTCTTCCCCCCCCCCCCCTCAGAGATGGTCTCCCCCCCCCCCCCCCCTCAGAGATGGTCTTTTTTTTTTTCCCCTCAGAGATGGTCTTTTTTTTTCCCCCCCTCAGAGATGGTCTTTTTTTTTTCCCCCTCAGAGATGGTCTTTTTTTTTCTCCCCTCTCATAGATGGTCTTTTTTTTCCCCCTCAGAGATGGTCTCCCCCCCCCCCCCAGAGATGGTCTCCCCCCCCCCCCCCCAGAGATGGTCTTTTCCCCCTCAGAGATGGTCTTTCCCCCCTCAGAGATGGTCTTTCCCCCCCCAGAGATGGTCTTTCCCCCCCCCAGAGATGGTCTTTCCCCCCCCCAGAGATGGTCTTTCCCCCCCCCCAGAGATGGTCTTTCCCCCCCCCTCAGAGATGGTCTTTCCCCCCCCCTCAGAGATGGTCTTTCCCCCCCCCTCAGAGATGGTCTTTCCCCCCCCTCAGAGATGGTCTTTCCCCCCCCCCCTCAGAGATGGTCTTTCCCCCCCCCCCTCAGAGATGGTCTTTCCCCCCCTCAGAGATGGTCTTTCCCCCCCCCTCAGAGATGGTCTTTCCCCCCCCTCAGAGATGGTCTTCCCCCCCCCCTCAGAGATGGTCTTCCCCCCCCCCTCAGAGATGGTCTTCCCCCCCCCTCAGAGATGGTCTTTCCCCCCCCCTCAGAGATGGTCTTTCCCCCCCTCAGAGATGGTCTTTCCCCCCCCCCCTCAGAGATGGTCTCCCCCCCCAGAGATGGTCTTTTTTTTTTCCCCCTCAGAGATGGTCTCCCCCCCCCCTCAGAGATGGTCTTCCACCCCCCCCCTCAGAGATGGTCTTCCCCCCCCCCCTCAGAGATGGTCTTTCCCCCCCCCCTCAGAGATGGTCTTTCCCCCCCCCTCAGAGATGGTCTTTCCCCCCCCTCAGAGATGGTCTTCCCCCCCCCCTCAGAGATGGTCTTTCCCCCCCCCCCTCAGAGATGGTCTTCCCCCCCCCCTCAGAGATGGTCTTTCCCCCCCCCTCAGAGATGGTCTTCCCCCCCCCCCTCAGAGATGGTCTTCCCCCCCCCTCAGAGATGGTCTTTCCCCCCCCCCCTCAGAGATGGTCTTCCCCCCCCCTCAGAGATGGTCTTTCCCCCCCCCTCAGAGATGGTCTTCCCCCCCCCCTCAGAGATGGTCTTTCCCCCCCTCAGAGATGGTCTCCCCCCCCCCCCTCAGAGATGGTCTTTCCCCCCCCCCCTCAGAGATGGTCTTTCCCCCCCCCCTCAGAGATGGTCTTTCCCCCCCCCCCTCAGAGATGGTCTTTCCCCCCCCCCTCAGAGATGGTCTTTCCCCCCCCCTCAGAGATGGTCTTCCCCCCCCCCCCTCAGAGATGGTCTTCCCCCCCCCCAGAGATGGTCTTTCCCCCCTCAGAGATGGTCTCCCCCCAGAGATGGTCCTTTTTTTTTCCCCCCTCAGAGATGTCTGTTTTTTTCCCCCCTCAGAGATGGTCTCCCCCCCCCCCCCCCCAGAGATGGTCTTTCCCCCCCCCCTCAGAGATGGTCTTTCCCCCCCCCTCAGAGATGTCTTTCCCCCCCCCTCAGAGATGGTCTTCCCCCCCCCCC